>CM024651.1:12268964-12823266 GCA_014182695.1 Eucalyptus albens
AGTACCTGTTCGTAGAGTTGCCAGGAGAGAAGAAGCCAAGCTCAAAGCTTTGGCTTGAAGAGATCAATTTCTCTCCATCTTTAATGGACTGACCTGAAGTTAAGGTATCAGACGCCATCGACAAATTCAGCACTAACATGGTAAAAGCAGAGTAAAAGAAGGGGGAATAAGGAAGCTTTAAGAATGCCATAAGGATTTTGTTTATTCTTTCCTGGCTTCTCCCTCTCAATGGCCAGTTTTAAACTCAAAGCTTCTCACCAATGATATCTAGCTGAAGCCTACCCGAGAGGATATTCTTTACTTTTATTGCCCATTCCATCACTAGCCATTTCCAGTGGGATAAGATATCAAACGGCCATGGAATGGAAGCGACCAAGTCAAGCTGTCAAGTGTTGTTGATTAGGAGACTTGCGATGTCTATTTATGCCATGCAAGAAAGTCATACCCCTCTCCCCACGGCTCTATTACAGCCTACAGGACAAAGAAAGTCATACCCCTCTCCCCATGGCTCTATTACAGTCTACAGGACAAAGACAGGTAATAACGACCAATCTTTCCCCAAGCAGGACTAACGATGGAGTTATTGCCCAACGCTATTTTTCAGCCCAAAATTATTTGGGCTGTCCTAATTTAAGGAAGATGTGACAACCTATGAAGACTAACACTTTCGGGAGAGCTTTCACGATACCACTTCGATACGTGTTCGATACTCTCCGACACTCGATCAACACGTGTTGAAAAATCCAATACTTGGTCAATTTTTCCGACACTTTCCGACACTCAAGTTGGAATTCGACTATGCAAGTTTCCGATAAGTGATTCCGACAGGCGAGGTCAATTAATAAATGATGGGTCAAAATGTACATATGTGAAAAAAACAATAATAAAAATGATAAATGGAGAAAGAAGAAAAATCTAATATTCTTTTCTTTTTAATCATCACTTCCCATGATATATAATTCTTTTTTTTTTGGTCGAACCATGATATACAATTCATCCCTAAGTTTTTTTTTCACTTCTCTTCTGATATGTCTAACACACAAGTCCAAAATGTGAATTGCTTATTTTTTTTCCTTCAAATTTTATCGATTATTAGAATGGAATTGAATTAGTCAAATTAAAACAATGACTGGATATTAATAAATTGTGAATTAATATTTTAAGTGTAAATTTCATTCTATGCTTTTATTATTATTTATTTATTTGTGAATTTGAATCAAATTAATCTGATTGAAATAATCATAAATATGATAATTTATTATGTATATATACTTAATATACAATGTGCCTTAACATTTAATTTAAATTTCTATTTTTCGGTAAACGAGCACAATCCGTCAGCACAGACGCGCTGTATTATATCAATGCTACTTAAGTGACAACGCAAGTTTGGCAACTTGTGAGCAATTAACGCTCTCACCCCTACCCTCCGAGTTTCGGCCTTTTTTTTGTCTTTATATCTTCTGGAAGGCAAGGATTTTGACTTGAATCTCCTCCTCAGCTTTGCTTCTATCAGTTTCTCTACCCTTCCAATCTAGTTATAGATCTGAAACTTTTCTCTATGATCTAATTATAGATTTAGGAGTTTTAATAAATAAGTCCCCACCTCCATTGCCTCCACTTTCAATGGCCTTCACAATAGTTTTGGTCTTAAATCTATGCTCGTTCAATGTGTTTTTGTTACATGTTTTGAGTCTTTAATTTGCTAAAGGGTTCGCTCTTACAAGTGTCAAATCTAACTTGTTCAACACGTTTATATTGTTTTCATACGATGATGGCATTGAGGACGCTGAATCTAAGCATACCACTAAAGGAAAACTGTAACTACAAATGAAGATGCCGACATGCTCATTAGTGATGATGATGTGTAATTTGGTAATCGACCACTGATCCTTTCCATTGATGCGATCATGTGATCTGGTGGCTCTGCAGGATTGGAATTTTACGGACTTGCCTTGTTATGTTGACTTTAGAGATTTTTATGAATCCTTTCGTGCATCATTTTGATAATAAATGAAAATCTTGTTGACCAAAAAAAAAAAAGGAAACTAGTGAGCCATTTTGTGATAGATTTGATCCCATAGATATAAAGCAATCTCAAATTGTGGGCAAAACCAAAGACTTGCTTGTCATTTTGTTGTGGTTTCCGGATGACCTCTGATCGCAGACATTTACACTGTTATATACAGCCGTTTTAGCTAATTTACGTGACATGGAAACAGAGGTAATGAGCAATTTACACAAGAAGAAAAAGAAGAAATCATTTAGCTGATCATTCCTCTGTGGTTAAATGGTGCATTCCCATGTTATGCAATTCATTATCTACCAAAGCTTGCATAAATCAAGAATCAAACAAAAGTAGCCTTAGCATGTCTCAGATATGTTTGTAATTCCTTGTAAAAACCCACTGACCTTCCAGTATTGTCATCATGACTGCATTAACTGTATGGGACCATGGATTCTTCATGAACACCATGGCCACACTTGCACCTTCTTGAACTACTAGGCTGTTTAGGTTTAGGCAAGATTGCACCTTCATTTGGTTTCTTAACTGGGGATTCTAGAGGAAATTGCAGGTGTATCATCGGGGAACTTGTAGATGTGTACAGAACTTCCTGAATACACCTTTTCTACTTGAGATTCGACGAATGAATCATACAAATGCCCGTAGTGCATGAGTTACACGCCTTGTCTTCCATCCAAAGCGCCCGTGCCTGAGAAAAAATGCAAATTTGGTTTACTATGCAAAATGAGGGGCAGAAAATCTTAATCCTGCTGCATGTCAAAAGAAAGTTGCCGTGGTGACTCAAATGGTTGAATCCTCTATATTTTTTGCCACTTACAATCTCTAACAAAAGCTCTCCAAGGCTAAATATATTAGATCTCACAGAAAACATTCCACAGAATTCACACTCTGGGAACATATAGCTGCGATATTGATGATGATCACTTTTAGTTTTAGTCACCTTGTGAAATGTTGAGATTTCTATTCATACGTCACTTATGATTTATGATATGTATCCCAATCTTTTTATGAACAAAAATTCTTGAAATCTGTAGTCTTAACTATTATACAGTTGGGAAATCAAAGCGGACAGTCCTTTTGCTTAAATACTAGATTCAATTCGGCAGTACTAAATACCCCTCTTTGACATCATTTTTAATCATTCCTCAACTGACTGAGCATTTAATTGACTCAGCGTATTCTCTCTATCTACATAATGTTACAGTTATTGCATCTCTTGTATCAATTTTGGCCTGTTCCTTGCACTATTATGCAACTTACTGAAGATGGAGAAGCCAGGCTGTGAAGATTGGAGTAAGGACAAAGGACACATCTGGAAAATCCAATCAGGACAATGTAGACTCATAGTGCCTTAAAAATAGGGATTTCTATTTGTCCAGGTTTTCCTTTTCGTGTTTCTCAAGTAGCAAGCATCAAAATACCATCAGTGATGGAAGGAATAAGACTCCAATCTTGCCACGTAGTCTTTGATAAGGAGCACTTGAACAGAAAACATTAGATGGTAAATAAGTCTGTATAGAATCAAGATATGTATGAAGTAGAAACACACTATGATCTACTTGATGGGAGAACGGGGTAATACTCCGAAATAATATCGAATCAACACACAATGGAATAAAATAATCTCCCTCTTATGTAAAACTCTAATAGGATCGATATATAGAGCAAAAATAAATATCAAGACGTAACACAAGATCTATTTTTTTACATCGAAAACCTCCTCGATGTGAGGAGATAAAACCACGACCTGAGTCCACCTGAAAATCTTCACTATCAATAAAATTGTTCTTCTCTTGCAAATACTAGAGGTATATAGCAGCAAACATCTCAAGAACATAATTTTGGCAATACATGAATTTCTACAAGAGATCAAGGGATAAATCTAACCAAAACGCAGGTTTTGATCAATCCACGAAAAACCTGATGTATGGAGCTTCAAACGAAAATCAAAACCGTTCAGATTTGATAAAATTGCTTCTACGAACATGCTAACAAAATTTCAGCTCAATCAGACCACTAATCGAATTTCAAATTGGCTTGATGTAAATCAGATACGCTTCAAACCCCGCATTTTCCGCATCTTTTCTTTCATCGTTTCCTTTTCGCCGCTACCTCTTTATATGATAGTGAGAAACCCTATTTTCTCATATAACTTATTATACGAGCTCAAGCCCTTTTTAAGCCAGAACTCATTGGGCTTTCCCACATGTGAAAGAACCCTACCTAACAAATCTCCTCACGACAAATGTTGAGGGATTCACCATCCTTCTATCAAATGGCAATGTTTAAGCTTCTCTTTGTAGAGTCTTCGTCATCATATCGGAGCCATTATGATCCGTATGAATTTTCTCAAGTTCTAACAACTTTTCATCTAAAACATCCCTTATCCAATGATATCTAACATCAATATATTTTGATCTAGAATGAAAAGATAAATTCTTACCAAAAATGAATTGCGCTTTTTGATTATCACAAAATAGCACATACCTCTTTTGCTTGAACCCAAGTTCTTTAAGAACTTCTTCATCCATAGCATCTCTTTACTAGCTTTAGTCACTGCACAAATTCAGCTTCGGTTGTAGAAAGTGCAACACACTTCTGCAATCTTGACTTCCATGACTGCAGAGTAAAGAGTTTTCTCACGAATGGTACGATAACCAAAGTAGTGAGAGGCATTTCATTGCTCACCCCTTGAGCCCCATACACTGGTGAAACTTCTCTCATATCCCCTCGTCAAGAACCACCCCACACTCGGGACAGATCGGAGGCGAAGCAACATCATAAGGTGAGAAGAGAGATAGAAATTTTCTTTGCTTGCACGTGCATTAATCTTTGGGTGTCCTTATTTGCACATGAACACTCACGATAATTTAAGTGGCCTAGAATGACGGAGAGCAATTCTTTCTCTATGCACTTGTATTCATTGTACAACCCAATTGAGTTTGTAATTTCACTCTCACATGGAGGCAAAACAAAAGTTACCGCCATTTAAGCAGCATAGCCTAGAGCGCCTATCAAGATGAAGACTCAAGAGTCTAATAATGGTGCTTCGATTGAATTTGCCTAGGCCGGTTCCTCTAACAACAAGAATGAAAACAGGGACATAAAAAAGCAAAGGTACCTGGTAAAAGCGAGGTCAATGCCTAAATGTAGAACTGGAATAAAAAATAGGGGCATGAAAAACACAGGATGCTTGGCAAAAGTAAGGCCAATGCCCCCAGTCAATAATACAGCCAAGAAAATGTTGTTGTGGTCCATGAACCTCCATTTGACAAAGGAGAAAAAGACTAGTGACAAATGCCAAAGCAATCACCAGCTCTCACCATTTTACACATGAATCAAGTCTACGTTACATTCTATTGTAAAAGTCTCTTCAGACTAGGGGCAATTTCAATTAATGTAGGATTTCATATGTGTATAAGCATCACTCGAAGAAGTACGAGCAAGATTACTCTATCTCTTTTTGCAGGGTTCTTGACTTGTGAACCCGGAGATGATCATGCAAAGATTTTCGCCCATCGGCTTCAACCTTGATGGTCCCCTTTGATGAGCTATTGACCAAGTCTTCATCACAATTTCAACAAATACCTCTCACATTGGTAAAGTTGTACCACTTGCGAGAATACTCAAACCCTTGCTGACGTGATGACAAAGCTGAGAAGTGTGGTCCTTTACAAATCCTACATCAATGGTCGATAGCCTTTTCCATGAGAGTGAGCAGAAAGTCCTTTCCCGTCGACCGAAAGTCCCCATCCTGCATGCTCAAGACATCTACATTATAAATGAAGATTGTCTTTCAAAATCTTCCCTAGTGGAATTGATGATGCAAAAACTCACAAATTATCATGCATGAATCTCATTTGAACTCATGAATTTACAACACATACAATCATGTGTGCATATTGTGCAAATAGCGTACATACTTAGAGATCGAGATATTGCTAGGTAAGCATATTTATCCCCATTTGTCTTAAAGTACCTACCACTATCCAGGTACTCTTTTCTTTGACACTCGACCTATTCGAGCTATCCCCGAGTTTGGATGCGCTGCAACGGTTTAAGTATCCCTTGTCTTTTGAGTACTCACCACTTGCCGGGTACTCCCTCCTTATCGACACGCGACTGCATACGAGTTGTCCCAAAGTATCGATACTTGTGATCATACGTATCCCCAAGAGTTTGTACTTGTGGTCGTCAGGTACCCCTTCGATACTTGTGATCATCCGTATCCCCAAGAGTTTGTACTTTCAGGACGTCTAGGTACTTTCGATACTTGTGATCATCTAGGTATCCCCCAAGAGTTTGTACTTATGATCGTCCAAGTACCCCCTTCGATACTTGTGATCATCCGTATCCTCCAAGAATTTGTACTTGTGGATCATCCAAGTACTATCTCCCAACAAGCAAATACCCCGAGAAAGGCTGGCGCATCTCCCATCAAGGCGACCGAAGAAAGCTTCGGGTTCTGACAACCAACTTATTGCTCTAACAGTGCGAATGAAGAAAGGTCTGGTCCTGAAAGCAATTCCCCACAAGGCGATCAAGAAAGGTTCGGATCCTAGCATAAACCAATTTATTACTCTAACAGGCGATCAAGAAAGGTTCGGCCCCTGAAAAGCAATTTCCTATCAAGGCGACCAAAGAAAGGTTCGGGTCCTAGACAAACCAACTTATTGCTCTAACAAAGCATCAAGAAAGGTTCGGGTCCCGGGGAAGGCAATTCCACCGTCAAGGCGACCCAAAAAAGGTTCGGGTCCTAAACAAATCACTTATTGCCCAATAAGCGACTGAAGAATGGTTCGGTCCTTGAGAAGCAATCTCCCATGCAAATGTAAGATGATGCCTTAATACTTGCCAAAACTCCTAGGTTCACACCCCATCTCACCACTCCCTAGAAATAACTACATGTATCTTCTTATCCTGCCTTAGTATGTAATATTATATTGCTTATTTTCTGCATAGGACAATATGTCCCAAATAAAATATAATCTATTGCATATGTATAGACAAAATTTAGGTATCGTGTTTGTCTTTGAATGCAACCTCTGCGAACTCACCTTCAAAGTGGCAACAAGGACACCCAAATTTTGATTAGGTTCTTTTAAATTAGGCCTTAGTCTCTTTTAATTTTTGTTTTTCCTTCAGATAAGAATAAATAATAAAAAAACAACAAAAATAGTAAAAAAACAAAAGAAAATAAAAAAGGCTAGCCCAGCCCCTTCTTCTTTCCACACGGGCCCAAGCCCAAATTTTTCCCCAAAGCCCGGCCCCTTTTCCTCTTCTTCTTCCTTCTTCTCCCTTCTTCCCCTACGCATTTGCAACTCACGCGCTCGGAAGACAACCTACGACCGAGGAGGGTAGGGCCGACGCGGCCGGAGATGACAAATCTCATGCCATTAATGGCTGCCTTCACTGAGCACGCTTTGCTGGATAAGCTTGGATAGGACGCGCTTGACCAATGGAGGCCGTTCAGCAAGCAAAGACCCGCCTGGTCGAAGCTTGCACAACCGGCCGCCCCCATCACCTATAAATAGCAGGCCACAAGCTCCACGAGAGGTACGGCGAACTTGAAGACTTTCCCTTAAGAGACTTCAGGGAGAGACTCAAAGAGCGAGCGCGCGAGAGATCGGTCGCGAGCTCGAACGACCTCCCCGAGAGATTTCGGGAGGCCCAAGCGCCCGTAAGAGAGATCCTAAGGGAGAGGGAAGAAATCGGAGGAGGGAAGGTTAGATTCGAGAGAAAAAAGAGGTGCCGTCGCGACCATCGTTGCGACGCCGACGCGCCCGCGCCTGGGCAGCCGCCTCCATCACCAATGACACCGCACTCGCCGACCAGCAATGCTGCCGCACCATACCCCTTCACAAAGTGTGTAGTAGCCTTGCTTGGCCATTGCACCAAATCCGAACCCTGGACGCGCCCTTGCCGCCGTAGTGCTACCGCCACCGCCTCGAGAATCTAGCCATAGCCTCCTGCTCGCAATCCATCGCTGTCGCCAGAAGCCACTGCCGTCGCCGTCGTGCCGCAATCAAGCCGCCGCCATAACACCTTCGGTCCTCTCTTCCGCACCGCGATTCGAAACCCTAGGGTTTGTGATTTTTCGGGTCACGAAGCTGATACAGTTGGGGTCGGGTACTTTGGATTTTTGGGGGCGGGTAGGGATGGGTCGCGAGCCGGAGCCGGGTCGGGTGGGTTTTGCCGGGGAGCTGTTGCCGGGTCGGGTCGGGCCGGGCCGGCGTCTCCAAACACTTGGCCATGACGCCGTTTAAATAAATAAAAAAGACAAAAATCCGAGTCGCGCGCCGCCCGCGCGCCGACCGCCGGCCGGACCTAATCCGCGGATCCGACCCGAGTAGGTTTAAAATTTTTATTTTAAATAATATTTTAAATATATAAATAATAAATAAATAATTTATTTTCCTAAAAATTAAAAGATGTTTTATTTTCTAAAAATATTAAAAAAATTTTTATTTTCCAAAATCAAAAAATATTTTGTTTTCCAAAATATCTATTTTCCAAAATATCAAAAATCAAAAATATTCCATATTTTCCAAAATGCCAAAAATCCAAAAAAAGGCCAAAAATTCATGAAAAAGCCAAAAAAATTAGAAAAGCTAAAAGACTTGTATTTTTCCAAAATACCAAAAAAAAATCCAAAATCTCTTTTATGTCCAAAAATTAGAAAAAAGACTCAAAAATGTTTTTCCTCCCGAAATGCATGGAAAATCCCCAAAAATCCAAAAAGCCTTAGGTTTAAACAAGATTAGGTACCGGAAGGGCATTAGTGATTAACTAGTGTAATCAAGTCCCCGATCCTAATTTTTGGTTGCGTAGAGTGAGTATTTCTCCGATACTTCGCTTGTGTTTCTAATCAACCCACCCCAAATTGATTAGTGGCGACTGCTTAAAAATTGATTTACAGGTTAAAAAAACTTGAACCATTAAGTCGTGAATCTTGACTTGAGAGAGTCCGGGATAACTAAATTCAACAGCCATTAGCCTCTTTTAGGCGCTCGCCTGATTAGGCACCTCAAAAAAAAAAGAGATCACGACCACAACGCAGTCCCATCGGGACGGAAATAAAACCTTTGGATACTAGATGGCCTTCATGCCGTGAAGGTTCATAATTTGATACCCTTTATGACGTCAACTCTACCTTCGATTGTTACAACCAAAAAAATGCAGCTTCGTCTTCTTCGCCGCATGGCATCACTAATCAATCAAATTCTTTGCCCTAACATAGAGTGTCTTGTTGGAAAGGATTAGAATACATAAAATGATAATAATTATTGAAAATACATTACAAAAGATTAAAAATAAAAATAAATGTCTGTTCTTAAGGATAATTCCGCCCCTCGGAGTACGCAACTTGGTACGTAAGGCTTCAGCGGCTATCCTCCCAAGATACAACAAACCTTCCTTTATACTCCGCATTGAATATTAGAAGGAAACAGAAACAACTTTTGTGTATAACCCAACAAAAGAAAAGGAAAGGTGTAAGAACATATTGTATCTACTAAGATTGTGGTTTTTGAAGTTAAATTTATATTTAAACAAGGAAAAGAGAGAGCCCTTAGGAGATCATCATAAATAAATTGGTAATTAAAAATATGACCGTTATGAAATAAGAATAGTCTATGAAGTAATAAATCAAAAGTTATAAAGCGGTTACATGACCGTTAAAAAGCCGTTACAAAAATGATGATTTTCATGACGATCATAATTTCTAATAAATATTTCAAAACTATTGAAATATCCAACAATCTCTTACATATTTCAGAAAGTTTTGGCAAGAAAATAGAGTAACGCTGTTATTGGAGAGTAGTGCAGTTATTGGAGAGTAATGCATCGAAATTGGTGCTTGTTAGGCTATGAACCAACCCTAGAAAGAATGAAATATAATTTGCGAAATCATTTGTGAAGTTTGAAACTTCTATGAACCAAGAATTTCTTTTTGTGAATTATAATTTTCACCAATCACATTACACTCCCACAAACTTTGTTGTTCAACGCGGTTTTGCGCCCCTAATAGGCCATGCGCGTGCTTGGTTTATTCATAAATGCTTTAGAGATTTTTGCCAAAATTCTCATAGGAGCGGCTCCACTCCACACTTATATAGGTGATTCCATCAAGTGTATATTGCACATTAATACACCACCAACAATGGCTATAGAATTTCATTAAGAGCTTAGCTCAACCTCTTTTTCCTTGCAATTTTGCACTATTTTCACCTTAGGATGGACAATAATTTTTAATAGTGCACTAGATCAACAAATGACTTGTTATTTCCCATATGAACCTAATTCATGGGATCGCCAATCACATAGGTTGGGTTACTATCATTGTTGATTTTCTTCAGTTGGCTTGTCCATTCCCCTCGATGTATAGTCAAAGGATTGGCCACAATCCACTTCTAACGTTATATAATTAATGGACATAATTACATCATTAATCAATTGCTTTATCACGTCATCCTTCAATCAGATATGTTCATTTTTATCGTTGAAAATTTTTCATTGCAATGGTTTTTGCCACTTGGCAATCACGATACTTAGACACATAAGGTGTCTATTTATTCCCAAAGGAATATCTGCTAAGAGTTTCTCAACTACTTAGCCTCATTTTCATATATGAGTGAGAAGAATTTTATCTTTTCTCAAGAACTTGAATAGTTCTCAATTTACCAAAAAATAGTGAATATTTTCTTCTCCTTCCCCCATTAGAGCTTAAGAGGATAAGGCATTTTATTTACACATATATGCTTGGTAGCACTTAAGTCTACCACCCATAATTTCGATTACCCACATATTGGCATGGGAATGGCCACAACAATTACTTCATCAAATCATCTGCTTCAACCAAGTCGACTTTTGGTTTAGCAGGATTGCCATTTCCCCCACCAATTTGTTTTATTTCCAAGCTATAGCACCTCCACAAAGGTGAACATATATCCATTATGGATTTTGTCTCATCTGAATTTGAAATCTAGTTACATCATTGTATCTTTCTAATGCAATGGGAAATCCACTATATAAGATGCCTTAATTAGATCATAGTGAGGCATCCTAGACAGTGGAGAACATATAGCTTTTAGCCATGCCCCATTTCAAATCAACTACAAAATAATCTAGATGAATGAGGCATTGCTAGCAATGAGAATATCAATGAGGAGCAAAATAGCCCATGGCTAGAGCCCATAACATATACAATTTTACATAAAGAATTTCCAACTTTGCATAGAATGCCAAAAGCTTTCACCTCAAGCACATGTTAATTCACGACACAAACCAAGATCACTAGGCCAAAAGCTTTCATCTCAAGCACCAAAAATGTAGCCAACAAAATAAGAGCACAAGTTCGAAAAAGAGAATGCCTACACTGAGATAGCTAGTATAAGCACCTAGAGGGGGGTGAATAGGTGCACAATCAATTTATCGAAATACGGAAGCAATTCTTGACAAACGATAGAAAGGTAGTTCACTATTGATTGATAAAATGAAATACGATCAAACTAAAGAGAGTAAGGGAGAGAAGATTGAACACAAGGTTTATAGTGGTTCGGCTTAATCCAAGTCTACGTCCACTCTTCCGCACTGACAGCCTACCAGCTGGATTTCACTATGAACAAAAGAGAAGTTACAGCACTGATTTTCCTTGATTCTACAGTGTAGATGTTCTATCACACCTCCTCAAGGTTTCTCACAAATATAGACTCTTTTTTTGTATACAAGTATTCGCTCAAAGGAATTGTCTAAACAACAAGGAGCTTCAGACTTTGAAATTCTTCTATCACGCACACCTCAACAACTTAGAACGTCTTCCTTATATACTCCTTTATGCCATCATACCCGTTGGCACTTACCAAAGGAATTCCTCCAATCTACCCGTTGGACGGAATCAATTAGGAAGATCATTCGGCTATTAAAGGAACGTGTCGATAGCCCATCAATCATATTCGCCCATACAATCGGGATCTTAGTTTCCATAAGTAGAACCTTCCAAGAATATTTAGCCAATTATCGATTCCTTAATTTTCGAGTCAATCACGATCAATCAAGGAATTCCGTTGTGTCTTTTCTAGCTACGAGATCTTCTCCAGTTGATAAGGTCAAGCCCTTAACGAAACATCCAGTTCTGGATAACCTTTCTTCAACAGATCAGAAACTGTCAATGAGGATAGACTTTGAGTCTTGAGTCTGGCTGTCCAGAGGTCTTCAGACTTTAAATAGTAGAGTCTGCAAACCTTCAGACTAGGCGATAGAAACGTTTTGTCGCTTCAAAACACTTCAAGAAGATTTCTCCAACAATCTCTCCCTTTTTGATGGTGACAAAACTTTCTTGCAGATTTGGACAACTTGACACAAAACATTTCTTAAACACATATGCATATCTTATAGAGATAAATGGCTAAATGAATAACACTAGAATCTACAACCACAGAAAATAGGTTAGTCTAATAAGTGATAAAGCCATCCATAAAATACCAATGATAGTTAATAAAAGCAGTCAAGTCCAAGTCTAGTTCAATTCTCATCCAGACACAAAAACAAAATCAAACGAGTTCAAATATCCAAACAATCCAACAAACAGTCCAACAAACCACACGATTAAAAATCAAGTTGTTCAAATCTTGCATCTCTCCCCTTTTTGTCATCATTTAAAAAGGTTGAGATGAAAATGAAGTCAAGATTGCTTGAGAACGCGACAAGCTAGAAGTCTCCCATAGGCGAACGATGCCTTCCAGGCCTTTTCAAGTCTTCCTTCAATTGTGCAATCTCCTCACCCTTGGCATTGGCCTAAATCTGAACAGAGAAGACTTGGATTTGATCATTCAATGAACATGAAGAAACTTGACCCGCAGTTTGCAAATTTTGAACCTGGCATCCCAAGGCATAAATTTGACCTCGCATTTCCATTAGAATATCCATGATTCTCCCGAAAATCGGGCTGGTTGTCGGTCCGCGTACTAGCTTCAGCACGTTACGCGAGATGATGGCATATCGAATAATCTCGCAGGTTTGGCGATGAAACTTCATGACCTTCTTCTGGAAATTGAGAGGCATAAACATCCTCTGGGTGCAGGGTGATCGACGGACTCCTTCACTCGCATCGGGATATGAGGACTTCCCTCCTTTCTCTTGATCTCCCCTATTTCCATGCCTACGGGTGGAGAGGAGTGTTCCTCGGGTTCTCCTTCTTCTCGTCTTTCTTCCTCGTTCTTTCTTCCTCTCGTTTCTTTTCACCAACTTGCTCTCTCTTCTTCCTTCTCTTCTTCTTCTCGACCTTCTCTTTCCTCTTGGCCTTCTTTCTCATGATGTTCCATTGACTCTAGAACAGTGCAACTTAGCTTCTTCAAAGCTATGGCCAAAATGGTAAAGTCATCATCTTCTTCATCTTCCACAATAAGAGCTCTCCTTTTTGGTTTTAAAGCAACCAATGGCTCCTTTCCTTTCCGTTTTGAAGAAGAGATTTGATGAGCTTTGACTGGAGTCTTCTCCTTGAATTTCTCCAACTCCTTATTCAGTTCCTTCAGACGCATTTTGGTCACCATCTTCAGTCCTACCACCATATGATCGCACGATCGAACACAAAAGATTTGCGGAGGCTGAATATTCAGATGTCTGAATAACTTCGTCACAAGGCTTGGGTAAGGAAGTTGACCTCTGTCCTTCATCATCGCTCTATACATGTGAAACATGATAGTGTGAGGGAGAGAAAACCTTTTCCTAGTGAGGATAGCATACATCAACTTTGCCTCTGAGCTTGAAACATCGGTCTTGGAGGTTGATTTCGGTCGAGGCAATTGATCACAATCTTGTGAAGCAAGATGTTAAATGCTCTCATCCTCAAGTAGGTGATCTTCTCCTCTGTTCTCCTATCCTTCACTAGTTCCAGTGTGACCCGAGCAATGGAAGCTTTGATCGGTTGATATTTTCCTCTTTCAACTCCTAACACATCTGCCAGACATATCTATATCGACAACATAGTCTTGATCTTTAACACTAAAAGAAAATCTATTCGCATCCAAAAGCTAAGATTTGAATAGAAATATGCGGTTAGTTCGGCATACGCCTGCGTAGTGTCGGAGCGAGAATCTTTCAAGTTGAAGATAACTGAACTTCTCCCTCAAGTTCATATTCACGATCCGGGAAGTCAAAATCCACACTTCTAGGGTTTATTACCCCACGCTTCAGCAATTTCGAGTACAAATCCTTTTGTTCCTTCGATTTGAACAAAACTCCCATTTTTCCTCGACTTTCAACCGCAATACCCATTCTCGGTTGAAATTGACTGTACAATTTGTCATCATCATTCCCATCTACGGGATTCGGTCCCCAATCACGAGGATCACTTGGAATATTCGCAAGAGTTTCCTCGGCCAACCCTTTACGAGCAATTCCCAAACTTTCCATTCTTCGCGAAAAGATATATTCGTTCCTATATCCTTTGTCTTTAAGAAAATCATCGACATATTTCAAGGGAGTACGAGTTGCTTTTAAGGCACGATACACTTATAAATAGTAGCGGGCTTTTAAACTCTTACTGGATCTGCATCCTCAATGATTTGTTCCTCTTGTTGATGATCAACGCCTTGAGGACTAGATGTAGGAGAATGACACTGCTGAGAATGTTGTGGGCTCGGTTGCTGTTCTGGAGACACTTCTTCTTCGTGAGATCGAAGTGCGTAGGCCCTCACTCATTTGCCGTGGTCCCCCGCTTGCAATTCTCGAAGACGTTCTTGAAAATGACATCTTTCTCAATTTTTTTTTGGAAGATTCATTGCTTGACTTTTCCAAGAAAGATGACAACTTTTTGAAGATTAAACAAGGGAAGAAAACGGGAATGGAGGATCGATGCTTTCTAGGGTTTACGAGAGTAAAGTAAAGAGGAATCGACAAAGTGCACGATCGGTTTAAAAGATAGATAAGCGAACCGTCACAAAGGAAATAAAGAAATGCATTTTCAAGATAACTGTCTTCTTTTCGCGAAAATAGTCATTTAAAAAAATAACTTCCTTTTTGAAAATGAAACGATGCAATAAATAAGTCGATTAAGTATGGCAACAATTTAAACACAGTCTGACAATCGTACCTCTTCAAGATAAGATTCAAGAGAGAGAGAGAAAAGACTTACAGTCTGATGGTCGTACCAAGACTAACTTACAGTTAAAGTCTTGTATGTCTGAGTCTGAAAGTCTTTAGATTTTGATCTCCTCATGCTTTAAAATGTTAAGTCTGGAACGGATGGTTTCAAATTGATTTTTCTCCAAAGGCTTTGTGAATATATCCGCCATTGGTTCTTTGAATCAACATATTGGATTGAAACATCTCCATTTTGAACATGGTCTCTAATAAAGTGATGTCGAATCTCTATATGCTTTGCTCTTGAGTGGAGAATTGGATTTTTAGTGAGGTTGATAGTGCTGGTGTTGTCGCAATTAATGTTCGTGCATGAGTCGTCAATTTCAAAGTCTCTTAGCTTGCTTTTTATCCACATAATTTGCGAACAACAACTTCGAGAGCTATATACTTTGCTTCTGCTGTAGAGAGAGCTACTACACTTTGCTTTCTGGAAAACCAAGACACTATCCTGCCTCCAAGCAGTTGACAAGTACCCGAGGTGCTCTTTCTATCGACTACGCATCCGGCAAGTGCAGCGTCTGAATATCCAAGAAGAGTAAAGTTTCCCTTTTTAGATACCAGAGACCAAAGCTTGAAGTTGATGAAACATATTTAATAATACGCTTCGCAGCATTCAAATGAGATTCTTTTGGGTCTGATTGAAATCTGGCACAAATGCAAACACTAAACAAAATGTCAGGTCTAAAAGCAGTAAGATAAAGAAGTGATCCGATGATACTCCTATACAGCTTTTGATCGACTTTCTTTCCTTCTTCATCTTTGTATATCTTCAAGGAACTTGGCAATAGTATGTCGATCTTTTTGCAATTGTCCAGTCCAAACTTTTTGACAAGATCATTTGCATACTTTTCTTGATGAATAAAAGTTCCTTCCTCCAATTGTTTTATTTGAAGTCCAAGAAAGAAGGTTAACTCACCCATCATGATCATTTCAAATTCATCCTGCATAGTCTTAGAGAATTTCTTGCACAAACTTTCATTAGAGGATCCAAAAATGATATCATCGATATATATTTGAACAAGTAGAAAACTTTTGCTTTCTCTTTTAATAAAAAGAGTAGTGTCTACTTTACATTTAACAAATCCATTTCGAATTAAAAACTTACTTAATCTGTCGTACCAAGCTTGAGGTGCTTGCTTTAAGCCATACAAGGCATTTTTGAGTCTGAATACTGAGTCTGGTTTCTTTGGGTCTTCAAACCCTGGTGGTTGTTCCACATAGACTTCCTCACGGATGAAACCGTTTAGGAAAGCACTTTTGACGTCCATTTGAAATAACCTGAAATTTTTATGACAAGCAAATGCAAGTAATAAACGAATTGCTTCTAACCTTGCTACCGGTGCATAAGTCTCGTCATAGTCAATCCCTTCTTCTTATGTGTATCCCTTGGCCACGAGTCTAGCCTTGTTTCTTATGACTTTTCCTTTCTCATCCATCTTGTTAATGAAAACCCATTTAGTTCCAACAATTGATTTGCCTTTTGGTTTAGGAGTCAGCTCCCAGACATCATTAACTTTGAATTGTCTGACTTCTTCTTGCATAGCTTCAATCCAGCTCTCATCGGATAAAGCTTCTTCTATGCTCCTGGGTTCTATTTCAGAAATAAGAGCCACAACACTAGACTCTTCTCGCCTTTTGGATCTTGTGCGGATTCCTTCATTGATGTCGCCAATAATAAGATCTTTGGGATGATTGGACTTATGTTTCCGATTGCTGGTTAATTTATCGATTGATGATCACTTCTTACACTAGAATCTTCAACAGTCACTTGTTCTTTGGTCCTTCAAAGTCTCGAGCTGCTTCTTGAGATTTAGACTTTGTAGAGTCTGGAGCGAGTTCGTCTCTTCGAGATGAGTCTCGAAAGGATTCATTTTGTGTAGAATCTTGGAAATTGACATTCATTGATTCTTCCACTATTTGAGTCTTCTTATTGTAGACTCTGTATGCCTTGCTTGTGGTTGAATATCCAAGGAAGATACCTTCATCGACTTTTCTTCAAACTTACCAACTCGATCATTTGCATTTTTCAGTATGAAACATTTACATCCAAATACATTTACAATAGGCTTCTTTTCTTTAAATAGTTCATAGGGGTTTTTTTTTTTTTTTTTTTTTCTAGAATAGGTCTTAGAAAGATTCTATTGATAATATAACATGATGTTGAAACCTTGCTTCAGCCCAAAACCGTAAAGAAATATTACTTTCAATTAAGAGAGTTCTAGCCATTTCTTGAAGAGATCTATTTTCCTTTCCACAACTCCGTTTTGCTCTGAGTATATGGAGAAGAGAACAAAAGCTAAAAACCAGATTCTTCACAAAATTTGGCAAAATCCTGATTTTCAAATTCACCTCCATGGTCTGTTTTTATGCTTGAAATAACATACCCATTTTCATTTTGAACATTTTTAGCAAATTTTTCAAAGTAAGAGAAAGTTTCAGACTTACTTGCCAAGAAATATACCCAGTAAATCGTGAGTAGTCATCCACAACTACTAGGCAATATTTCTTACCTCCAATGCTCTGCGTTCTTGTTGGTCCGAAGAGATCCATATGCAAGAGCTACAGTACACGGTTAGTGGAAACTTGATTTATTGGTTTAAAGGAATTTCTTACCTGTTTTCCCAATATACATAGTGTACATAGATCAGATTTTTGGTATGATAAATTGGGTAGACTACGAACAAGCTGATTTGTTGAGATCTTGGCTATTTGCTTCATGTTGACATACCCAAGCTTTTTATGCCATAAGTTTGCTTCATCTTGGATTGAGATTAGACATTACGATTCATCTGGTTTCACATCTAAGAGGTAGATATTTCCATGTCTTCGACCCATGAATGACTGAGTAGAGTCTTTACTGGTTCCTGAACAAATACCCTCTTGAAAGTTGATTTTAAAACCAGCATTACACAGTTGACGATGCGAGCGGTTGTAATTGAGCCATTCAAATAAAGAACCATTGCTTATTGTGAGGTTCCCAATCTTTACAGTTCCAAATCCTACTATTTTTCCTTTCTTTGTTTCCTCCAAATGATACTTTTCCACCATTCACTTGAACAATCTTTATGAAGCAATTTGAGTCTCTGTCATGTGTTTCGAGCATCCACTATCCAGATACCATTTCACCTTTTTCTTGATAGTGACCAGTATTTAAAAAGAAACTCAAGCTTTCTTTGGTACCCATATTTTCTTGGGTCCTTTTGAGTTAGTCGATATACGGTTTTTGCCCAAACTTTATTGACATGTCTCCAAACCATAGGACATTATTTTTCAAAATGATCTGCACTATTGCATTTTGAACATCTAAGAACATTGCGACCCTCTTTTGGTTTTACAAAGTTTCCTTCAAAATGATTTTTGTAAGCATTTTTGTGGGTCTTTGCTTAATTCTTTCTTTTACTTTAGGAAAATCGATTAAATAAATAATTTCAGCAGTCATTCCCAAACCAGATTTATTGAAATAAGATTTTTGAATAGAAAGTATTTTCTCTAGTTTTTCAAATCCTAGAGAAAATCTTTTGGAAATATTTATCATTTTTCAAAATGCATTTTCTTTTAAAAGATTATCTTTACTTTCTCGGAGAGAGGAAACATTCTAGTCTAAGCATTTCATTTTTCTTCCAAAACATTCTCTTGTTGTTTTAAGGCAGAATTTTCCTTTTGAGTTTAGAAATTCTTTTAAGAGAAGTCTTAAGACTAAAACATAATTCATCAATATATTTTGAAACTTTAATAGGGAATTTGAAATTACTTACCTCGAATTCACTTTCGAATCGAATCGAGTCTCGGAGTTTGATTAAGTCCGATTGTGCCATTAGACATATATTGGCATTATTATCATCACTATCTTCACACTCCGTATCACTTCAAGTTTCAGCTTTGAGAGCTTTTCGATACCTTTTAGTTTTTTCTTTCTTCTTCCTCAGAAGAGGACAGCTGGGTCTGATGTGTCCATTTTTTCTTGCATTCAAAGCAAACTACATCTTTGTTTGATTCATCATCTTCAGCAGACTTGGTCTGTTGTTTTTGAAAACTTTGTTTCCTTGAATTGAATCTTCTTCCTTTTCTATTCAGCTTTCTGAATCTTCTTATCATGAGAGCAAGTTCATCATCCATGTCATCTTCAAAATCTGTTACATCAGAGTCATCATTAGATTTTAATGCAATAGATTTCTTACCTTTAGGATCTTCGTCTTCATTGATTTGTTCCACTTCATAAGACTGAAGAGTCCCAACCAACTCATCGACAGACAGTGGCATGATTCTTTGGGTCTCTCGGATTGAGGTCTTTATATGATTCCAATCCTTGGAGAGTCCACGCAAGATAGCTTGTTCACTTTCATGGGATCGAGAAATTGGTTGACATTGATTTTCAAGACCATTTACGATTTCTGTAAAAACGACTAAACATGTCGGTTATAGATTCTCTGGTTTCATTCTAAAGGCTTCGTATTGATCGAGAAGAATGTTGATTCTAGTCTCTTTCACTCGATCGGTTCCTTCATAAGTGATGTGTAATCTATCCCAGACTTCTTTGGCTGTATCACAAGAAGATATTATGTTATATTCAGTAGGTGATAAAACACAATATAAAGAGTAAATTGCTTTTGCATCAATAGCTTATCTCTTGATTATCTCTTCCTGACTCATTTCGCTGGACTCAACAGTGTCCTTTCCTCTTTCTGAGACAGATGCAGCTTTAGGAATGATTCCTTTTTCTACAACGTCCCATTCTAGAGGATCCTTTGATCTTAAGAACGCCTTCATCTTGTTCTTCCATATATTGTAGTCTTTTCCATCAAAATAAGGTGGTCTGGTGTTGCTTTGCCATTCTACCAGCCCTAGAGCCAACATACTAGCCATGGATCTTTTATTCTGAAGTAAAACACTTCAAACAAAGTGAGTACAAGAGCTTTGATACCAATTGAGATAGCTAGTATAAGCACCTAGATGGGGGTGAATAGGTGCACAATCAATTTATCGAAATACGGAAGCAATTCTTGACAAACGAAAGGTAATTCACTATTGATTGACAAAATGAAATACAATCAAAGTAAAGAGAGTAAGGGAGAGAAGATTGAACACAGGGTTTATAGTGATTCGGCTTAATCCAAGCCTACGTCCACTCTTCCGCACTGACAGCCCATCGGCTGGATTTCACTATGAACAAAATAGAAGTTACAACATTGCTTTTCCTTGATTCTACAGTGTAGATGTTCTATCACACCTCCTCAAAGTTTCTCACAAATATAGACTCTCTTTTGTATACAAGTATTTGCTCAAAGGAATTGTCTAAACAACAATAAGCTTCAGACTTTGAAATTCTTCTATCGCGCACACCTCAACAACTTAGAACGTCTTCCTTATATACTCCTTCATGCCATCATACCCGTTGGCACTTACCAAAGGAATTCCTCTAATCTACCCGTTAGACGGAATCAATTAGGAAGATCATTCGCTATTAAAGGAACGTGTCGATAGCCCATCAATTATGTTTGCCCATACAATCGGATCTCGGTTTCCATAAGTAGAACATTCCAAGAATATTTAGGCAATCATCGATTCCTTAATCTTCGAGTCAATCACGATCAATCAAGGAATTCCATTGTGTCTTTTCCAGCCACGAGATCTTCTCCAGTTGATAAGGTCAAGCCCTTAACGAAACATCCAGTTCTTGATAACCTTTCTTCAACGGATCGAGACCTCAATGAGGATAGACTTTGAGTCTTGAGTCTGGCTGTCCAAAGGTCTTCGACTTTAAATAGTAGAGTCTGCAAAACCTTCGACTAGGCGATGGAAACGTTTTGCCACTTCAAAACACTTCAAGAAGATTTCTCCAACAAACTTCCCTAGTTTCTTCTTTTGGACAATTCATTAAAATTTCCGAGCAATATCAATAATCCAATACTGCACAAAGAATTGAAGTGGCCACCTCGAACTTCATTCGTAAGCCATCATCATCCGTTGCCCACGTTGTTGCTCGGCATCACCTCCACCTCACATGAGTGTACCCCGAGGCTCACCCCATCACTTCTCGAGTTGTGACATCATCGAATTGCATCGTAGCTCACATCGTACAACAGAAGTATTATCCTTAAGATTGTTGGAAAAAGTATTAGAATACATAAAATAATAATTATTATTGAAAATACATTACAAAAGATTAGAAAATAAAAAGAAATGTCTGAGGCGTGCAAACACTGTCCTTAAGGATAATTTTGTCCCTCGGAGTACGCAACTCGGTGCGTAAGGCTTTAGCGGCTATCCTCCTAAGATACAACAGACCTTCTTTTATACTCCGCATCGAATATTAGAAGGAAACAGAACAACTTTTGTGTATAACCCAGCAAAAGAAAATGAAAGATGTAAGAAAATATTGTATCTACTAAGATTGTGATTTGAATTTTAATTTATATTTAAACAAGGAAAAGAGAGAGCCCTTAGGAGATCGCCATAAATCAATTGGTAATTAAAAAGATGACCGTTATAAAATAAGAATAGTTTATGAAGTAATAAATCAAAAGTTATAAAGCCGTTAGACGACCGTTATACAACCATTAGAACGCCGTTATATGACCGTTAAAAAGCCATTACAAAAATGATGACTTTCATGACGATCATAATTTATAATAAATATTTCAAAACTATTGAAATATCCAACAATTGCATATGAGACTTTTTCAAGATTGAATCAAGAAGATCTCCAAACGAATCTTCAACCCGACAAATTGTATCAATAATTTCAGGCTAAAGTTTCCCGTGTTAGGTGAAGGCGGGCCCGCCAAAACTCAAAATGTTTGAATCATTCATACTCGTCCCTTCTACAAATTGAAAATTGATAACATGAGAAAAGTCCATTTACATTGAGAAAAAGGAGAGAATAGAAAGGTCAAGACCGACGACGAAACATCGGTCAAGCTAAAATCTATCGAGATTTGGCAAGAATGTGCTCATCGGATTGTGATTATTCATATTTAAACATTGGAACGGTCATTACACGCTATTTGGACTTACAAATTCCAACGACAACACTCCACGTCTGGCCACCATAGATAAGGGTCTAAAGAAAACAAAAAAGATATTATGGTTCGACCGGCAATTTTTGTAACTGGCATTGGAAATAATAAATTTCAAATAAGGATATATAATGAAGCCATTTTTCTTGAAAGATAGCTTGACATAGAGCTTATCTCGAATAAGAGTCTAAAGTGACTATCTTAACTTCAAATAAAACCCTCATTTATTGGCCGACCAAATTTTCGCAAGCGACCTTTTCACGATGGCTAGAATAGGGGCAATTTTTCCCAAAATATTCTCATTGTATCCAAATTGGAGCTGGAGTTCGTGCTAACCAATTGAAGAATGACCAAAACCCTAAAAATTAAAAAGAAAAATCAAATTGAATTCGCAATTCATGTTTTTTCCCTCTCCCGCTCCGGTTGATGAAAACATCTGAGCAACTTTTTGCTAGCGGAAGACAAAGCAATATATATATATCGTATGTCACTGTATATATGAATTCATAGACCAAAGTTTATATGTCAAGGTCTGCTAAAGGAAAATATCATCTCTGTGAAGATAGCGGACATAAACTCTTAGAAAAACTTCAAATAAGAGTTTAAAGTACCATCATTTTATCAAATAAGGTTTAAAGCAACTATAACATTTTCAAATAAGTACTTCACCTCACTAGCTGAGTAAATATCTTGGCGGTCAATGGCATTTTCGTCCAAAGATAATTTTGACCTAAATTTTAATTAAATTAGATTAAAAGTTAAGAAAGTTGAAAATATTCAAAGAAGAAAAAAAATACAGGCTAGGTCTACACGAGGCCTAGCGACCCTCACTTAGATCTAGGAGAGGGTCACAACTAGGCGAAGATCGCAACTCTCTCCCAGCTCTAGCAAGGGCCAGCAGGCCCTCGCATCTGGTAGGCGACCTCATTGATCATTGTTGACACCCCATTGGTGAACGGGTAGCAGCCACGGGTAGAGGGCTTGGGTTTTTTCTTTTGTGTGTGTGTGTGTGTTCTGTTTTAGCCTCTCTTTTTTTTTCTTTTTTGAGTTTTTGAGTTTTTCTTTTTATGGAAAAAATGGATTTTTAACTTAATTTAATTGAGATTTTGTGTAAAAATTAGGATTCAAATTAAAACAAAGCAATTTTAATGTATTAGTTAACCGTAACATCACGTAGAACACCATGTGGGAAAGATGCAATATTAAAAAACCGTGTTAATATTTTCCATTAGTTTAATTAGACGTGTTAGAAAAAGAACTAGATTTTTAAAAAATCGAGTTCTTTGTAAAGAATTGCAAGCCCTAGCGGGCCATTTGTGAGGGTCGCCTCACCTAGGTCCTCGCGGCCCATCGACCAAGCAACCCTCGCCCATCTCACTCCAAGCATCGCCGATGACAGCCCATCACTTGAGACAAGCCACCAGCGAAAAGGAAAGAAAAAAACAGAAAAAAGAAAAAAGAAAGACAAAAAGGACACAAATAAAAAAAAATATATATAGGACAAAAATTCCCTTGACCAGCCAGCGAATTATTGTCCTTTTTCTAGACTGACATTGTCACGCTCCGAACCTCAAACGAGTGCACATCCCTTGTTGGTCAATCAAATTGCAACGTTCCCAGAACGCATCGCCAACCCATTCATTTTATTACATAAGTGGAAGCGAATAATAATCTCCAGAAAACAAACAAACATGTGATAGAAAAGCAAGACAACCAATTTAAGCAAAACACGCTTTATAAACATATCGGGTTTAACCACCCCATGTGGTGGCGGCGTTGGTTCGGGCTTTGTTCTCCTCGTGACGAGGACAAGTTCGAATCCCAACGTCGTCATTTATGGACTTACATGTGGCGTCAGGGTGGTGGTCTCCTTGTCGTCACCCCAAGGTTTACTCGCTTGCTGTACGGAGTTCCCTGGGTCACAAAAAAAAAAAAAAACATATCGGGTTTATATACAGAGGTCTAAAACCAAAAAGAGCTATCTGAGCCTCCTAAGCTCCGGGCTCTATAGTCATGGGCTCTAGGTCCACCACGACACCATTAGGGGTGTCAAGATCCATAAGATGCGCTACTTCCCATTCCCCAATCCCGACAGGAGGCCCGTCAAAACTCTGTAAGGGACCCTCCCAACCCCCCTGAGGAAAGTTAATGAACCACGTTATGAATCGATGAGGTACCAACTGAGGTAGGCCATCCTCCACCCAGATCGTGAACTCAACTAACTCCCAGGTCAGGGTGTACTAGGAATAGGGAAATAGGTGTACCCCATAACACACATGGTGTACCTCCATCTAAGAACTTGAAAATTGTAAACCACGATGGGGTGAGACGATGTCTCAATGAGTCTATACCCTTAACCCCGATTAGGACTATAATTCACCTAGAGGCAGCCTAAGCACACATCATATAAGACTTACCTCGCCTTAGCACCTCCCTGCACGTTAGCACATCTCATATAACATATGCATATAGTAAACATACTGAACAACTAGAACACTGCACATCAATCATCGAATACTCCTAGGGGTTCCGATTATAATGCCAAACCATTATGACATATCCCATTCCGTGTCACACAATTTTGTCCCATAATCAGGCATGGCTATTTCACTCATTCACATGTGTCCTAGTTAAATTTGACCCAACAACCATTTCTAACTCAACAATCGGCAGTCCTCTAACATAACCGGGTATCGTATCGCCCCATCAAGCATGACAACGTCTACCTTTAAATAGCACTCCCGAAGAAGCATCGGTCCAGCCTTTACCGCGATCCGGCATCCGTTGATGTGGGACATTTCATATAGAAGCATCGCCCACTCGACTTTCACTGGATGACGAGTTCTCATAGCGATCACACGCACATCCAATCTTAGCCAAGGATATCGTGCTTTGCACTCAAATGCCTCAATTTCAAATAATGTACTTGGCATATTTTCATCATATTAAAAACACCCGGTAAAATAATTGTGCGTGGACACACAGCCAAATTGAACCATAAAACATGATATTCTCCCATTTTAAAATTCTACGATTTAATATAGTACTTAAAATACTTTTTGGCGTTAAAACCCGACACTCGGTATTTTTCTAATTAAATACCAAAAATCCATATTTTTGAAATAATAATTAAAAATTATCATCTAGCACTCAATTGCATAAATTATCAATCAATTGCACAAACCAATCTGTACAACAACGATCGGCACAAAATTATGATAACCGGCTATCCCGTATAATTTCCGCTAATTAATAAATAATTAAATAAATTACAAAATATTTAAATTAAAACACTTAATTAAATTAAATAACCTAACCGGACTAATCTAATTGAACTAACGAATTAATCTAACCAACCTAACTAATTTAATCTAATAAACTAACTAAATAACCTAACTAATCCACCTAACTAACCAATTGAACTACCTAACTAAACCTAACCAATCTAGTTACATTAACTAAGTCTACTAATCCTAATTAATCTAACTAACCCACTAACTAGCCAACTAATCCACCCTTAAGTGTAATTAGCATCCTAATTAGAGATTATGAGGTAAACTCACCGGTTTAGCGTGAAAACCAGTTCACGGCGACGGCAGGGCAACGATGACCACAACTCAAGTCTACGGTGACACCAAAGGAGGCCGGAAAAGGCCAAGCAAGCATCGCTCTAAGTTGAGGTTTGGCCTTGCTTGCTGGTCGGGGCCGTTTAAACACAACGCATGGATGGGCAAGGCTGATCGGTGGCACGAGCAGGGTCAAACGGCAGCAGTTCATGCAATGCTGGCTGGCAGCAACTGAGGCAACAATAAGGACGGCCCTGGTCGCAAACTGGACGAGACGAAGGGTGGAGCCAAGCGACACTGGTGCCGGCGGTCGAGCAAGCGGCGGTTGGCTCGGGCGATGCTGCCTAGTTAGCAAGGGCTGGTTGACTTGTGGCTTTAACAATGGGGGACAAGATGAAGAAGATGAAGAAGAAAGGAAGAAGAGGCAACTGCTAGACAGAGGGGGCTCAATCAAGTATCAAGGGAGAAAGAGGGGGAACCAAGAGGGAGAGCGGGGGAACAAGGAGGGGACAAGAAGCAATGAAGTCAAGTTTAAATATCTAAAACGCTTAAGTACCAGCCCCAAAGTCTTCAGCCATGACTAGCTACCAATTTTCCCCTCTCAAGCTTCTCCAACAAGCCAAAATGAAGTCCAAATGTTGTAGCCCCCATAGCCCTACGAATTTCACCAAGTTCCATCTTCAATTCACACCAAGCAACTTCAATTTAATGGTCACACATGCCATGATAGCAGCCCACATAAAATTCTTGCATTCCCTTAACCAATTAGCTCACTTTGGAGGCCAAAAATCTACTTAATTTTGCCCATATGAATTTCTTGAATTTAAATTGCCCAATTTTGATTTTTTCGCCAAAAATCTAGGCTTGCCAAAAATTCTTCAAAGGATGAGTCAACATCCTAAAAATAAATCGTGAGAAACCGGGTTCAATTTCATGGTTAATTTCAATCGGACGCAATTTTAGCGTAACTTAACTTACTAAGTAGCTTTTAGGAATTTTATTGCGTTTGACCTGTGGTTGATAATTTTCAATCCACGTTTGTGCATCTCCAACTCATCGGCGACTCTCGGTTGTTGTAAAAATCTTAAGATTTCAATTACGGGCACTAGGCATAAAATCGACAGACAAATCGATTTAATGCCCTTTGATGCGAATTTTGCAATCATGTAGAATATCCCACAATTTAATTACATGCTTTTGTCGAATCGACCTATCTCCGGTCTCTAATCGATTTTAACGGTGCCATATTGACTCTTGCCAATTAGCATGGTCAAGCAGTCGATTTCTGATCGAATTCTCAAGTTTGTAGCATTTATATCCCTTAACGGCTTCACCTAATAGATTAGTTACCTCGTGAATAATCAACTCAGAGAAAAAGGATCATAGACGCATCAATGAAAAGCCCATTTCATTTAATCGAAACAGGGTTGAAAATCAAGATGTCACAGACATAGTCACTTCGGACATTTATTTGAAATAAAGTTTACTTTAGGTCCTTATTTGAAAATATAATAGACTTCAAATGTGATATCCTGAAATTCGACCCATTTCGAAATATATTAAATGGTTATTTCATCAATGTACTAATAGTTAATTTACTCTTAACTAATCAATCATGAGTTAACTACTATATTGAGAGAGGCTATAAAGGGTTAAACAGCAAAAAACCAGAGAATTCAATTAGGAATCAACCACTCGACCATAAGAATCAACAAGGATCGACACTATGCTATTATAAGTCAATTAGCAAATGGATATAAATTAATTTGATAGAAGTACATAGTTGGGTCGTAGGTGATTCCGTACGGTTATAATGCTCACATCAAACAACGATAAACTAATTTTTTATTAATCTTGTACTCATGGTACATAATTGAACCCTCATGATTACATGACAACTAAAGATCATCTGCAATTCAAAGAGACATAAACATAGATTGAATAGTTTATGTCGTACTAAAGTTGTATTTTATTGATTTTAACTATGAAAATTAATGCGATTTCAGGTATCGAGTTTTTGAGAATTTTTAGACTAAACTATTGGATGCCGCCTCATTTGTCTGTTGATCTATCGGCCACTTTAAAATTTTCGGAAAAAGGGCTAATCAATCGAGAATTGGAAGCTGGAATGAGAAGCTGAGCCAAGCGAATTGTAAATTGAATTTTCTCTCAACTCCCCGTCTCTATTAGCAAATTGTAATTTACTAATGGCCATCTAATTGCTAATAATGGCCCTTTTAATTTAATCGAATATTTCAAGTCAATTTTTTTTTTTTTTTTTTTTTTTTTTAAGTTACCGAACAAGCTTAATCTCTTAGTTGCTGAATTTATATATTTTATCATTTAATTGGGTTATTACACAAGCCCTACGCTGGATAATAAAAACAAGCCCTATTCGATATAATAAACATTTAAAAATAAAACTACAATCTTGCCCATTATATTTTTAGATGCCTAGAACCTATCATCAATGTCGTCATTCCTATTTGGTAACTAGTCAATATTATTTAATATTAGAGGTGTGCAAAGGAACCGAGAACCACTCAAACCGCCTAGAACCGGACCGGATTGGCCTCAAATCGGCGGTTTCAATGAGAATTGGTCCAGTTTCCAGTTCCAAATTACTAGAACCGGACCGGATTGGCCTCAAATCGGCGGTTTCAATGAGAATTGGTCCAGTTTCCAGTTCCAAATTACTAGAACCAGTTGGTTCTTGGTTCTAGGTGTAGAACTACCCACCTACCCAACCGGAATAGACCGATATATTTATATATTTTATATGTAAAATTGCATTGGTGAATTGATGTTTAAGTAAAAAAAACATAATGGAGAAGGTGTAGTGAGAGCAATTCTTTCCTTCCATGTTTCTATGTGAAGCAACAAGAGGAAGAAGAATCACCAAACTGAAACGAGAAAAGAAAAGGAACAATGGCGGTTGATGAGCCAACGATGTTTGCTTCCATGGTGATGATGAAGATGGCTTCGACGTTAATTTTGGGCTTACTCAGGCTCATCCTAATACATGTATACAGAGAGTTCATATGAGGAGCAAGGAGGCTCAAATCAAAGCGTTCGAGGCAATGAATAGAGGGACCTCCTCATTCTCATCTTTTTCTCCAGAATATCCCATACATCAAGAAATATTAATTGATGAATGTAATTTTATAGGGATTAAGAATTGGTTCTATGGATCCACTCAGGAATCGGACTAGACTAGCAATCCGGTTCTCAAGTGATTCCATAGAACTGACGGACAATTCCTGATTCCAATTTTTCAAAACCGGTCATTAATGGACGGTTCCTGTTCTAAGGTGGAAACCGCCCTCTCGGACCAAGCTCATCCCTATTTTATACTCCATATTAAGCTATTATTAAACAACGTGGCTTGTTTCTTTGATTTAAATAAAACTAAAAAATATATTATTCTTCTATCCTGCCAAATTATAAAGTATTATTCAAATATCAAAAGAATATGAAAAAATCATATGGGAATCTAGTTATCAAAATTGAGCGTTGTGAAAGTGTTTGGACTTTCAGTTTTGAAAATACTCAATGTGTAAACCACGAGATCTAGATCAAGGGCCTGTTTGATAACCTAATTAAGTGCCGAAAATTGAAGTTCAGCGCTTAATTAAAACATGCTTGATAACCTTAATTAGCATTAACTTGATAGACTCAATTTAGTCAAAAGTCCACTTAATTCAATAAATAAGAGAAGGGTTGCTTAATTCATTATATAATAAATATATATATGGCAAGTAAAATTGCCAAATATACTGCTAAAACCTACAAATAATTATCATTGTTATAGCTTTAAAGATATCAATAAAATTTAGCTATTAGTTTACAATTATCACGAAACAACTTTTAATCTTCATTTTCAACACTTTAACTTCAGTACTAAAATTTTCAGTACCCTGTTTGACAAATTTGTTATTGAACTTTACACCACTTATGCTTCTTCTGTCCTTTGTACCCGAGATGGCCAGTCTACAATCTTCAGAAACATCCTCAATAGCATTTCTAACGACCTTCCGGCAATGTGACCGTAATGACATTGGGTGTGTAGGCTTCTTCCTTAACTAAATATGCATCTGAGCTACCTGAACTTCTCTCCACGAAGAAACCAGGCTCTTTAGGCGGCGGCAAGGTTGCTCCTTCATTTGCCAACATGAAAACAACACTGGACGTTGTAGGCCTATCTTCAGGAAACTTTTGGACACATAACAAGCCCACTTGAATGCATCTCTCTACTTGAGACTCGAGAATAGAGTTGCCTAAAGATACATCGATGAGTTCCATGGCCCTCCCTTCTCCCCATAGCAACCATGCCTAAAAATTTCAACCATTCGTGATTACCACTGTCTGCGCATCGAAAAAAATGACATTGTCTACATGAAGAAAGAACAAATAGGATGCGGTTTTAGGAGAAACAGAATATCTGATCTTGTTTAGCAAAAAAGAAAATGACAAATCTAAATAATCCTCTACCACTTACGTGCCCAAGAAGGTTGTGATGATGATCAGGATGCTGAAATCCTCTATTCCTTTTGCTACTTACTATCTCCAACAAAAGCACACCAAAGCTGAAAATGTCAGACTTCACAGAGAATTTTCCATCAAAGGCATACTCAGGGGACATGTAACCACCGCATCAAGCAAGTCAAGCTTCAATTCCTCCATATACTGATGGATAGTGCACTGTTCGAATGAATCAATATGAGAAACTTACTATGTACCAACTATTCTTCTTGTCTTTGCCTCTGTGTCATCTCCTTGAAAGTTCCTTGCTAGGCCAAAATCCGAAATCTTTGGATTCATGTCAGCATCTAACAAAATGTTACTTGCTTTAAGGTCTCTGTGAATAACTTGTAATTTTGAATCCTGGTGGAGATAAAGAAGTCCTCGGGCAATTCCTAAAACAATGTCAAATCGCCTTTTCCATGCCAGAGTGGAGCTTCTATCATGATCTACGCACACTCAACCCCATCAAAAACTAATTAACTTAGCATTTGGCTGTATTTTATGGCGAAGGAATCAACAGATAGAACAAAAGCAGAAGGAATTGAGTGAAAAGGAACTGAGAAAGATCAAGCGGTTCTGACCAAAAATGAGATAATCCAAGCTTTTGTTTGGCATGTATTCATAAATTAACATTCTTTCTTCACCCTCAATGCAGCAGCCAACAAGGCCAACAAGATTCCGGTGCTGAAGTCTGGCGATTAGAAGGACTTCATTCATAAACTCATCCGGACCTTGCCCAGAATATTTTGACAGCCTCTTCACCGCTACTTCTTGTCCTGAGGAAAGTCTTCCCTGCATTTATATTACTCATTGTGGGCCTCTCTTGTTATCTAAATTTATTGATTTATAACTGATTACCTTGTAGACAGAACCAAAGCCGCCCGCTCCTAACTTGTTTGTTTGAGAGAAATGGTTGGTGGCAACAGCAACAGCAGTGAAATCATATAATGGCAAGTCAATGTCATCCGTCCCACTTGGCAAGCCTACAAGGCATGTAAACTAGTTTCTAACCATACCATAATCTTGACAAGAAAAATCAATTGGGAATTGATTACATGATGTAAAAGAAAGGTATTTAGGTTACCTCGTCTTTTCATTCTTCTCTTCCAGATTATGCCCAATGCCATGCCCACTATTAGCAATCCCGAAATGGCTGAAGCCGCTATGATAGTCACCAGTTTCTTGGATGGACTGTGGATTGAATCTAGCATAAGGGAAGAAGTTAAGTAACTGATTTTAGGGAAAGAGTTCATCAATAAGCTGATGAATCTATCTCCATTAGAAAAAACTTGAAGATGAGATATAGTAAGGAACAGAACTAGTTCAGTCCGGCATTGGCACAGGATGCATCAGATGTAGTGAAAGACTAGAACAGAGAAAAAAAAAAAAAGCAATTGCTCAACCAATTAGCCAATGCAGATTAATTAAATGTATTTACCTAATTCAGAAGTAGGTAGCCGTAGGAAGAGATATTGCACATTATCAACCTCGTCAATTTCCTTAATATCAATGAGATTGCCAAACCACATCAAGCAGCCTGATCCTCTAATATCCGAATTGGCATAAGCTATGCAAGAACAATTCTTTAGACACTCAACCTTGCACTCCTCAAGGCTCATATTCTTGAATAGCTGGAAATCTACAAGGTCAGGTAATTTCACCTGCCAAAGTTTTAGAAAACCCTCGCCAAGAGAACAATTCAATGGAATTTTCCTTATGCACCCCTCTGTTGAATTAAGCATGTCCCAATCTTCTTGTGACTCCGGCATAAAGCCCTGCAAGCAGATGCATCTTGGGGTTTGGTTTACTCTACACACGCCATTAGCACCGCACCGTCCATAGCTGTCACAAGGGTCGTGAGGGAGCGAGTACATTAGATCCCATTTCATGCTTCCGCTCTTCAGAAGATGACAATGCACAAACCCATCTGAGCTTAATGTGACTTTGGCAGTGATATCGTCCTTCAAAGCTCGAAACGCAAAATAGGCACCCTTTTTGTTGTAAACAGCAGTGGCTTTAACAACGATATTCAGCTCATTGGAAACGCCACCAAATTTAACTCCATCCCATGGCCCAGTTCGATATACTTTGGCTGAACCATTGCTGATTATTTCAAGTTGAGGTAACCCGTCGATTTTGTATCTGAATGTATAATCTCCGGGGGAAGGATCGTCTGTGCTTCTCCAGGAAGTCAGATGATGTTCCAAACCGGTTTTAAAGTTCCATTCCACTGTCATACCAACCAAAATCGTGTCTGATGGGTAATCAAAGCTTTGCCATGAGTAATCAACAGAATCTAAACTGTTGCTTTCCCTAAGAACAAGGTTACCAGAATCTAGGAGCTGTACAATTGGGTTACGGAGAACCTTAGTTGAATTCGTTGACCAAATGACACTCCTTGATTGGTTGAGAAGAACAAGTTCGCCTTCATTGCTTATTTCCAGAGTACCATTTGAATCAGTGAGTGGATTGTTCCTATTAGCAACCCAAACAACCGTATCAGGACTCGCCACGAACCATATCCCCAGGAAATTGCTCTTTGACCTTCCAGCAGGAAAGAAACCGAGCTCAAATTTTCTGCCTGCGGAAACTAATGTCTCTCCCTCTTTAATAAATTGTGCTGAAGTCAGGGTGTCAACTGCAGGAGACAAGCGCAGCAGTGACAAAACCACGATGGAAGTGCAGAAGAAGCTGAAGATAGGATAATCTGCCATTGCAAACCCTTCTGTTTGATCCACGAGATAAAGTAAACTAGATAAAGATTCAAACTTTTCAGAATAGCACGACAGGATAAGAAACAGAAGACAGATGCCTTTGTTTGGTGCAGAGCGAGTTATAGGAGTTCCAGATTGGATTGAGTTGGGTCAAGCAAGAAGCTAAGTCACACAAATGTCCGTCGATCACTCTTTAATCTTCCTGTAGTCGTCACAGACCAAATCTAACTGACTCGAATTGGTGAAAAGGCAAGTTTTATTAATGTGTCACTTTCACGCTTTCTGTTTTGCCGCCATTGTCACCATCCTTGTTGCACCAGTCCAAGCTCGCATACGGCCAAATGATGCGGAAAGTCGTAAGGCAGTCCCATCGGGTGGTGGAGATACCGCTCAGCTACTAGGAGGCCTCCATGCCACGGTAGTTCATAATGTAAATATGGACTTTGACCCGGTCAAAGCAAAGAAAAAGAAAAAAAAAAAAAGTCGACCGGTCAAGAGGAAAGAAGGAAGAAGGGAAAGAGAAAGGAGGGGCTTCAAGTGTTCCCAACGCGGACTCCTCGCCAAACCGAACCAACTCTTATTCACAATGCTTGGTAAGTGCTCACACCCTTTGTTATTTCAACCAGAGTAGTTTTCGGAGTTAGGTCATAAATATAAAATTTTGTGAATACGAGCCACGGAATCTGATTTTTTTATTTTTAAACTTATTGAGCTTTGGCATTTCATGGGAATTATGGATTGTGGTGTCATAGAGACAGGAGGGGAAAAGTACCAAAAAAGTCCTAAACTTATTGCATTTGTACCAATTCTAACATAAATCTTTCAATTGGACAAATTCAATCTTAAACATATTCACATTGGTACCAATTCAATCCATTCAGCCAATTTTGGCCGGCTGGGGCTAACATGGACGTCGGGCAATGGCCGAATGCTGATGTGATCATTTTTAAATAATTTTTAATTTTTTTCGAATTTTTTTATTAATTTTTTTATTAATTTTTTTATTTTCTTTTTGTTTTTTTTTTTCCTTTTCTTCTCTCTCTTCTTCCTTTTGGATTGTCCTCATAATAGCGAGTGACATCCGGTGAGGGTTGCAACCCTCGCCTGGTCTCGCCTAGGGCCTTAGGGAGGTGAGCCAGGGCCACAACCCTCGCTAACCACCACAAGGACGGTTCAAGGAGGAAGAAGAGAGAAAAGAAAAGGAAAAAAAAAAAGAAACAAATTATTAAAAAATTGTCACGTCAACATCTGCTAAAATTAGAATGAGCTGAATTGGTACCAATGTGAAAAAGGTTTATGATTAATTGGTCCAATTGAAAAATTTATAATTGAATTGGTACCAATACAATAGGTTTATGATTTTTTTAGTACTTATTCTAGACGGGAGTCGATTTAGAGCTAATGGTTTTCTTGAAGTAAAGACTTTAGGCTTTCACATGCAAATTCCATGTTGCAAGCGCTTGAATAATTAATTTTGGGGAGTGATTTGTTGTCGTGTATGAATTGTTTTATTAGCCTTTAAGCATAGTTTACTTGGTTTTGACATTGATTCTCATAGTTGCGTGTTGCTTGGTTTTTGGTATTTCTAGGTAAGTAGTACTATCTCTTCTTCATGTTTGCAAAATTCATATTTGGAAAGCAATATGGATTATATATAATGTGGGTCGGGTCTAGCAATGGGGCCGGAATCTTTTTTGAGACCCGGATCCCGGCCTCTATCCAATCTTTCCTAGATGTCATAACCTTTTAAGTTCTTGCTAAAGACCAAAAATCTAAACATTATTGTTGTATAGAAAACCGAATCAAGTATTTACTACTTCTTGGTTATTTATGAATATTTTAGAAAAAGTGTTCTACAAGATATTGTGAAGATATACATATGCACATGTTTAAATTTGCAAACTAGTTTGCAAAAAGATTTTTGAATAGTATGAGAAATGCTTTGAGAAAGGTATTTCTAGCGAATAAGATGTATTGTGAAAAGGTTCTTTGTTTTGATTTTTAAAAATGTATAATGGTTTATGATATTGATTATGGACTGGATTTCTAGTATTGGAGGATGATTATTTGATGCTATGTATACTAGTTTTAGGATATCCTTTTGAGCTAAGTTGGCCTTGTGAGTGGAGACCTGGCCAAGGAGGAATTTTTAGTCGTCTTGTCACCAAGCATGTGTCTTAACTACAGTAGAATATCGAGCAATAGATTTTTTAATAGATTAACCATTGACGTGTGATTTGATTGAAATTAATTAATGAATTTGACTATTGATGCTTGAATTGCGGTGATACTTTAGATGGTTTTTTTTTTTTAGTATAAAGCTTTATTAAAATGAAACAACTCATGAATGACTCAATATATATTTTATACTTTGGGTTATGAAATTTTGGTATTACTTTATATACATGCATAGCAGTTGTTTAATCTCCTTAGAAAAGATGTACTACTTTTTGGGTTGTGATTATTCATTCCACTCGTTTTTATGTTTTCAAGTTTTTTCAGTTAGCGACAAGTTGGGTGAGAGCACTATCAATGAGAACTTTTAAGAGTTGGATTTCTTTAAGTATGGTTTGAGGTGGTGTCCTTTAGGTTAGGAGAATGACGGCCGTGCATTTCCCCTAGGATTTAGGGTGTGACACATAATCTGATATTCTTTATCACCTCAACTCGTCTTTCCATTATTACAGCACCAAAAAAAATAATTCTTATCCATTTTTGCCTTCTCCGCATGGCATGTTAATTGACCAAATTCTTTTCTTTCACATAAAATGTCAATTGCATATGAGATATTTTCACAGATTAAATCAAGAAGATCCCCTCACGGATCTTTCCCCTGACAATTTGTATCAACAGTTTCAGGCTAAAGTTTCCTCTTGTTAAATGAAGGTAAACTCGCCAAAACTCAAAATGTCTGAATAATTCATCCTCCTTCCTACTCCGGATTGAAATTCGATAACATGTGAAAACTCTATTTACATAAAGAAAGAGAGAAAGGGCAAAAGGTCAACGTCCAATGACAAAAAATCAGAAAAGCTAAAATTGTCTGACGTGGCAAGAACCTGGTCATAGAGAAAAAGGAGAGAAGGAAAAGGTCAAGACCGACGACAAAAACATCGGTCAAGCTAAAATCTGTCAGATTTGGCAAGAACGTGCTCATCGTATCGTGATTTATTCAAACATTGGAACGGTCATTACACGCTATTTGGGCTTGCAAATTCCAACGACGACACTCCACACGTCTGGTCACTATGGAGAAGAGTCCAAAGAAAACAAAAAAGATATTATGGTTCAACTAGAAATTTTTGTAGTTGGCATTGGAAATAATTAATTTTAAGTAAGGATATATAGTGAAGCCATCTTTCTTGAAAGATGATTGGGACCTTATCTCGAATAAGAGTATAAAATGACCATTTTAACTCCAAATAAAGCCCGAACTTATCAGCCGACTAAATTCTTGCAAGTGAGCTTTTCGTGATGGCTAGAATAGGGGCAATTTTGCCAAAAATATTTTCATCATATCAAAATTGGAGCTGAAGTTCGTGTTAACCAATTGAACAACAACCACAACCCTAAAAAAAATAAAATAAATAAATAAACCTTAAATTGAATTCGCAATTCATGTTTTCTCCGCCTCCCGCTACGGTCATTTTAAACATTTGGGCATCTTTTTGCTAGCAAAAGACAAAGCGATATTTTCATTTTCTTTTTTTTTTTAATTCGTGTGTCATTGTATATATGAATTCAAATGACCAAACTTTATATATAAAGGTCTGCTAAAGAAAAATGTCATCTCTATAAAAGTCAAGATATTGAACATAAACTCTCAAGATTGGAACGGTCACTACACGATATTCAAACATTGGAACGGTTATTACACGCTATTTGGGCTTGCAAATTCCAACAACGACAATCCACGTCTGGTCACTATGGAGAAGGGTCCAAAGAAAATAAAAAAAGATAGTTCAACTGGCAATTTTTGTAATTGGCTTTGGAAATAATTAATTTTAAATAAGGATATACATTGAAGCCATCTTTCTTGGAAGATTGCTAGGACCTTATCTGGAATAAGAGTCTAAAGTGGCCATCTTAACTTCAAATAAAGCCCGAACTTATTGGCCGACTAAATTTTTGCAAGTGAGCTTTTTGTGATGGCTAGAATAGGGGCAATTTTGCCCAAAATATTCTCATTATATAGAAATCGGAGCTGGAGTTCGTGTTAACCAATTGAACAATGACCAAAACTCTAAAATATTAAAAATTAAAAATTAAAAAAGCTCAAATTGAATTCGCAATTCATGTTTTCTCCCCCTCCCACTACGGTTGATGAAAACATTTGGGCAACTTTTTGCTAGCAAAAGACAAAGCGATATTTTCGTTTTTTTTTTTTTAAAAAGTTCGTGTGTCATTGTATATATGAATTCAATAGACCAAACTTTATATATAAAGGCCTGGTAAAGAAAAATATCATCTCTATGAAAGTCAAGATAGCGAACATAAACTCTAAAGATTGAAACGGTCACTACACGATATTCAAACATTGGAACGGTTATCACACGCTATTTGGGCTTGCAAATTCCAACGACGACACTCCACATCTGGTCACTATGGAGAAGGGTCCAAAGAAAACAAAAAAGATATTATGGTTCAACTGGCAATTTTTGTAATTGGCATTGAAAATAATTAATTTAAAGTAAGGATATCTAGTGAAGCCATCTTTCTTGAAAGATTGCTGGGACCTTATCTGGAATAAGAGTCTAAAGTGGCCATCTTAACTTCAAATAAAGCCCGAACTTATTGGCAAACTAAATTTTTGCAAGTGAGCTTTTCGTGATGGCTAGAATAGGGGCAATTTTGCCCAAAATATTCTCATTATATAGAAATCGGAGCTGGAGTTCGTGTTAACCAATTGAACAATGACCGAAACCCTAAAAAATTATTAAAAAATTATAAAACCTAAAATTGAATTCACAATTCATGTTTTCTCCCCCTCCCGCTACGGTTGATGAAAACATTTGGGCAACTTTTTGCTAGCGAAAGACAAAGCGATATTTTCTTTTTCTTTTTTTTTTCAGTCCGTTTGTTATTGTATATATGAATTCAATAGACCAAACTTTATATATAAAGGTCTGCTAAAGAAAAATGTCATCTCTATGAAAGTCAAGATAGCAAACATAAACTCTCAAGATTGGAACGGTCATTACACGATATTCAAACATTGGAACAGTTATCACACACTATTTGGGCTTGCAAAATCCAACAACGACACTCCATGTCTAGTCACTATGGAGAAGGGTCCAAAGAAAACAAAAAAGATATTATGGTTCAACTGGCAATTTTTGTAATTGGCATTGGAAATAATTAATTTAAAGTAAGGATATCCAGTTAAACCATCTTTCTTGAAAGATTGCTGGGACCTTATCTGGAATAAGAGTCTAAAGTGGCCATCTTAACTTCAAATAAAGCCCGAACTTATTGGCAAACTAAATTTTTGCAAGTGAGCTTTTCGTGATGGCTAGAATAGGGGCAATTTTGCCCAAAATATTCTCATTATATAGAAATCGGAGCTGGAGTTCGTGTTAACCAATTGAACAATGACCAAAACCCTAAAAATTATTAAAAAATTATAAAACCTAAAATTGAATTCACAATTCATGTTTTCTCCCCCTCCCGCTACGGTTGATGAAAACATTTGGGCAACTTTTTGCTAGCGAAAGACAAAGCGATATTTTCTTTTTCTTTTTTTTTCAGTCCGTTTGTTATTGTATATATGAATTCAATAGACCAAACTTTATATATAAAGGTCTGCTAAAGAAAAATGTCATCTCTATGAAAGTCAAGATAGCAAACATAAACTCTCAAGATTGGAACGGTCATTACACGATATTCAAACATTGGAACAGTTATCACACACTATTTGGGCTTGCAAAATCCAACAACGACACTCCTAGTCACTATGGAGAAGGGTCCAAAGAAAACAAAAAAGATACTATGGTTCAACTGCCAATTTTTGTAATTGGCATTGGAAATAATTAATTTAAAGTAAGGATATCCAGTTAAACCATCTTTCTTGAAAGATTGCTGGGACCTTATCTGGAATAAGAGTCTAAAGTGGCCATCTTAACTTCAAATAAAGCCCGAACTTATTGGCAAACTAAATTTTTGCAAGTGAGCTTTTCGTGATGGCTAGAATAGGGGCAATTTTGCCCAAAATATTCTCATTATATAGAAATCGGAGCTGGAGTTCGTGTTAACCAAGTGAACAATCACCAAAACTCTAAAAAATTAAAAATTAAAAATTAAAAAAGCTCAAATTGAATTCGCAATTCATGTTTTCTCCCCCTCCCGCTACGGTTAATGAAAACATTTGGGCAACTTTTTTCTAGCAGAAGACAAAGCCATATTTTCATTTTCTTTTTTATTTTAAAGTTTGTGTGTCATTGTATATATGAATTCAATAGACCAAACTTTATATATAAAGGTCTGCTAAAGAAAAATATCATCTCTATGAAAGTTAAGATAGCAAACATAAACTCTCAAGATTGGAACGGTCATTACACGATATTCAAACTTTGGAACGGTTATTACACGCTATTTGGGCTTGCAAATTCCAACGACAACACTCCACGTCTGGTCACTATGGAGAAGGGTCCAAAGAAAACAAAAAAGATATTATGGTTCAACTGGCAATTTTTGTAATTGGCATTGGAAATAATTAATTTAAAGTAAGGATATCCAGTGAAACCATCTTTCTTGAAAGATTGCTGGGACCTTATCTGGAATACGAGTCTAAAGTGGCATCTTAACTTCAAATAAAGCCCGAACTTATCGGCCGACTAAATTTTTGCAAGTGAGCTTTTCGTGATGGCTAGAATAGGGGCAATTTTGCCCAAAATATTCTCATTATATAGAAATCGGAGCTGGAGTTCGTGTTAACCAATTGAACAATGACCAAAACCATAAAAAAATTATTAAAAAATTATAAAACCTAAAATTGAATTCACAATTCATGTTTTCTCCCCCTCCCGCTACGGTTGATGAAAACATTTGGGCAACTTTTTGCTAGTGGAAGACAAAGCAATATTTTCGTTTTTGTATTTTTAAAAGCTCGTGTGTCATTGTATATATGAATTCAATAGACCAAACTTTATATATAAAGGTTTGCTAAAGAAAATTATCATCTCTATGAAAGTCAAGATTGTGAACATAAACTCTCAAGAAAACTTTAAAGAAGGATTTAAAGTGTTATCACTTTCTCACATAAGTGTCTGAAGTGGCAATGACATTTTTAAATAAGGATCTAATCTTTCTAGCCAACTAAATATCTTGGTAGTCAATGATGTTTTTGTCCGAAGATAATTTAAACTAAATTTTAGTTAAATTAGAATAAAAATTAAGCAAGCTAAAAATCTTGAGAAAAGAAAAATATAGGCTAGAGGTTAGATGAGGTCCAGCAACCCTCGCCCAGATCTAGGAGAGGATCGTGGCCCTCTCCATGCTAGTTTAATTAAGATTTTGTGTAAAAATTAGGATTCAAATCAAAATGACGTTATTTTAATCTTTCGGTTAACCTTAATGTCACGTAGAACACACGTGGGAAAGATAAAATATTTAAAAAATTGCATTAGCATTTTCCATTACTTCAATTAGATGAGATTAGCGAAGAACCGATATTTTAGAAAATTGAGCTTTTGGGGGAGACTCCAAGCCCTCGATGGCTACTAGCAAAGGTTGTCTCGCCTAGGTCCTCATGGGCCACAGGCAAAGCAACCCTTGCTTGGCCCTCTTCATCATCACTTGAGATAGGCCACCGGCAAAAGGAAAGAAAAAAAGAAATTTAAAAATATATATTAATTGACGAAAATACCCTTGACCTATAGTGAGGTAATATTATTTTTAAGATTGACATAATCACTTCATATTCTTATTTGAAAATATGATTGTACTTTAAGTCTTTATTTGAAATTTCTTTCAACTCCCCGTCTCTATCAGGTCCTAGAAATTTAATTTTTCCTAGCAAATCGTAATTTATTAACGGCCTTCCTATGACATCCAAATTGCTAACAATTGCCCTTTAAACTTAATTGAATATTTTAAGTCAATTTTATTTATAAGTTACCGAACAAGTTTAATCTTTTAGGTGCTGAATTTTTATATTTTATCATTTAACTAGGTTGTTAAACAAACCCAATGCTGAGATAAAATGTTTCTTAATTAGTCTAAATATGGGACTAACCAAGAATGAGAGGGCCTAATTGGAAACTCTATAAATAGTGTTCGAGTCTCTCATCTAACCCTAACTCTCACAGTATCCTCACATAAGAAGCGTTAACTTAGCGCTAAAGGTGAGGAGGCTATCTCATTGAGCCAGTAATACAAAGAGTAATAGAGGAGAAGGACTTGCGCGTGAAACATCAGTTTTCCACTTCCGCTTCAAGAACGATGGATCCCAAAACAGGTGCTTTAATCTTTTTACTCAATTATGCATGTTCTTGTTCTGGTTATGGAGATCTTGAGATTGCGCAATTTGCATCTAACACGTGCTATCAAAGCAGTCATAACCCTAGAACTCGAATGCATATAATTTTTGCCTTAATTTGAGATTTTTGTGATTTTTCGATCAATAAAAATCAAATTAAATTATATATTCGGATAGGGCTCATCGAGACGAGCATATTTGTAGGCGGCGCGTCGCCGAGGGGAGGCAGCATGCACCCCCATGCACGGCCACGCGCCGCCGGGCGTCGAGACGCGCCCCACACACGGTCACGCACCCTCACACGCTTCCACGCGCGGGGCGCAGCTTGCGCTTGCAACACACGCGGGTGCTAACGTCACAATGACGTCAGCGACCCGAGCCTAAACCGACCCGACCCGATTCACATTGACCGACCTAACCCGATCAACTGGTTGGACCGGACGATTCTAGCCAGGAACCGGTCTGTCACACCCCGATCCTCGGGCACGCACACATGCTTCTCACTTGGTCGATTTTATAATGCGATATCCCAGGACTATGTATCGCCGACCCTTTCATTTATTAAGCACATGCGGAAGCAGTTATAAATCCCCAGACAATAAATAATAAGATAGAAAAGTAGGGCCATATTTTTCATGTTGAAACTTATAACCAAACTTTTATACAAAACACAAACCAAAGCACTTCACAACTTTTTACTCTAAACTCTAGTCACATCAAAACAGGATTCACAAAAGAAGATGGGATCTCAATCCTCATCCGGATTGTACTCAAGATCCCTCTCAGGATTATCTTCTTCTTCCAAAAATCCTTCTCCTCAAGTTTCACCTCTGAGTTCTCCTTCTCAAACTCCTCCTCCTCAGCTCCTCAGCGGGATCCTGAAATGATTTCCCCAAACCGGGATGAGACTACGTCTCAGCGAGTTCTACCCCCACTAAGGCCCAATTAGTAAATTATTATACTATAGGCTGCCTAAACACACACTAGTCAGAAGACGTACCTTGGCATCAGTCTCAACCTGCAATTCTAGGTTATATACAGATACTTCATATATCTCAATGCACAATCGGTCAAATCACGAGATCAATCGACTTAGTCGATTACATATCGATCGAGACCATTTCTAGGTCGATTCGATTATTCCATCTCCATCCCCAATTACGAATCACAATCCTCAGATCACATCTTAAGCATAGGTGGAAGACACAGTCCCACTCGACAATATTTAATATTTAATGGCTTTACGGTCCCACTCGACCACTTTCAAAATTCAATGGCTTTACGGTCCCACTTGACCACTTTCGATATTCAATGGCTTTACGGTCCCACTCAACCACTTTCGATATTTAATGGCTTTACGGTCCCACTCGACCACTTTCGATATTTAATGGCTTTACGGTCCTACTCGACCACTTTCAATATCAACAATCAATACCCAACGATTTCTCAATGAAATAATTAACAACAATCATTTAGGAATATATCCTAAAAATTCATAATTAAATCAATTCCATACAAATTACAACTCAATTAAATAAACAGACTACACCATCAGCACAAGATTTTGGTCGTCGGCCATCTCAATCTTAATTTCCGAAAAATAATTAATTAATTAATTAATTTCGAAAATTAATTAATAAATATCAAAAATTCAATTTAGCTCAAAATAAAGCCCCATTAAATAAACGGACTTCACCACGATCATCAGCATAATATTCCAGTCACGGGCCATCCCAATTGAATTTTCAGAAATTAAATAATTAATTAATTAATTTCGAAAATTAAATAATTAATATTAAAATTTCAATTTAGTTCAAAATAAAGCCCGATTAAATAAACAGACTTCACCACGGTCATCAGCATAATATTCCAGTCACTAGCCATCTCAATTGAATTTTTGGAAAATAATTAATTAATTAATTTAATTCCGAAAAATAATATTTAAATACTAAAAATTCCAATTAGGCCCGAAAAGCCTAATTGAAGCCCACTAAGGGTCGGGAAAAATCCCGAGATACTTTCAATAAATAGTAGACTACGTCTACTTGCTAAATACACAATCAATTTGTCTAATTTACATCACAATTAACTAATAATCCCTAATCTATTATAATCTAACCACCTAAACCTAATTAATTAAAACTAAACAACCCTTAAGCATAATTAGCCAACTAATCAAGGATTAGTGAGATTACTCAATTGAATCGCGCGCAAATTGGATCAATCCGACGGGGGCGACGCGAGGAATAAAACTTCCTAAAGCACGGCTCGAGTTTGAGGCCCGGAAACGGCCCAAAAGCGGGCCTAAAGCCGCTGGAAACTCACTCGCGGGTTCGCTGGATTAGGCTGGCCGAACCTAGTGCGGCAGCTAAGGCAACGAGGGAGATCGGCGGAGGGAGAGGGGGACGCCGGGAGGTCGGGACGGTGGCGAGCGTCGGCTGGAGGCGTCGAGCCGAGCCGGACAACAGCTGAAATCACACGAGGAAGATGCCTGGGCGCGAGGGGCGGCGGCGGGCGGAGCTCGCGGCGAGCGGCGAACGCGCGGGCGCGGGCGGCAGGACGGGCAGCGACGGTGGCTGGTTGCTGTCTTGGCGAGCTACTGTCTTCCTCTTCCTAGTTCGCTGGTTTGCACAAAGAAGAAGAAGAAGTCGGTCACGTGGGGAGAAGAGAGAAGAGAGGGGAGAGAGAGAGAGAAGGGATAAGCTTTTGACTAGTCAAAGAGGGAAAAGAAAGAGAGGGTAGGCGTGGGGAGGGGGCGTCCACACGAAGGGGAGGGGAGAGGAGAGAGAAGAGAGAGAAAAGAAAAGAAAAAGAATAATACTATTCTAAATTTTCTTTTCTCTTTCCATTTCCTTTTTATTTTCTTCCGGTCTTCGATTTTTCCTCCGATAATTTCTTTCTTGAAATTTCAGACTCGACAATAAATTGATAGATGATGAGACGGTCCTAAAATGAATTGTGACACGCTCGAATATTCGATCCTCAAAATCGAATAAAATTTCATGATTAAAATCGACCGAACGTGATTTTAGTCCAATCCAACAAATTAGGTAGCTTTTAGAGATTTTACCGCGGATATATTCCTTAACGGCTTCACACAATAGGTTAGTTAACTCGTGAGTGATCAACTCAAAAAAAAAAAGACCATAGGCGCGCCGACGATATGCACATTTCATTTTATCGAAACAGGATCGAATTTCAGGATGTCACACGATCGGACCGCGACCGGTCATTGAACTGTCTCTTCGCCCCGCACGTGAGCTCCACGCGTCGCGCACTTAGGCGGCACGTGCGGGCGCGTGAAAGCTTCGATGGGCGCGTGGCTGGCGGCGTTGGATTCGTATGACCATTCTCTATGTTGTGGTATATTTATTTTACATGTTTGATAGTTTTATGAATGTAAAAATACAAGCGGAACCCTAAATAGGTGTATTTTTGGTGTATTTTTGCATATTTTTATTGTATTTTTCTATGACCTTGGAAGTACAAATGTTGGGTTACTGGTATGTTATCACATGAACATTATAAAAAGTGTTATTCATTAATAATATACAATAAAGTTTAATTTTTATTAATGAATAAGACAATGTAATTAGCATGATATGTGATTTTAGTGATATGTTGACCATATCACTAAAGTTCATATCACATGCATATGATGGATGTGAGATGTAAAGTTTATATCTCTAGTATGAGAGAGTTTCAAGGATTCATTTGAATTGTAACCGCCAAAGTGGCCCACTTGATTGGGTTTGAGAAATTTCGATCTCGTATAATGATTGGGATATCTCCTAGTTTAATGCCTAGTCATACTTTCAAGTGAGGTGATTATGTATTAATTCAAGGAGTGATACATTTTGGTGTGGTAGAGGAGTGACTAATCCTAGTGGTTTATATGCCCAAAGGTGATGAATTCACAAAGATTGGAATATATCCTCATAATCGTTATCATATGGGAAGTATACAATTGCATGTCATGTATTCTGCCAAAAAGTGATTGTGTGATTTTGTATATAACTTTATAGATGTGTACTTGTACGTCAAGTTACACAATGTTCACATAATGTTAATTATATACACTGTTTGTCTTTTAGTGACATTTTCTGTAAACGGTAACTCATTCACTATTGAGGTTCTTGCTGGTTCAAATTTTAAGAGATGGAGAGAAGATTTTATGTGTGCTATAGAGATGGCAGATGTTCATATGGCTCTTACTGCCAATCGGCCGACAGATATTACTGCCGAGAATACAAAAGCTCAGAAAGCACATTTTGCTGCTTGGGAAAAGAGTAATAAAATTTGCTTACTATCCATGAAACGTTCCATTTAAGAACACTTGAAAAGTGGTTTGCCTACGGACTGCACTGCTAGACAAATGATTGAAGCCTAGGTGGTTAGAAACCGTGTCTCGTCTAATGCTAAAATAGGGACACACTTGCAAATACTATTTACTATGAACTATGATGGTTCTTGTGGAGTTAGAGATTATATTCTAAGAATGGTAAATTTGCAGACAAAGCTTCAGGTTCTCAATGTTGATATTCCCACTACCTACATTGTGCATCAAGCTCTAAATACTTTTTCTCTTGATTTTTGGATTATCAAGACCAATTATAATTCTCAAGATGAAACCTAGTCAGTTAATGACCTAATTACAAGGGTGGTGGTAGAGGAAGACAAATTGAAGAAAGATAAATGGCACATTGCTCTTTATGCTTCTAGTTTTGGTAATGATAAAGGTAAGAAGTTGAAAAACTATACCCACAAGGGCAATTCTGAAGCCGCTAGTCCTTCCAACAATAAAGGAAATTCTGAAAGTGTTGGTTCTTCTAACAGTTTGGGTCCTAAGAAAGCATTCTCCAAGAAGGTAATTGGCGGGCGGTGGCGGTCGACGGTGGCCGATGGGCTGTGCGGCGGCAATCGGCAGCGGTAATCGGCGGGCGGCGGTCGACCGGCGGCGGCGGCGGTCTACTAGCAAAAATAAAAAACAAATAAATATAAAAAAGAAACTGTTTTTTACCAAACATATTTCTATTCTTTTTTTATTTCTAGAGTAAAAATTTTGTGTAGTTACCAAACGGGTTTTTTTACATAGAAATTGTTCCCCAGAATAGAGATAGAAAAGAACTATTTCTGAAAAGAAATTGTTCCCCGGCCAAGAAATGTTACCATGCGCAACCTTTGTTTCTGAACTTTTTCTTTGATAGACAAGTATTTGATCTCCATATGCTTAGCACCCTTAGAATACTTGTCATTTTTAGAGAAGAAAACTGCTGCAGAGTTATCACAATAAATTTTCAGCGGCTTGGCAATACTGTCGACAATCACAAGCTCTGAAATAAAATTTCGCAGCCATAATCCATGAATTGTGGCCTCAAAGCATGCCACAAATTCAACTTCCAAAATTGACTACTTCGCACTCTTCCATGAAATTGCCCCTCCAGCCAGAAGAAACAAGTAACTAAACGTTGATTTTCTTGTATCGGCACATCCGGCTAAGTTTGAATCTGAATATCCAATCACCTCGAGATGATCATATCTTTTATAAGTGAGCATATGATTCTTCGTTCCTTGCGAGTATTTAAGAACTTTCTTTGCAGCTTTCCAATGATCCATTTCAGGATTACTTTGATACATGCACAGCATTCTGACAGCAAAACTGATATCTGGTCCGGTGCAAGTTTGTGCATACATTAAGCTCCCCACAACAGATGCATAAGGAATATTTTTCATTTGTTCTCGTTCCAATTCACTTTTCAGACATTGCATAAGACTAAATTTGTCACATTTCTGAATTGGAACTATTCCTACTAAACATTTACTCATATTAAATCTCTCTAAAATTTTCTCAATGTAGGCTTTCTGAGACAATCCTAATAATCATTGTGATCTATCACGGAATATTTCTATTCTTATCACATATGTTGCATCTCCCATATCCTTCATTTCAAAATTCTTAGAGAGAAACTTCATAGTTTCATATAACAAACCAAGATCATTAGCAACAAGCGAAATATCATCAACATTCAGAACTAGAAAAATAAACTTGCTCCCACTAATCTTCATATATATACACCGATCAACAGTGTTTTCCTTAAATCCAAATGAAGTTATGGTATCGTTAAACTTAAGATACCATTGTCGGGAAGCTTGTTTAAGTCCATATATTGACTTCTTTAATTTACATACCATATGTTCATTTCCTTTAACTGAAAAGCCTTCGGGTTGGTCCATATAAATCTCTTCCTCTAAATTCCTATTAAGAAAAGCGGTTTTTGTCACACCCCGATCCTCGAGCACGCACACGTCCTTCTACTTGGTCGATTTTAGAATGCGATATCCCAGGAATATGTATCGCCGACCCTTTCATTTATTAAGCACATGCGGAAGCAATTATAAATCCCCAGACAATAAAACAATGGGATAGAAAAAAGAAGGCTATATTTTTCATATTGAAATCTACAACCAAACTTTTTAACATGGCATTAGGCAAAGCACTTCACAAACTATTCACAAAACTTCGAGTCTCACTCTATCTACACATATACAAAGGCTTCACAAATAGATGGGATCTCAATCCTCATATGGGTCATACTCGGGGTCATCCTGATCCTCCTCTGACTCCTCTTCACTCACATCATTCTCTTCCAAATCATCATCCTCATCTTCAGCTTCGTCCTCAGCTTCAGACGCAGGCTCATCTTCAGGCATCTCCTCAGCTGCTCCCCAGTCTTCGTCCTCTTCCAGTCCTCCCACCTCTTGCTGTGGCATCTCACCGTTACGTTCATGCCCATTGTCCTCCTCAGTCGAATATACAGGAGCACTAGTCTCGGCCTCCTGTTGTGGGTCCCTCGCGTCCACTACCGATCCATCCACTCGATCGGCTGTTCCCTCTCCAAATGCCTTTTCCATCACGTCAAAAGGCACATCCTCTTCCGGAATAGGACCTTCTCTGCGTCCATCATGGTAATCACGGTACCAAGATCGATACTTGTGGGGCCTCTGGTCTTCCTCTCCCACATAAACCCAAATAGTCGACTAAACTAATACGTACACTAATCCTTCCGGATGAGGGTGGACATGGAAATGGGTCTCAAACTCATAAATATGCTCGGGGATACCATAGTGCATACGAGGACGAGGAGGTGGAGGTCCTGCCATTCTAAGGGCTTGAAATGATATCCCACAACCGGGATGAGACTACATCTCAGCGAGTTCTACCCCACTAAGACTCAATTAGGGAACCAATACACCACAAGGTCGCCTAAGCACAGCACGAGTCAGAGGACTTACCTTGGTCTCAGATCTCACCTGCATGTTAACACAGTTCAAATAGACACCTAAGCAATCACATCACAGATTGAAGCATCGATCAAATCGACCTAGTCGATTACATGTCACCAAGACCACTCACGGTCATTTCTAATCAGTCAATCAATCCACGACATCAAATCAAATCAATGATCAATCGACCTAATCGATTACGTATCAGACTGACCCTTTCCCGGTCATTCAAGCTATTACTATACAGTCTCAATTGATAAAACCAATTACCGAGCCACGTGCATTCTCCGAGGTAATGCATTAATTTACCGAGCCCGCGTGCACTTTAAAATGCCATTTTGAATCAGCGAGCCCACGTGCATTCTCCGAGGCGATGCATCAAGTCACCGAGCCCACGTGTCTCTTCAAGATGCCAAATGTACTCATTGGGACCACGTGCATTCTCCGAGGTAATGCATCAAATTACCGAGCCCACGTGTCCTTTAGATGCCAAATGTACTCATTGGGACCACGTGCATTCTCCGATGTAATGCATCAAATTACCGAGCCCACGTGTCCTTTTAGATGCCAAACTTAATCACCGAGCCACATGCATTGTCCAAGGTGACATACTTCGTCACCGAGCCATGTGCATTCTCCGAGGTGATGTACTATTCACAGAGCCACGTGCCTTTCATGATGATTCATTCCATTTCTAAAGTAATTAACCACAACCTTAATTCGTACTCAATTTACCCAAATAATCAATTTAGGAATATATACTAAATATCCACAATTAAATCAATTTGGCACAATTCAAAACTCAAATAAATAAACGAACTGCGCCACGACAATCAACACGAGATTTCAGTCGTCGGCCATCTCAATCTTAATTTCTGAAAATTATTTAATTAATTAATTAATTTCGAAATTTAATTATTAAATATTAAAAATTCTGTTTAGCTCCAAATAAGGCTCAATTGAATAAACGAACTTCACCATGGTCATCAGCATAAATTTCCGGTCATGGGCCATCCCAGTTGAATTTTCAGAAAATAAATAATTATTTAATTAATTTCGAAAATTAATTAATATTAAAAATTCAATTTAGCTTAAAATAAAGTCCGATTAAATAAACGGACTTCGCCACGATCATTGGCATAATATTCCGATCGCTAGCCATCCCAATTAAATTTTTGTAAAATAAATAATTTATTTATTTAATTCCAAAAATAATATTTAAATGCCAAAAATTCCACTTAGGCCCGAATTATCAAATTGAAGCCCGATTAGGAGTCCGAAAATTCCCGAGATGCCTTCAATAAATAGTAGACCACGTCTACTTGCTAATTGCACAATCAATTTATCAAATTTGCATCACAATTAACTAATAAATACTAATCCATACTAATCTAACAACCTAAACATAATTAATCAAAACTAACCAACCCTTAAGCGTAATTAGTCCGCTAAGCAAGGATTAGTGAGATTACTCACCAAATCGCGCGCAAATCGGATCAATCCGACGGGGCGACGCGAGGAACAACAAATTCCAAAGCGAGCCTCAGGTTCGGGCCCGGAAACGGCCTGAAATCAGCCACGAACCGGCTGGAAACCCACATGACGGGGTTGCTGGTTCGCTGCAAAACAGAGAGAAATAGAGAGGGATGGGGGCGGCAAGAGGTCGGGAAAGATGGGCGGAGCTCCAGGAAGGTTGCACGGCGGCCAATCGGAGCTAGGCGGCAGCTGGAGGCGGTCGGTCCGAGATGAACAAAGACTGAACAGGGCTGGACGGCGCACAGCTAGGGCGGTAGGCATGGGCGTGAGGCGGCAGAGCACGCGGCATCGCGCGGGCGGCAGTGTGACGGCGTCCGAGCGGCTGGCTGCTGCTCGCTGCTTCTGCTTCTACTGGGTTTTGTACAAACAGGGGGAAAAAGAGAAGAAGGGCGGCAACGTTGGCTGAGAGGGGTGAGGGAGAGGCGGAGGCAAGGGGTGGACGGCGCAGCGCGAGCGGCACGCGGGTGGCGGAGCGCAGGCGGCGATGGCGAGCTTCTTCGGTTCCCGGCGTGCTGCTTCTGTTTCTGTCTTCTGCTTGAACCGTGAGGGGGAGAGAGAAGGAGAGATGAGAGAGAGAGAATGAGATAAAAGTTGAAAAGTCAAAAAGAAAAAGAGAGAGAAGAAGAAGCAAAATTGAAAACGGCAAGGATGGGAGTCGGTGGAGGTTCTTGCACGTGGAGAGAGAGAGAGAGAGAGAGAGAGAGAGAGAGAGAGAAGAAAAAAAAAAAAGAAAGAAAGAAAAGGAAAAAGGGGGAGAGAAAAAGGTGCTTGGATGCTTGGCCAAAAAGGGAAAGAATTGGGAAGAAATTTTTAAAGAAAAGAATTTCCTCAATTAAGAAATTCTTATCCCAAATTCTTTTAAATTGGCGCCTAGATAACCAAGGAAGATCCAAATTAAAACACTTGATCTACCTTGGCATTTTGCATCCAATTTCCCTTTTTGATATTTTCTCAATTAACTCTCACAAAATCAATTGATATTTCCATTATCAAATTGATTATTTTTTTTATCCAAAAATCCCCCACACTCCTCAATTTCACCATCAAAATTAATCTCCGGCTTCAACTAAACGAAAACGGCCATAACCTGACTTTTTACCAAAAAGTCTTTGTTGTCAGAAAAATCTTCTGAGACTGAGTCGTGGATCCTGAAATTTATTGTGACATGACAGAACCTTCAATTTCTGAAATCGGACTTGAATCGACGGTTAATTTCCATTTGGCACGTTTTTAGCGTAACCTAGGCTACCGGGTGGTTTTCAGAACTTTTTAAGGCAAATAACCCGTGGTCGATTTTCTTCGAACCACTATGAACCCATTCGACTCAATGACGACTCTCGATTATCGTGAAAATCTCGAGGATTCAATTACGAACACAGGGTACCAAAACGACAATAAAATCAAATTAGTGTCGGTCGACGAGAATTTTCCAATTTAGTGGAGTCACCCATGATCGGTCATACATCTCAGTCGAACAGACCTATCTCTGATCTTAAATCGATTTTTAACTGTGCCACAATAGCCTCTAAAGATGAGCACGGTCGAGAAGCCGATTCTTGATCAAACTCTCAAGTTTATTTCCTTAAATTTTCTTAATTACTTACCCAGACAGTCTAGTTATCTCAAGAGTGATCAGCTCTGAGAATAGCCCTATAAACGCATCAATGAAATGCCCGATTAATTCAGTAGAAAACAGGTTGAAAAATTCAGGATGTCACAGTTTTAACATCCATTTGGTGTAACTCCAAGTCATAATAAGCCACCAAAGCCATACTGATTATAAGTGAGTCCTTCTTAGAGATTGGTGAAAATATCTCTTTATAGCCAATGCCTTCTTTCTGAGTAAAACCCTTTGCAACAAGTCTGGCTTTATGTCGTTCAATATTGCCTTTTAAGTCGCACTTGGTCTTAAAGACCCATTTATACCCGACCTTCTTAAATCATTTAGGCAATTCAATTATATCCCAAACTTGATTTTGATACATGGATTTTAACTCTTCTTCCATGGCATTAAACCATTCATTAGAATCTTCACATTTCATTTGCTTGGGAAAATGAATCTGGATCATTTCCAATTCCTAAGTCAATTTCTGACTCTTGTAGATAAACCGTATAGTCATCAGAAATAGTCGACATCTTTTCTCTTTGAGATCTTCTTAATGCTACTTCTTGTGACTCGGCCATTGGAGGTTCATTATTGACATCTCCATTATCGAGTATTTGTTCATTAATTTGTTGTTCTTGATTATTGTTAGATTGTTCTATAATATCAAGAACAACAACTTTAGAAGCTTTGGATATATGATCTTCTACCCTTACTTCTTGAATGCAGGCATCACGCATTCTTTCACTCCCACTGATGTTACCATTCTCAATGAGCCTAGCATTTCCAGATTCAACAATTCTAATACTATGATTAAGACAATAAAATTTATACCATTTGGATTTCTCTGCATAACCAATGAAATAACCACCGGTTGTTCTTGAATCCAATTTCCTTTCATGTGGATTGTAAATTCTTACTTCTGCTTGACAACCCCAAACATGTAGGTGTCATAAACTAGGTTTCCTTCCCGTCCATAGTTCAAAATGAGTTTTTGGAACTGCCTTACTAGGAATCCTGTTTAATAAGTACATAGAAGTCTTTAAAGCATACATCCACAAAGACAGGGTAAAGATGAATGACTCATCATACTCCTAACAATTTCCATTAAAGTACGATTACGCCTTTCTGCTACACCATTTTGTTGTAGTGTATCTGGCATTGTGTATAGAGCACAAATGCCATGTCTTTCAAGAAATTTAGCATCATACTTTCCATAATATTCACCGCATCTATCCGATCTTACTATCTTCACATTTCTATCTAATTTTCTCTCAACCTCTTTAATATACACTTCAAGTGCATTCATTGATTGAGACTTATCATGCATAAGATAAATGTAACCATAACGTGAAAAATCATCAATAAAGGTTATGAAATAGCTTTCCTTACCAAAAGATGGAACATCGAAAAGACCATATATGTCAGTATGTATAATTTCAAGAAGCTCTATGCTTCTTGTGGCACATTTCTTAGTGTGTTTTGTTTGTTTACCTTTAATACAATCAATACACACTCCAAGGTCAGTAAAATCCAAATTTGGAAGAATTTCATTCTTCACTAATCTTTGCATTCTTTCCTTGGATATATGACCCAAACGTTTATGTCACAAGTAAGCAGAATTTTCATTCACCAAACTTCGTTTAGTGCCAACATTATGATGCAAGGTCATTAATGTCTCAATAAAAGTATTATCAAGTCTAAATTTGTAGAGACCATCACATAAAGTTCCAGTTGCAATAAGAGTATCACTCTTAAATAGACTGAAAGATTCAAATCCAAACTTACAATAAAATCCCGCCACATCAAGTCTTGGCAAAGAAAATGTAGGTACATAAAGGGTTCGAAACAAATCCAAATAATGCCCAGTATCTAAGATCAAACGATAAGTGCCAATGCCTTCAACTGGAGCTTTGTTTCTGTTCCCCGTAATCACATAACTTTCATTTGGCTTTATAGTTTGGATCGTAAGAAATCCCTACATCGTATTTGACACATGAGTGGTGGCACCAGAATCAATCCACCAAGTATTATGAGGAACTTCAGTAAAGTTTGATTCAAAACATACTAAAGCACAAGGCTTACCTTTCTTTTCGAACCAAGCCTTACATTTCAGACAATCTTTCTTCAAATGTCCAATTTTGTTGCAAAAATGACACTTAATAAGATTGCGTTCCTTCTTGTAGATTTGAGAAACCTTTGAAGAGTCATTCGGGACATGTAATCCTTTCTTCTTGCTCCTTCCACCTTTCCTCTTGAAATTCTTTCAAACTTCTTGATGACTTGATAGATGAATAGAATTAGCATTTTGATTCTTTATCATTGTTTCCTCTTGAACTAGCATACTGGCCAATTCATTTACATTCCACTTATCCTTTATAGTGTTGTAATTCATTTGAAATGGCCCATATTACTCATGAGGCAAGGAATTAAGTATAAATTGTACTAAAAAGTACTCATCCATATTTATTCCAAAAGTCTTTAACTTTGTTGCTAAATTCGTCATCTCAAGTATATGCTCATGCATGGTACGCGAACCATCATATTTCATGGTGGTCAGTGTGCTCATCAATGTACCAGTAAGTGACTTATCAGCAGTTTGAGAATGCTCTTCCATAAATTTCATAAATTCCCTAGCATTGTTAGTCTTGGGAAGAGAAGTCTTTAAGTTGTTTGCAACTGTCATTCGCATGAACATTAAGCTCAGTCTATTCGATATTTCCCAAGCTTTATGGAAAGACTTTTCATCATTGCTACTTTCATCAGTAATAGCAGCTGGTTTCTCAGCTTGAAGCACTAAATCAAGATTCAGGACACCTAAGTGAAACTGGACTTATTCACTCCAATTAGGAAAATTTATCCCATTGAATAAGAGAACAGATGAGGCGTGCGAATGGAGTAAAACAGGTACAGATACTGCAAATGTGCAAGAAAATACTTATACATTAATGCTTTGAGAATATCACCTAATCAGATTCAAACTAAACGACACATGTACATCATAGTTCTCCTTTGGGCGATCCTATGATATACAAATATATATATATACCATAATGATGCTAATAACTTTTATTTGATAATTGTAAATATATCTTATTAAAATTTATTTGTTATCTTTGGATATACAAACAAATTTAACAAGTCATATTAATTATCAACCTTCATGTTCATGAATTATAAGAAAATAAATAACCTTTGGGTTAATCCATAAGTTCTTATAATAAATTAACTTCAATATACCCATAACTCCAATAATGATATAAAACATATCAATTTCATATATAGCATCAATTAATTATGGGTAATTGTATAATAATTTACAATATCAAAAATTCAAAAGACTTCAAGGTTCGGCCACTTTGGTGACTAACAAACCATTCATAATATGAATTTTTAATATTGTAAAATACAAATATTTACCAAATTTGCATACAAGGACAAAAACTTAATCAAAGCATAAGGGCAAAATCATAAAATCATAATTCCATAAGGGCAGAACCATAAATTTAATATCTAGGGGAAAAATGGTAAATGATTAGCAATGGTAGAATCGTAATTATTAATTAAACAGGGGCAGAACAATAAATAAATTGCGAGAAGGACAAAATAGGAATTTTTAAAAAAAAATGGCATAGGGGCGAAAATGTAAAAAGGCTGCACGGGGACGTCGGGTGCGTGCGAGCACGCGCCTTCATCCGCCGCGGGCGCGTGCCAAGCACGCGCCTTCATCCACCGCGGGTGCGTGCCCCGCACGCGCCTGCAACAGCGCGGGAAACCCCGCGCGCGTGACGGCAGGTGGGTTCCACGCGCCTGCAACTGCAGCGCATGCGTGGAGCCCACGCGCTTTCTTCCTCACGCACAGACGCGATTTTTCGCCGGTTTTTCACCGTTCCGCCGCGGTTTCGCCGCCCGTTTCTTCTCCGGTAGCCCATCCCAGACACGAATAAAATAATGGGTTTTCTGGAGTATGCCGGCACAACCACATGGGTTTAATTTTCGGCGAAAATGACCAAGAAATTGGCCCCAAATCAAAGCAAAATTTTCATAACACAAAACCTCCACCGCCGCCGCTTCCGCCGCTCGATTAGCCTTCGGCGAATACCAATATACCGGAAAAACTCATAGCTAATGTTCCTCATGGCAATGCAACCGTATGGGTCCGAAACCAAGCGGTAGGTCGCCGGATTTTGCTCGGAATCGAAGAGTTTCTATCTTGCCCTTAAAATTCCGAATTTTTCATTTTCGTCCTTTTCCACTCACGCACAATAACTTTTCTTCGCCATTTTCGTCCATGAAGAGCGTTCCATCATTCGGATTTTCTTTATCCATAATCATCCAAAAAATATTTTATCAACAATTAATAATACGAACAGGATCGTTCAACGAATCATCAAACATAAATTATAATATTTCTTTAAACAGAAAAATCATGAGATCATAAACCAAATGCTCTGATACCAACTGTTAGATATTTATATAATTCTTAATGCGAAAATTCATAACAAATCAAGGATTTTTTATCTTCATGATTTTCACAAATAGATGAAGACATACCTTTATTCATAGCTTTACGCTTGATGATGATCGTTGTAGCAAATCCAAAGAACTCAAACTAAATGAAGAAATCCGATTTCTCTCCCTTAACCCACTATTCCTTAATGTATTCAATTGATGGAGGAGAGAATACGTTCTTTCTGTTACTGTTATTTTTTTTGTGGGTGGAGAGAGGACCGGACTTTATTTATACGTTAGTTGAAAAGGTGTCTTCCATCAAAGCAATATACCATTTCGTTTATTAAAGTCGCAACTTCTCCTAACCAATAATTATTTATAGCATTTCAATAATTATTAAACCATATAATAAATCACATAATATGGGCCACAATAATTCTTACATGAGAAGCCCTCTGATCTCTTCAAAATCTATCATCACACCTTAAGACTCCTAATTTGATTAGTAATCGGTGATAAATGTGCCATTTTTCACGCTCAATAAGAAAACCATGTAGCCTAAAATGAAAAGAAAAACTGTGTTCTCATTTCTCTCAGACTCGGTTGACCAAGATCATCATCCCTTTCGAAGCATAAGTCTTTATTTAATGCAAGCATATTGCTTGTACGATTTGTTTTGAAATTACAAATGAACTATTAGCATCGGGTACAAAATTCCTTGCGGATCTCTTCTGTTCCGTCCTAATGGCGTCAAAACCCTAAATTAGCCTAAAGAATGTGGAGTATCTCCTTCAGGAACAATAATCTTAAAGGATCAGATCTGCCTTGGTTTCCGTTTATTGAATGAGTTTATGTGGGGATCGGTTTGGTCCTTAATTCAGCTCTTAGATACATAATATCGCCTGGATTGAAATGTTGTCCTGCGATGCTTCATATGAAGTTTTTTCCCGTTTATTGAATGAGTATATGTGGGAATTGGTTTGGTCCTCAATTCAGCTCTCAGATACATAATTTCGCTTGGATTAAAATGTTGTCTTGCGATGCTTCATATGGACTTTTTTCAGTACACAACACGAACGCCCATCAGACCAACATGATTTCATTCAATCCCTTCGAAAGCAAAGTCGTGTTCTTTTCCCTCTTGTGCCCCTTGGAAGAGAAAGACAACGAAGGTCAACGTCCTTATAATATATTCCTAGTAATGTCCAAACCGGTGCACATAATTTATTCTCAATAGGTAAGATCTCCAGCAAGAAGAGTACCAGAGATTCCGTTCAACCCCCCCAAAAAAAAAAAAAAAGGACCAAAAATTAGAATCTTTGCATACCAGCCCCAAAATGAGCTTACACTTCCATTAGCTCGTAGATGCAAGAAAATGAAAAGAAACAGTATGCAGAGTTTAAATTGTAATCTAAATGGCCATAGCTGCTGGTTAATATGTGAACTGCCCACATGGAACATTCTTTGTTTCTTCGTTGGAGAAGTAACATGCAACTGAGGTTGTTAGGGGTCTCTCATTGTTTTAATCGAAGTTTTCAATGTCCGTAAAAGACAAATGTATGTCCGTTCTTTCAAATAACAACTTAAGTTTCAGGTTGAGAATACCTTATTGAGATAACTTCAGCCAAATTTAAAATTCTGAATGACACTGCCACAATTAGATTCTCATGGCATTCTATGTTGATGTTATGTGGTATTGATCTCAACAAAGTGTAAATTCCAAGACTATGTTTTCCAACTTCCTTTTTCTGTCCTCACAATTACTGTCATCCAATGCCTATCTTTTGACAAAAGAGAGGGAGGGAAAAAAAAAGAAAAAAGAAAAAAAAGAGGGAAAGACAGTATTCTACAATGATTTTTTTGTCTCATTTGGGAGGCAGTACCATTTAAAATGTCCAAATGAAGGATCTTTTTCAGAATGAGAATCATAGTTAAAGTTGCAACAGTTGCTGACCAAACCAAAGAGCTTTATTGATCAAAGCATTTGACGCAATAGTAATAGCGGGTGCTCATCCAAATTGAAGAAGCAAAAAAAAGATGACACTCAACCCAAACTCTGCATCCAAGGAATCTCCCCTCGTACGTGCCATTCCAATCGAGCTCTTTTAGAGGAATATTTCCCTATTTTCCTCAGCGTTTTGGCATGGAAATTTAACTGCTACACTCTCTCCTCTCAGCGAGTCGGTTTCGTTATATTAAGTGAATCCGCATTATCCTCGATGGATGCACATTGTGATTTATAGGACTTCACTAATTCTGGTGTTCTTCATTGGCTTCGCAATTTATTGTCATCAAAATGCTTTTCGCCGCACCAATTTTATGGAGTGCGGAATGCTCCTTTCAATCCAATAATCCGATAGTAAATTTTGCTTATCTATCCTCTCCTCTCATTCATTAAGTTGGACCGATACCTTTCACACTCGCGAACTCCAATGGAAGTTGTCCAGGACAACCCTTCGTCTTGCGTACCAGAGTAGACTCCTGGAGTCCTGGAGTAATTTACAGAGATTCAACCACGTCCCCCAAAAATGTCTAGTAGAAACACATTCTCTGGTGACTGGATGGATCACAAAGAAGATGACGAGATCTTTGGGATACTTCCTTTAATAATCTTTTGACTATCATTCCCAGCTTTAAGTACATAATATTTGCCTTAGCAGCGGAAGACAAGAGTGAAGGTGTTCGCTCTGGCTCACCGCTTCTTAGGCACTACAAAGTCCGTCATTTCTATGGCTTTTCATTGCATTATTATAAGAGAATATTGTTTCGTTATGGGTGATACATTTGCTTTATAATCATTATTATGTTGGCACTCAAAGACGGGACGCTGGAAATCACTGCATATCATCTTACCGTCCCGAACCCTCATTAACAAGGGAGACAATGGCCAGCGTGCTCATCAAGGAATTCTTTGAGAAGCATCAGAGCTATCGTATATTACTCAGTTTCTGAAACCAATGTTCCAACGTTCCGGAAATGCTAAAAGAACAATTGCATGGACAAGTCATACCCAACGAGAAGTCCCCAAGCTCAGGACCCGTTTCACAAGACACCTCCAGACAATGCTCGAAGCAAAAGCTTGATGGTCTTGGATACTAATCGCCCATGCACGCCAGACTAGCCACCATGTTGGGCAACAAGGTCGGTCCAGATGCCGCACATGGGAGTACACTCTCAAACTCAATATCTGGCATCGATAGCGGACCAGCAACAAGCAACAGCAGTCTGGACGTACTTGTCAATGGCACAGGCATTTTGTTCTTTCGGTCAAAAGTAGCACCGGTGATATTTTCGAGTAACAGAGGACTAGATATTTGGAGCTCTGCTCCAGTCAGAATGGGTTTCTGCACGATAACCTTCTCGAGCATTAATTACAATTTGGCTGCTCAGATGATTTCTAAGGCTGGTCAACTTTGCGGATGCCATTAAAGCTAGCATCTTGCCCCCTCTGTCGAGTGAAATAGCCACTAGTGTGCTCCTAACCAAGAGCACCTCCCACCGTAGATTATACTTACTCTTAAGTAGAAAATCTATAATTCATACACAGATCAATTCTTTACTCGATTAATTCAAGTGGGGAAGATAGAAATAGAAAGAGAAATGTTTGAAGGGGTAGAAACGGGGGATAATACAAACCATGAAATCCAGAAACAAGATATAGTTATCGTAGATCCAGAAAGAGGAAATAGATTAAGCATATGTCATCACAAGGTTCAGAGGTACTTTAAACATCAACCGAGCAGGATGATGTAGCAATGGCTATACGTCTGATGTCCACTGACGTCGGAAGATGATTCATCCTCAACGGGATCCTCTATGGCTTCATCAGTCTGGGGGCACATGTATTAGTGTTTGTTAGTCATTGCAACGTGGGCCCAGAAGACAAGAAAACAGTTGAGAAAGGAAGTGGGAGAGGGGTTTCTCTGTAGTTGTCAAGCAATTCATCCCCAAGGACCTTACTCGTACGTATACCCAATCTCATCGTGTACCACGACTATTCATGAAAAATCTAAATAAATATTGTGGTGCACTTTGACAGAGCTTACAGAAACCCGAATTGAGGCCCATTCGCTTGTTGACACCTACGCCCATCTTTATTTCTGTCCAATATTTGTGCTTCCAAAAGATCAGCCCTCGTAGATTTCACAAGGTTCTAGAGAAAGCTAAATTTTTGGACACTCAGAAAAAGCCTTTCTGGAAAGTCGGTGTGAGAAACATCTTTTAAATGCGCAAAGACTAAAGAGTGCCCTGGCCACAAAAAGAGAGAAAGAGAGGACTATCGCCATTGTTATTCATGCAAAATTAAGGGAGTATTTTCTTTTTCTAATTTTTGAACATTGCCAAAACAACTAAGGTCTAATAATAACATGACCATTATGCTACACTTTCAAGTTGTAATATAATCCATTCATCAGTGTGTATCACGGGCTACTGCTAGTTTCTAAGCAGTCATGTGGTACGACTCTTGCTATAAAAGTTAAGGAAAAATGAACTTCCCGTGGTGGGGGAGGATCGATCCTTAGACAGGACCAGGGAAGATGAAAAGGATAAAAGAAGAAAAATTTGTAGGTGACTTACCAAGAAACTTGACGAAGGGTTCAAGTGAAGAACAGGCAAGGAGATGATCCCACTCCAGTGACTCCCACATCTGCTGATTTATCCGAATCTCTCGAAGAGAAGGGGAAGGCCCATTGTCAAGTAGGGGCAGCTGCAGAGGAATCCTCTTCAATTTCGGACAATTGTCTATAGAAATCTGCCGGAGGGTATCCCAACTCGTGGTCCCATCACATATGCTCTTCAGTTCCGGAAGATTCCGTAGACCCAAGTTCATTATCTTTGGAAAGCAACGGTGCGTCATTTTGGCAACAATGCCTATTATCACCTCTATGCCCTTGCAGTCTTTGACTAATATCTCTTGGAGGAAAGGGAGGTGGAGCAACATGTCTTCCGTCAGCAGCTCCCTCTTTATATTGTTGCATCCAATTACTTCAAGATATGTAAGGCGACAAGTGGCTCTACTTGGCAATGGCCCATGTATTATCTCCTCTAACTTCTCACAACTATGTACAATAATTTTCTCCAGATTTGGAAGGAGCGTGGTCAGCCACTCCCATTCCACCACTCTCTTAATTTTATGACACCTAGACAATTCCAATAATTGCACACTTTCCGGAAGCAGAGCGCAGCCATCACCGCTTGTTCCGTCTAGACTCGCAGCGATATGGTCCCAACCATCGATGAGTATAGACCTATCAGGATCATCCACAAGCCAAAGGCTGTAAGCATTTGGTGTCGCGAGCGTGTACCGTCGGCAACTATTTCGCACGAGAGACCCCACACATGCATTGAATGTTTCCACATTAGCAACAGAACAATAAAGTGCCTCCAACTTTGTTGATTTTACCTCTTCTCCTGCCCTCAGCTTTTCAATCGCAAGATATTGCAAGTTCACCAGCTTCTCCAACACTCCCTTTGGTAATGTCTCGATCATTGTGCCATCTAGGGCAAGGTATCTCAGGTTTACCAACATCTCCATGCCCTCTGGTGCTTCTTCAAGACTTTGACACCCTTGAAGGTCCAACTTTCTTAGAGATCCCAACTTTCCTACAGAAGGAATAAAATGTAATGCCAAACAACTTTGCAGTAACAATGCTTCCAAGCTCTCCAATTAAGAGATGGAGTCCGGTAATTCCGTGATTCCAGTGTAGCAGAGATCTAGAACCGTCAACCCCTTTAGATGTCTGAAGAAAGATTCATGGATGACTCCCAACATGTCATTGCCATTCAAATACAAGCTCGTCAGTTTTGGGCAATTTGGTGATATGCCATCTGGGATTTCTTCTACGACACACCTCTAGTGATCGAGTTGTCACTACCAACTTTAGTTTGCCTGTTTCAACCGGAATTCCCACCTCCTTAACTTCAAAATGCATCCAAAGCCCATCTAAAATTAGGATGGATCTATTCTTCATATTCAGATGTCCATACAATAGGCCCGCCCTTCTCCTTACGTCCTTCTCATTAGAGAGATTGTCTAGTCCGACCACATTGGCAATCTCTTCTTGTAGCACATACACACTAAAATCCTGCTGTACAGCAACCCATAGTACATCCGAATCAAGATCCTCAAGTAGTCTATTATAGACATGGATCAAAATGGCCGTCTTGCCCACTCCACCCATACCGTAAACACCAATTCTGGAAAAGTTGTCCTGCTTTAAATTGGAAAAAATCTCATTCACCTTCAATTGAGTCTCTTTGCCTACCAATTCTGTTGTCACCAAGGGAGACGTTTTGCTGCGTCTAACAAGTGTCATCGCCTCTTGCCAAAATCTTCTTGGAGCTAGAAGAACTTCTTTGAACAACTCTACCACCTCAGCTACTTTCTCCAGTGGAACAGATCCTTCTCTGATCGCCCGCACTACCCTCCAGTATTCTTCTTCCATCCACTTCGAATTTAGCTTGCTCGTGTCCCCTTGGCCACTACTGATGAGTTCTTCCAGCTTACTTTCGAGATATGTCATATTCCTTTCGGCAAGCCTACGGGTACCTTGTTGACTCCCAGCTGATGCAACCTGCGTTCTCGCACCTAAAGTCAAGTATAAGTGAAAATTCACTAATAGGTACTTCTTAGACATATTTAATAGATATGCTACACTCACAGAAATATATAATTCGTAGCTTTGTATTCGCTTTTTCACACAACATCCCATACAATAATAAATATGTGATGTAGGCATGCATGTCACAATGGTGAAATATTGGCGACCACATATCATGAGCTCTCCATTGGAGGCAAAAAAAAAAAAAAAAAAAACTGATTTGAGATTAAAAGTCAGGAATTAGAATATAAGTTTAATTTCACGTGACTCATTCAATTTGGTTGATTTCTTTCGATGTCAACCAATTCTAAAAATGGACGGTAAACAATCCAGTTTGCATGCATCAATAATGCCTCAACCAATGGCTTCCAAAGCTAGTTAGAGTCGAAATTTGCCATGTGGTTGAGACAAAGGATTTAGAACGCCTCTGACCAAGGACTTGACTGATGTTAATTATGTAAACTTATTGTCGACAAACTTTGCTCACCGGAAACATTAACCATCTCAGGTGATAGAGAACGCCTTCCAGAAAAAGCTCCAGAAACAAAGACCAGACACGATCATTGCTTATTTTCTGTTCCATATTGGCCGATTAAACGATTGAAGCGTTTTAAGTTTCTCAAAGATATAGAAGATCTGGCAAATTCAAGTAGATTGCACGCTTAAAATCCTACAATAGAGCGTCACGAGTTGCCAGAGTATTCGGACAGGCCACTGCATTGCATAACGTGGGTAAAAGATGAACGTACCAGGAGGACTGGAGCTCCGGTCCAGTTGCTAATCTTTGGTGTCGATTTGATTCTTCAGCCCTTGATCACACCAAAATATTCATGGCCGGGGTTCAACTCGATCTCCATCTCGATCTCGATAACATTCCCATGGAAATTTGAAGCGGTGTGATCCGGCGAGAGATGAGAGAAGAAAATAGGAAGGACCATAGATGAAACCACCCAAAAGTAAAGAAAACCCTAGAAACCAGAGGCTACGTTTGGTCGTGCGGATTCTAATCGGGATAAGACTGAATAGAATAGGATATGAAATCTGAAGATTTTATATCTTGTCAATTGTTTGGTAAATCACAGTATTAAAGTCGGATATATTCACATTGTATCATACACATTTTTTTTTTTCATATAAATGGCATATCATTATAAATAAACCTAAATATTCATAAACAGAGATAGCGAAAATCTTGCGTAACACTATTTCTTAATTTATTTTTATTTTATTTTTATGTTATTTTTCCTCTTTTTATTATTATTATTATTATTATTTTTTCCCCTTTCATCATTCTTTAATAAAATTTTATCAAGTAGTAAACTGTACTAACATACCTAAAATAAAAAAAATACATAAAATATATAATAAATATAAATATTTAATTTATAGATTGAATGTTTATCATAAGATACAATTAAAGTTGAATATATAAATTAAAATAAGATTAATTAAAAATATTTTTTTATTTTTTATTTCTTAAATTATAATTCAAATATTATTTATATTAAAATATAATTTCAATTTTTTTAATTTAATAATTTTTGCTATTCGAGAAAAATAATTTTCCTATTATGAACATTAGAAATCATATGCAACTTTATCCCACCTATGAGATAATTTTATCATACATATATCCCCTTATATCCGACATTATCATATTCGAATGAGCACCAAACAAAAGATAAAATAAATCATATTCTATTCCGAATTTTATCCCAACCGCCAAATGCAAATACGAGTGCCCTCGATTGTGCCCCCTCTACGTTCGATGCTCGGCAAATATGCACCGTTCGTTTTCAAACAAGCAAAGACCATCGTTGGATTACGTAAGGGGGATAACAACTCGAAACCAGTTACATTCTCGATAAATCAATTTATTTGCGTTTAAAAGTTCCCCCGGAAATTATTGATTTGCCATCTCCTTGCCGCCGCCCCCTCCCCCAGGCCGGGGAAATTATTAATTTATTGGCGATGGGGAAAAGTTAATTGGTAGGATATATCCCAAATTAACATGTTCTGAGGTCACTCGCTAATTTTGGATAGATTTTTAAATTCTTTTTTATGTGGCGAGATTAACTGTCCTAGAAAACTATCTTTCTTAATCCCTGAAGTTACCGGCAATTATTGCAAACTTACTTCTCAATTTACATAGGAGCTTATTTTTTCTGCATGAAATGTTACTACTGATGTATTGCAAAAACTAACAATTTCATAATTACTTAATTTGGATATCGAAGTTTCGATATTTATCGTAGGGAAGTACCGTTACTGCGATCCTCGCGATGCGTAAAAATGGCGAATGTTCCTGCGAGGCGAGTTAATGGTATTTAGCTTACCTCGTCTATTGTTATTTGAATTTATTGATTTATAACTAATTACCTTGTAGACCGAACAAAAGCCGCTCGCCCCGAGCTTGTTTGTTTGAGAGAGATGGTTGGTGGCAATAGCAATAGTGGCGAAATCATATAATGGCAAGTCAACGTCATCTGTGCCACTTGGCAAGCCTACAAGGCATGTAAATTAGTTTCTAACCATACCATAATGTCGAAAAGAAAAGATCAATCCGGAATTTGATTACATGATGTAAAAGAAAGGTATTTAGCTTACCTCGTCTTTTCATTCTTCTCTTCCAGATTATGCCCAACACCATGCCCACTAAAAGCAATCCTGAAATGGCTGAAGCCACTATGATAGTCACCAATTTCTTGGATGGACTGCTGATTGAATCTAGCGTATTGGAAAAAGCGAAGTAACTAATTTCAGAGAATTCATCTGTAAGCTGAAGAATCTTTCTCCGTTAGAGGACCTTGAACATGAGAAATAAATAGCAAGGAACAAAACGGTAGTTCAGTCCGGCATTAATAGAGGACATATCGATGAAATGAAAGATTAGAACAAAGAAGAAAAAATAAATTGCTGGATCAATTAGCTGATGCAGACACAATATCTGTATTTACCTAATTCAGAAGCAGGGAGCCTAGGAAGAGATATTGCCCATTGACACCCATGTCAATTTCCTTAATATCAATGAGATCACCACACCACATCAAGCAGCCCGCTCCTCTAATATCAGACTTAGCATAAGCCGTGCAAGAACAATTCTTTAGACACTCAATCTTGCACTCCTCAAGGCTTAAGTTCTTGAATAGCTGGAAATCTACCAGGTCAGGTAATTTCACCTGCGAAAGCTTCATAAAATCCCTACGGGAACAATTCAACGGAATTCTCCTTCTGCACCCATATGTTGAATTAAGCATGTCCCCCTCTTCTTGTGACTTGGGCGTAAAACCCTGCAAGCAGAGGCATCTTGGGCTTTGGTTAACTCTGCACACGCCATTTTTGCCACACTGTCCATAGGTGTCACACGGGTCATGAGGGAGCGAGTACATCAGATACCACTCCGTGCTTCCACTCTTCAATAGATAACACTGCGTAAAACCATCCGGGCTTAATATGACTTTGGCAGTGATATCATCCTTTAAGGTTTCAAACGCAAAACAGGTATCCGTTGTGTTGTAAACAAAGATGGGATTAATGATGGTATTCCCCTCCATGGAAAGACCGCCAAATTCAACTCCATCCCATGGCCCAGCTCGATATACTTTGACAGAATCCTTTCTGACTATTTCAAGTTGGGGTAACCTGTCAATTTTGTATCTGTATGTATAGTCTCCAGGGGAAGGATCGTCCGTGCTTCTCCAGGAAGTCAGATGATGTTCCAAACCAGTTCTAATGTTCCATCCTGTGGCATACCGGCCAAAAGCGTGTTTGATGGGTGGTCAAAGCTCTGCCACGAATAATCAACAGAGCCTAAATTGTTGCTTTCCCTAAGAATGAGGTTACCAGAATCAAGGAGCTGTGCAACTGGGTTACCGAGAACCTTGGTTAAATTCGTTGACCAAATGACACTCTTTGATTGGTTGAGAAGAACAAGTTCACCTGCATTGCTCATTTCGAGAGTGCCATTTGAATCAGTGACTAGATTGTTCCTGTTAGCAACCCAAACAACCGCTTCAGGACTCACCACAAACCATATCCCCGGAAGCTATTCTTTGAGCTTCCAGCAGAGAAGAAACCGAGCTCAAATTTTCGGCCCTGGGAAACTAATGTCTCTCCCTCTTTAATAGAACTGAACTCAGGGAATCACCTGCGCTTGATGGATGCAACAATGACAGAACGATGACGGAAGTACAAAAGGAGCTAAAGATAGGAGGATCCGCTGTTGCAAACCCTTCTGTTTGATCTACGAGATGAAGCAAATAACTGGATAAAGATTCCAACATTTCAGAATAGCATCTCAGGATAAGATATAGAAGACAGATACCTTTGTTTGGGGCAGAGCAAGTTCTAGGACTTACTGGTTAGATTGAGTTGGGCCACGCAAGAAGACCAGCCTCTCAAATATTCGTGGATCAGTCTCCAATCTTCCTGTAATTGTCAAGGATCAAATTTAGATGATTCGAATCGGTGAAAAGGTGAGTTTTATTAGCATGCCACTTCACGTTTTCTGTTTTGCAGCCATTGTCACCATCCTCGTTGCACCAGTCCAAGCTCGCGTACGACCAAATGAAGTGGAAAGTTGTTACACAGTCCCAGCAGGTGGAGATACACCCCTCGGGTAGCCTCCATGCCGTGAAGGTTCCTAATCTCAAGCCCTTTACGACTTTGACTCGATCCGTTTGGTCTTCTTCTCTGCGCGGCATGTTAAATGACCAAATTTTTCGCCCTGACATCTCTTCAAATTTCTCTAAGTGTTGATTTCGAGAAGTATTCAGTAGAGTCCTACTCAAATAATGCCAATACAAATGGATTTGATGTGTTGTATCTTTGGAGGTATAATTCATAAAGTTGGAGGTATAATTCATAAAGTTGCTTATCACTGGTGGCAGGAAATAATCGTCTTAAGGAGACTTCATCTCCATTTATTATTTCTTTTTTTATCACTTCTCGAATTCATAAATTTTTTTGTTACAACAAATAGAGTTACATATTTTTCCCCCGGTTCATTATTCCTTCTTCTTCTCTATATCTTCCAACACTTAATTCTTGCTACTTCTCCAAGTTCTCCAAGTTCTCCAAGTTCTCCGTGTTCCACTTTATTCACTTGGTTTATGGCAGCAACTTTGCATTATTTGGACATTAAAAGGTAAAGACCCATACTCACGGACCACTTTTCACTTTGGCCGCGTTTACGTGTCATTCTTTCCAGCTAAATCATAAGTTAATCCAACGTCAGATGGAAGTCAGACACTTTGTTATGAACATGACACGTTTGTCTCTATAGAAAACATCATTCCTGGTCAAGGATGACTCGGGGTCAGCCATGAACGACATGAGAAGTTACCATTAGCGTAACGTTTGGGTGAACTTTCTCGGGGTCGTTTTAACCCTCCAAACGGGTTTGACGGTTTGGCAAAAAGCATTAAGAGCAGCAGTAGGGGTGTGCAACGGAAACCGCCCGAACCGGGAACCGGCCGGACCGGACCGGACTGGTCGGTTTCGGGCAGTCCTAGAGGGTCTCGGTCCGGTCTCAGGTTCCTATTTTTGGAACCGGTGACCGGTTGGTCCGGTTCCCGGTTTTGGGGTCGGAACCGGACTGACTATTTTTATATATATTTTTTAATTTCTGAAATAATTTATAGTACTCATTATCATCATATTCATTTCTTCTCTCATAACTCAAAGCTAATAATCCCTCTCCTTTTTTGCTTCTGAACTACACTCAACAGTAACCATCCCATCGGCTTTTATTTTCCAAATTTTTACAATTCTCCTCACTTGCCTTTTCCCTCTTGAAACCTAAACGAACGCTTCTGAACTACACTCAACAGTAACCATCACATCAGCTTTTATTTTTCAAATTTTTGCAATTCTCCTCACTTGCCTTTCCCTCTTGAAACCTAAACGAACGGCTAAACCCCTCTCTTTTTTTTTTTGTTAGTTTCTGCTTTAATATACAGTAACCATCACATCAACTTCCATTTTTCCAATTTTTGTGATCCAACTTGGCGGTAATTCGATTCAACTTTCATTTTCCCAAACACTTCCTCCCCGCAGCGTCATCATCTCTTCGCTCTCTCCCGTCTCCTGTCGCAGCCCCGTCGATTCCCAAGGCCCTCTCGTTCTTTGAGGTGAGTCCCGAGTCCCATCCTCGTTCAGCTCTTTTGCTATGTTTTCATTGCCGCGCAACTTCGTTGTTTAATCATTTATACTCTGTAGTCCCATCTTCGTTTGTTTCCGACATGCGATTGTGTTGTATTGATGTCGCATGGGGGGGCGATGGGTGGTTGGATTTCGTCTCCTCTGCGCATTTTGGTGTGGGTAAGAGCGCGCTTCGTTAGGGGATTTCAATCTCTTGGCTCTCTGTTGAGATTTAATTCTTCATGTTTGGATGGAAGATGGGTTGGTGTAACTCTATTATTTGTGTTGGTCGTGTTTCGTGGACGGTGTTGCTATATTAGGCACCACCGTGACCTATATCTTCCGTTGACGATGCTCGAGCGAGCTGCTGAACCACTTGTTGAGCTGATTCGAAGAAGAGAGGGACATAATTTATGCTTTGGATCAGTGTTTCTTCTTTATCTGTTTGTTTTTTTTTGATTATTGATGTTTTGTTGAGTCCCTTTTCTATTTTAGGATTATGATGTGCGATTTTGGAATCCCATCATTAAGATTTTGCAAAGCTTAGTGGGTTTTGTTGGATGTAATTGAATGACGTCTCTTGTTCTAGAATTTTTGCAAGTAATAAAATGAAAACAAGTGATGGTCCATTGGAACCGGTCCGGTTCTTGGTTCCAAGATACCCGGTCCGGTCCACGGTCCAGAAAAGTGGGAACCGGTCCTCCCGGTCCGGTTCCCAGTTCTTGGGTGGAACCGGACCGAACCGGGAACCGATCACCCCTAAGCAGCCGCCATTATTGGGTGCCGCGACACAGCATATAAAGGGGTAAGAAGGGGAAAAAACACGGAAAATGATTTATAAGATTATTTTTTTTTTATTATGTTTTAACCATATGTTTTAACCGTTCATCTGAAATATAATTGTTAGTGAAGGACCATAGACCCACTTCTATAGTTCCATCCACTATGAATTCCACAGAACAATGCTTGAGTTGGCCCGGAGCTATCAGGGTAGAAGCAAAGGCCCTTTCTTTCACCTTTAGATCTACAATCATTGTCCAAAACGGGAAACAAATTTTGTGGGATGCCCACTTTAGGATTTTCATATGATTACTTGAACTATTCTTGTTATTTTAATGTTGTACTTCGATTGCAAATTAGCAGTGTTTTAGGAAAAGGTCCATGCAAACAATCTTGGAACATTTTTGTTGACGTTTCAATTTGACCTTGTACATGCACGCATATAGCACACGAGTATGGACCGAAAATGCTAAAAAAGACGTGCGCATGCAATGCGTATGTGGCGTCAATTAATATCTTCTTCATGTTACTTCTTTTTTTTAAATAACCATTTTGGGATGAAATTACTTTGTTTTGCTTCATCCGTTGGTTACTGCAATTCGGGTATATTATTTTTTGCAATGAGATTTTGAAATATAGTAACTTGGAATAAACTATCACGGATCTAAGGTGTCCAATCCTCGTCACAAGGTCCGAAAGACATTTTGGATTGGTTTGAGTAAGAGCACTGGGTGAAATAGCCTAACAAAGGCCGATCAAGCCCTAGTCCAAACCTAGCCCGGTCTGACCTGAAGATTTGCATATAAAAGTTTTATGATGGATAGGCTGGGCAAAAATTCAAGACAAACCTTGATACCCATCCCAGCTTAGGCCCAACAATGATAACCTCTAACTTGAAAATGAAATTAGCGTTGTTTGAAAGGTTTATCGATTTATATATAATCGACAATCATCAAGAAAATAATTTTATGTAAAGTAAATTTATTTGACTTTCCTTAGCTTCCACTTTTAAGTGGCTCTTCCCGTGTTTGATATGGAAATCATGCTTTTAAGAGAAATTATGACACTTATTTACCAGTTCGAGTAACTTCACCGGCAAAAATTTGGTAAAAACTCTATTATATTAAGAAAGTCCAGCTCTTCTTGTGGCTTAGCCATAAAACCCTACAAGCAGAGACCCACACCGCAAGGACCTTGCTAAACCAAATATGTATACAAAATCTCACGGAAAACCTAGTAATCTACCGCAATATTGAAGTATCAAACCTTATGGCATAAAATGTCTACCGGCCCTCTGGCATAGTTAGAGTGACTACATTTTGCGTATGTGAGCCTCTATTTGATGAAGACCCATCAGAATACTTTAAGTTTCTTTCCATGAAGAAACCGGGCTCTTTAGGATCAGGGAGGACCAAAGCACAATTACGTATCATACATATTGCAGATGACATAGTCGGCCTATCTTCAGGGAACTTTTGGACACATAACAAACCCACTTGAATGCATCTTTCCACTTGGATTCTGTCAAATGAGCTGTGCAAGCATTCATGCATCATCTCCAAGGCCCTACCTTGACTCCAAAGCAACCACACCTGAAGAAAAATTGGGAACTCATGTGCTTGGTCATTGAGAATTCACCATGAATGACCGCGTAAAAGATTAGAGAGAGATGGAATGCAAGTGTTAGCAGTGCCCATTTACTTACATGTCCGAGAAGGTTGTGGTGATGGCTTGGATGGGAAAATCCTCTATTCCTTTTGCCACATATTATCTCCAAGAGCACTCCAAAGCTATATATGTCCAACTTCAAAGAGAATTTCCCATCTATAGCATACTCAGGGGCCATGTAACCAATGCATTTCGCATAAACAAGAATTTTAGGCTGTGGTCCCCTCATAATAATGAGTGCTTCGTGTCAAGAACCAAAAGAAAAGACTTACTAAGTTCTAATAACTCTTTTTGTTCTCGCTCTATTTCATTAGCTCCAAAGATTCTTGCCAAGCCAAAGTCGGATATTTTAGGGTTGAGGTCACCATCTAGTAATATGTTGCTTACTTTAAGATCTCGGTGGATTACTTGAAGTTTGGAATCATGATGGAGATAGAGAAGTCCTCTTGCAATACCGACAACAATGTCAAACCGTCTTTGCCATCTCAACAACAGGCTCTTTTCTTGATCTGTGTACAATTCAAAACTCGCATGGTAAACCACCACAAATAACTGATGAAAAGTGCTAAATTAGATCAATATCACTATAAAAGAGTTTCATTCAATCGATGGGGAATTAAAAAGCGAAATTGTCTGACCAAATATGAAGTAATCCAAGCTCTTGTTGTCCATGTACTCGTAAAGCAAGATTCTCTCCTCTCCCTCGATGCAACATCCTAAAAGTCTGACAAGATTCCGGTGTTGGAGTCACGCAATCAAGAGTACTTCATTTTTTAACTCTTCAAGACCTTGCCGTGAACTCTTTGATAGCCTCTTGACTGCTGCTAACTGTCCTTTCTGAAGATTTCCCTACAAAAAGGCAGCATCTTTGTTTTATGCATCACCGGTTCCTATTCTATTAGTATTAGATTAGTATTAGTTAGTAATCCCAGCTCAGTAAAGTGTGGAATGATATACATAAAACTTTGTACCTTATAAACAGCATTGAAGCCACCAGCCCCAATCATATTGTCATCAGAGAAATTGTTTGTGGCGCTTTCAATGGTGGCCAAATCATATAATGGTAAATCAATGTCTTCATTTGTGATTCCAAGACCTAGTAAAATAGTATGCATTGATTTGCATTAGCATAGGACTACGATAACTAAATAGAGCGCCTATCAAACCAATTGAAGTAATGCTACTTTGAGTTCATGGCGAAATCTTCCCTGATCGAAGACCAGGCTTACCTCCATTCCCGATTCTCCTTTTCCTATGCTTTACACCCCACAATGTAGTTCCGGCCGAAAGCAATCCACCAATGATTGAGCTCAATATGACAGCTACTAATATTATATTCCTCCTGGTGCGGCCACGAATGGCATCTAAAGTAAAAAAAGAATTAGGAAGACTAGCTATTTCCGAACTTCTCGTGCCCAAAGAACAAAATATTTCAATAATTTAGCAGGAAAAAAAAGTCAATTAGAATAAGTATGAATACCTAGTTCAGAAGCTGATAGGCGTACATATAGAGTTTGCACGTAGTTCCCTTTTTCGAGCACTCTCATGTCGATCAAGTCCCCAAACCACATCAGACAGCCATTGCCTCCTCCTCTGATGTCTGAATTAGAATAAGCTGTGCACAAACAGTTCTTCAAGCACTTGTCCTTGCATTCCTTGAGGTTCATACTCCTGTTCAGCGTTACCTCCAACACGTCGGGCAGTTTAACTTTTTTAATTTTCCAAAACCCCTCTCCTTTTGAGCAATTTGTGGGTACTGTCCTCTTGCATCCACTGGAATAATCACGGACTGCCCATTCATCAGGAGACTTAGGCATGAACCCTTTCACACATTCACACGAGCTACCGCTGCAGATGGCATTAGCACCGCACCTGCCGTAAGAATCACAGAGATCACCAGGGAACTCGAGCATGGCATTCCACGTGGCTCTTCTTGATCTATTCACCACAAAAACCTGCAGCACTCCCAAATAGTTTAATTTCATTCTTGAGAAAAGTTGACTGTTTTGAACCTCAAACATGAAGGAGATCTCAGTTTCATTGTCCATAAATATGGGCACTTTAGCTGGATTTGGGATAGAGGGAACGCCGACAAATTGGACTCCGTTCCATTGCCCTGTTCGAAATGTTTTTCTATGCACATCCGCTTGGACTATTTCATACTGAAGTAGACCCTGACTGTAGCTTAACCCATGGACATAATCTCCTGAAGAAGGGTCGTCCATGCTTTTCCATGCAGTGAGATGCCGTTCGAAACCCGTTTTCAGGTTCAACACCAGCTTCATGCCCGCTAAAAGTGTGTCAGATGGGTAATCGAAGCTTTGCCACGAATAAGCTTCATCAAAACTTGAAATAGAATTATCCCGAAGAACAAGATTTCCTGAATCCAGGAGCTGCGCAATTGGATTCCGAAGGACCCTAGACGAATTCGAAGACCAGACCACACTATTTGAGTGGTTGAGAACAACTAGATTGCCCACATTGCTAAATGTGAGAACACCGTCATGATTGGTTAATGGGTTGTTTCTGTTAGCAACCCACACAACTGTTTCAGGACTAAACATGTACCATATTCCCAAGTAGCTCATACTTGAGTTGCTAGGAGTAAAGAATCCTAGTTCGAAGGTTAGGTCCGAAGAACCAATGTTTCTCCATGACTAATGGAATGGTTAATGCCCAAAGTATCGGCTGCAAGTGACATACCGATCAAGGGAATGATGATGAAAATGGAGAATGCAATCTTTGCCATTGTTGCAAATGCCCTCTTCTAAGTTCTTACTCCATTTTTATATGCAGACCATTCCAAATTAATTCACAACGCCAACACAATTCGAGCGGGTCCTCGCAGCCTACACCTTTTTGTGGGTTTCCGCTTTAAGACCTATTGGTTCCTTGCACTAGTCTGCGCGCATATTGCCTTGGTTCTCTGTTCTTAACTCTGACTACTATTTTTCACTCTCCAAGTTCTCCCATGTTCCACGTAACCACTTTTTTATAGCGGCTTTTTTAGATTCCAGACGGATATTCAAAGCCGTAACTCATACTCACGCACCAGTTTTCACTTCGGCCATGTTCATACGTCGTACTTTTCCAGCTATATCATTCAACATCAGATGAAACTCAGACATTTTGACGAGAAAAATCATCAATTCCTGGTCAAGGATAATCTCAGGGTCGACCATCCCGTTTGGACTTCATGCAATGACACGCCAAGTTTACACTTGAGCGGCGTTTGGGTTAACTTTCCTCGCGGGTCATTTTAACCTTCAAATGGGTCGGATCTTCATATGGCAACGAGAATCAAATGGCAGCAGCCACCATTTGCGGAGGCTGTGACGTGAAAAAGGACTTACGAAGATTGAGATAGGAGATTATATATTAGACTTCTCGCGCATATCACTCGTCCAATGATAAGTACATAAAGTACTAACAAAACAAAACAAAACAAAAACAAAAACAAAAACAAAAAAAGGAAAATCATTTTAAGATTTTATTTGTCCCACAGAAAATATTTTCCTATCAGGACTATGGAGCAGACATCCGCTTTCACTTGGGGATATCATCAAGAGAGAGCCTAACTTCACACATGTTAACATATCTAGTTATTCATACATTTACTCAAAAACTTAAGTTAATGAATTATGAGTCAACAAAAACATAATAATTACTTTGTACTACACCAATATTCCAATATAAGATTTCTCTAACACAACTCACACATATATTCTAACAATATCCCCATCATGTATGAGCTCAACCCTTAATCCAAGTATCTTTCACATCAAGATATCTCAACTTAAATAGATTGGGGTTCCTTCAATCTACCATTGGCTTTGATACTATTTATTAGGAGAGGGCGGCAAAAATCTAATACCATTCGCTTGGGAAGATCGCCAAGAAGAAATCCAAGTCGGAACATGTTAACATATTTAATTGGACACACCATCACTCAAAAACTTTAACTAATGAATTTTAGACTAACTATGACATATTAACTACTATGCACTACACCAATCTCCCACATGAGATTTCTTTAACACAATTCACGTATGCACCCTAACATTTTCGGGACAACATTTTCCTCATTTTTGGGCGTTTGATTCACTTAAGAAAATGAGTCAACGGAAAACTTATTCTTAAATTCAAGAAAATAATTTCCTTTTTAAAATATTGAAAATTTATTTTCCAAAATATGACTAGGTATTTCTGTTTAGATCCAAAACTCTATGCTTTGGCATGGAAACTCCAATGCTAATACTTTGTTCACCAGCATCCAAGGTCAGGTCTCCAATGCCCAAGCTCGGGACCTTCATGCTCGTGCCAAATCCCCTATGCTTGCATTTGTGTCCATCAAGGTTCAACCAGAGATCCTGGCACCAATGCCTGGATCCATCGAGACTAGGCTCAAAACTAGAATGCCTAGGCCCAATGCCTGACACCTAGGCCCGGGTCTATAGTGGCCAAGGACAAGATACCGATACCTGAGGTAGAATTCCTAACACCTAAGCTTGGGTCCACAAAGGTGGTCCTAGGGACCATCAAGGCCAAATTTGGGATCCCGATGCCCGCACTTAGGTTTATCAAGGTTGCGCCCGAGACCCAGATGCCTGCGTCAAGGTCCATTAAGGCCAAACGTGGGACTGTAGTGCCCGTATTTGGTTCATCAACTACCCAAGCACAAGCTGTTAGTGTTGAAATAGTATATGGTTATTTAGGAAAATTAAATGCGATTTTCATACTAAACGGTGGAGAATATTTTCCTGTTCATTTTCAAGATTTATCCTAACACCACAAAATATTGTCATTTTCTAGAAAAATGACTTCATGAAAAATATTTTCCAAAATGTCACATTTTTCAAAAATAAACGAAACCTAATATCGTAAAAATTTTATATTTAATCTGCATAAACGAGAAAACTTTGATATTCATTTCGAAGGGACCTATCATCTAATAATTATAGTTTTAGACATAAATATAGGCAATTATAATAAAGACTGACTAACCATCCAAATCAATAATCATGAACGTTCATACATTGGATTTTATACCAACCAAACAAATCAAGAAGTCTTGGACAATGATGAAATAAATGATCAATGGCATTTCTTGGATCTATAAGCAATTACTGAGAAAAACGGACTATCGACCATCCAACCTCGTCACCGTGACTACATTGACAGAATGAAGTTCTTCATGCATCCGGGTTGTGCTCAAGTCCATTGAACTTCTTTCCATAAAGAAACCAGGATGTTTAGGTGGAGGCAAGCTTGCACTTTCATTTCCTAACATGGCAACTACAGAGGACATCGCTGGTCTATCATTGGGGAACTTCTGCACGCATAACAAGCCGACATGGATACATCTTTTTACTTGAGGTTCAACCGAATCACACAAGCACTCATCAATGAGTTCCATGGCTCTGTCTTCACTCCAAAGCAACCATGCCTGAAAAAAATCACATCCCGAGCTTAGTCATGCAAGACCAAAAAAGGAGATAAGGGAGAGAGAATGACATACGCTCTGGCTCTTTCTCTTACATGTCCAAGAAGGTTATGATGATGATTTGGGTGGCAGAATCCTCTGTTTCTTTTGCCACTTACAATCTCTAACAACATCACACCAAAGCTAAAGACATCAGATTTCACAGAGAATTTTCCATCGACGGCATACTCAGGGGACATATAGCCACTGTAATGACAAAGTGATTGTTATTAGTCTTCTAACATAACAAGCAGTCCTATTTAGAGATATTCTGAAGAGGTGAGTTCTTACTAAGTTCCTATGATTCTCTTTGTCTTTGCTTCTTTCTCATCACATGCGAAAATTCTTGCTAACCCAAAGTCTGAGATTCTTGGGCTTAGGCTGCCATCCAACAATATGTTGCTAGCTTTGAGATCCCGGTGAATTACTTGAAGTTTAGAATCATGGTGGAGATAGAGAAGACCTCTTGCAATCCCGACGATAATGTCAAATCTTTTTTCCCAGTCTAACAATAAGCATCTTTCACGATCTGCATATGTGACGTCGGTTTAGTCATCCAGATGGGATTAAGTTCAGTGCACAGATAGCATCATCGTCCACCAGTAACATCTTTCATTAAAGGGTTTAGAGACCTCACCAAAGATAAAACAATCCAAGCTCTTGTTTTGCATGTACTCATAGACCAAAATCCTTTCCTCCCTCTCCATGCAACAACCCAGAAGCCCCACAAGATTCCGGTGTTGAAGTTTGGCTATCAGAATTGTTTCATTCTTGAACTCTTCAAGACCTTGTCCTGAGTTTCTTGACAGTCTCTTCACTGCTACTTGTTGTCCTGTGAAAAGATTGCCCTGCATATTGCGGTTGAGTAGATATGTTAAACAATGAAATATGATCACTTTGTTTGCAGTTAACTTCGTCTTGGAATATGCACGACTCATTACCTTGTAAACTGGGCCAAAGCCACCAGCTCCAATCAGATTGTCCTCAGAGAAACCATCCGTAGCCTTAACAATGGTAGCCAGATCAAAAAGTGGCAAATCAACATCTTCCTCCTTGACTTTCCAACCTGAAAAGACCAGTTAATACAAAGATCCTTGTCAAAACATTTGTTAATCTCACAAAGGGCCTAAAAGTCTCTTTGTGGGTGTACATCCATAGAACCAGTTGTACTGACCTTTGCTCTTTATTCGGCAATTCCTGATACAATGGAAGTACACCACGGCCGATAGAAACAAAGCAGCAATAGCTGACACCGATATGAGGATGACCACCCTTTTCTTCTTGTCAGAATTATGAAGGAAATCTGGGATAGAGAAGACTGAAAAGATTAAATGCAATCTTCTAGGGTGCTGTTCCTGAATAAGCTGGTTAAAATTTAGAATGATTAGAGAAAAAAGCAATGATTGGCAAAATAAGTACCCAGTTCAGATTTTGGTAGGCGGATGTATAGAGTTTGCCCATGGTTATCTTCTTCATACTCCTTAATGTCAATTAGGCTTCCAAACCACAGGATACAGCCACTACCTCCTCCTCTAACATCTGAATTAGCATAAGCAGTGCATGGACAGCTCTTTAAGCACTCCACCTGGCATTCCTCGAGGCCCATGCTCTTGTTCAACCAGAACTTCAACATGTCAGGAAGTTTAACTTTTGCAAGTTTGAGGAAGCCTTCTTCCTTCGAACAATTTATTGGTATTCTTCTCGTGCATCCACCGGACCAATTGAGGAGATCCCATTCTTCTAGGGACTTTGGTACAAACCCCTTCAAGCAATCGCATATTGGACTTCTGTTAATTCTACAGATACTGTTGGCTCCACAAGTACCATAAGTATCACATTTATCGTTGGGTAACGAGTACATGATATTCCAGGCATTGCTTCTTTTACTTGCAAAATAGAGCTGGAGCGACCCGGAATTGTTTACAAGTACTCTTGTGATAAATTCACTTTTTCTGACTCCATATACAAAATATGTTTCATTTTCACCATAGAAGAACACTGCCGTGCCCACTTCACTCGGTGCCATTGAAGAACCACTGAATTGTAGTCCGTTCCACTGTCCTGTCCGATATTTCTTGCCAGATCCTAAGCTGACGAGTTCAAATTGAGGCAACCCATGAATGTTCAACCTGTAACTATAGTCTCCAGGGGAAGGATCATCCATGCTTTTCCAAGATGTCAGACGCCTTTCTAAACCGATTTTCAAGTCCCACCCTAATTTCATACTGGGTAGTAAAGTGTCGGACGGATGATCAAAACTCTGCCATGAATAGTTATCAGAATATAAATTAGTATGCTCCCTAACAACAAGATTCCCAGTGTCTAAGAGCTGGGCAACTGGGTTTTTCAGAACCCTGGAAAATTCGAAGACCAGACGACCCTCTTCAATTGATTGACAAGAACTAGATCTCCATCATGGCTAAATGTGAGAACTCCGTGTGAATCAGTGAGTGGATTGTCCCTGTTGGCAACCCAAACAACAGTTTCCGGAGTGATCTGGTACCATATGCCAAAGTACCTGTTCGTCGAGTTGCCAGGAGAGAAAAAGCCAAGCTCAAAGCTTTGGCCTGAAGAGATCAATTTCTCTCCATCTTTAATGGACTGACCTGAACTTAAGGTATCAGACGCCATCGACAAATTCAGCACTAACATGGTAAAAGCAGAGTAAAAGAAGGGGGAATAAGGAAGCTTTAAGAATACCATAAGGATTTGTTTATTCTTTCCTGGCTCCTCCCTCTCAATGGCCAGTTTTAAACTCAAAGCTTCTCACCAATGATATCTAGCTGAAGCCTACCTGAGAGGATATTCTTTACTTTTATTGCACAGTCCATCGCTAGCCATTTCCAGTGGGATAAGATATCAAACGGTCATGGAATGGAAGCGACCAAGTCAAGCTGTTAGGTACCGACCAAAAAAAAAAAAAAAGTCAAGCTGTTAGGTGTTGTTGATGAAGAGACTTGCGATGTCTATATATGCCATGCAAGAAAGTCATACCCCTCTCCCTATTACAGCCTACAGGACAAACAGGTAATAACTACCAGTTGTTGCCCAACGCTATTTTTCGGCCCAAAATTATTTGGGCTGTGCTAATTTAAGGAAGATGTGACAACCTATGAAGTACTGACACTTTCTGAAAACTTTCATGTCGAATCGACTACTCTGAGGCATGTCTGATACTCTCCAACACTCGATTAACACGTGTCGAAAAATCCGACACTTGATCAATTTTTTTAATACTTTTTGACACTCAAGTTGGAACTCTAACATGTGAGTTTCCGACAGGTGAGGTCGATTTTAAAAATTTTCAATAAATGATGAGTCAAAATGTACATATGTGAAAAATAAAAAATAATAAAAATAAAAATAATAAATGGAGAAAGAAGAAAAATCTAATATTCATTTCTTTATTTATTCTCACTTCCCGTGATATACAATTCTTTTTTTTTTGTCAAACCGTGATATACAATTCATCCCCAAATTTTTTTTTCTCTTCTCTTCTGGCATGTCTAATACGCAAGTCCAAAATGTAAATTGCTTATTTTTTTTCTTGAAATTTTATTGATTATTAGAATGGAGTTGAATTAGTCAAATTGAAACAATGACCGGATATTAATAAACTGTGAATTAATGTTTTTAGTGTAAATTTCATTCTATGCTTTTATTATTTATTTATTTATTTATTTATTTCTAATTTGAATCAAATTAATTTAATTGAAATAATCATAGATATAATAATTTATTAGGTATATATTTAATATACAACGTGTCCTAATATGTCGAAATTCTCTATTTTTTTAGAAACAATGTGTCGGCGTGTCGTGTTACATGTGGCGTATTAGTGTCAGTGCTACTTAAGTGACGACGAAAGTTTGGCAACTTGTGAGCAGTTAATGTTCTTCCTCGGTCAACACGTGACAACCTCACTTTCTCTTTCTGTCGAATCGACTACTCTCGTGTTTGATCTCTCTCTCACGTGTCGAAAAATTCGACACTTGGTCAATTTTTCCAACACTTTCTGACACTCAAGTTGGAATTCTAATATGCGAGTTTCCGACAAGTGATTCCGATAGGCGATGTCAATTAATAAATGATGGGTCAAAATGTACATATGTGAAAAGAAAAAAAATAATAAAAATAATAAATGGAGAAAGAAGAAAAATCTAATATTCATTTCTTTTTTTATTCTCACTTCCCGTGATATACAATTCTTTTTTTTTTGTCAAACCGTTATACTATTCATCCCCAAATTTTTTTCTTTCTCTTCTTCCATGTCTAGTTATAGATCCAAAATGTAAATTTTATTTTTTCTTGAAATTTTATTGATTATTAGAATGGAGTTGAATTAAAAATCCCCCAAACAATGACCGGATATTAATAAACTGTGAATTAATGTTTTTAGTGTAAATTTCATTCTATGCTTTTATTATTATTTATTTATCTATGAATTTGAATCAAATTAATTTAATTGAAATAATCATAGATATGATAATTTCTTAGGTATATATTTAATATACACTCTCTCACAATCTAGTTATAGATTTTTTTAAACTTTTCTCTATGATCTAATTATAGATTTAGGAGTTCTAAGTTTGGCAACTTGTGAGCAGTTAATGTTCTTCCTCCCCCCTCTCCGAGTTTCAGCCTTTTTTCGTCTTTATATCTTCTGGAAGGCAGGGATTTGACTTGAATCTCTCCCTCCCCTCTCTTGTTTTCCTTTTGTTTCCTATCATTTCTTTTCTTACCCTTCCAATCTAGTTATAGATCTGAAACTTTTCTCTATGATCTAATTATAGATTTAGGAGTTCTAATAAATAAGTCCCCCACCTCCATTGCCTCAGCTTTCAATGGCATTCACAGTAGTTTTGGTCTTAAATCTATGCTCGTTCAATGTGTTTTTGTTTCATGTTTTGGAGTCTTGCACTTGCTAAAGGGTTCACTCTTACAAGTGTCAAATTTAACTTGTTCAACACGTTTATATTGTTTTCGTACGGTGATGGCGTTGAGGATGCTAAATATAAGCGCATACCACCGAAAGGCAAAACCGTAACTACAAATGAAGATGCCAACATGTGCTCATTAGTGATGATGATGTTTAATTCAGTAATCGGTTGCTGATCCTTTCCGTTGGATGCAATCATAGATCTATTCTTGCAGGATTGGAATTTTACGGACTTGCCTTGTTATGTTGACTTTAGAGATTGTTATGAATCCTTTCATGTATCATTTTGATAATAAATGGAAAATTTGTTGACCAAAAAAAAAAAAAGGAAACTAGTGAGCCATTTTGTGATAGATTTGATCCCATAGATATAAAAGCAATCTCAAATTGTAAGCACAACCAAAGAAGACTTGCTTGTCATTTTGTTGTGGTTTCCGGATGACCTCTGATCGCAGACATTTACACTGTTATATACAGCCGTTTCAGCTAATTTACGTGACATGGAAACAAAGGTAATGAGCAATTTACACAAGAAGAAAAAGAAGAAATCATTTAACTGATCATTCCTCTGTGGTTAAATGGTGCATTCCCATGTTATGCAATTCATTATCTACTAAAGCTTGCATAAATCAAGAATCAAACAAAAGTAGCCTTAGCATGTCTCAGATATGTCTGTAATTCCTTGTAAAAACCCACTCGACCTTTCTGTATTGTCATCATGACTGGATTAACTGTATGGACCATGGATTCTTCATGTACACCATGACCACACTTGCACCTTCTTGAACTACTAGGCTGTTTAGGTTTAGGCAAGATTGCACCTTCATTTGGTTTCTTAACTGGGGATCTACAGAGGAAATTGCAGGTGTATCATCGGGGAACTTGTAGATGCGTACAGAACTTCCTAAATACACCATTTCTACTTGAGATTCGACGAATAAATCATACAAATGCCCGTAGTGCATGAGTTGCACGCCTTTGTCTTCCATAAAAAGCGCCCCTGCCTGAGAAAAAAAATGCAAATTTGGATTATTATGCAAAATGAGGGGCAGAAAATCTTAATCCTGCTCTCCCTTGCATGTCAAAGAAAGTTGCCGTGGTGACTCAAATGGTTGAATCCTCTATATTTTTTGCCACTTACAATCTCTAACAAAAGCTCTCCAAGGCTAAATATATTAGATCTCACAAAAAAACATTCCATAGAATTCACCCTCTGGGAACATATAGCTGTGATATTTGTAACAGCCTGAATTTTTAGAATTTGTTTTCGATTAAATAAATTGGGTCTTTCATCGACGTGTCAATAATGCAATTCTCTGAGCTGATCACTCACGAGATAATCGGACTATTTGAGGAAGCAATTAAGGAATCTAAATGCAATTGGACATGAGAATTCGACCAGAAATCGACTGCTCAACCGTGTTGATCTGCAAGGCTCATTACGAAACTGTCAAAATCGATCAGAGATCAGAAATCAGTCGATTCGATCGAAATATGTGATTAGAGTGTGGGTGATTCCACCTTATTGCAAAATTCTCATCGATCGACACTAAATTGATTTTCTGACGTTTTTGGTACTCCGTGTCTGTAACTAAAACCTCGAGATCTTCATGACAACCAAGAGTCGACAATGTGTCGAAGATGTACATTGTGACTCAAATTAAATCAATCATGGGTCAATTGCACCAAAAATTCTTAAAAGTTACCCGGTAGACTAGGTCACGCTAAAAACGCGCCGGATTGAAAATAACCACGAATTTGAACCCGATTTCTGAAGTTCTGTGGTATCACGGTCTATTTTAGAAACATCGACTCATCCTCCAAAGATTTTTCAGAGATTCCAGGATTTTTACGGAAAATTAGCGGAAATTCGTACGAGCCAAATTAAAAGAAATTTGGACTTCCAAGCCGAGCCTTCGAGTGTCAGGGATTTATAGAAATTGTTCAAGATTTTTCTTCATTGAAATCGGACCTCAATTTGGGAAATTGAGTGAAGAAATTGAAATTAAATTTGTGAAATTCGAAATTAAGAATGGGGTTGGAAATTTGGACTTCAATTTAGATATTATTGTGAGATTTAAATTGTGGAAAGAATTAAGGGGACAGTGCATTCAATTGAGAGGATGAAACTTGGACTCTTGGGACATTTTAATCATTCTTTTGACCAATTGGCCTCATCTCTTCATTTCTTCAGCCATCTTCATTCGGTCCTACCTGCTCTTTATTTTTCCTCCATTCGCGGCGTTCCAAGCGAAGACCAAAGCAGCTCTATCGCTTGTTTCTGTTCCCATCTTCCTCTGTATTTTCATCCACGAATCAAGTCCACTGAAACCACTATTTCTTCATCCAGCTGCACATTCACGACGAAACCTGCTGCCTCTTGTCCACGCGTCCATGAGCTGCTCACCCTTGGTCAACAATCAAGCCCCTTTCTCTTCTTTTGTTGACCGAAGCCACGTCCATGCGCTTGCCACCCCACGCCACACGTCCGCATAGCCCACGGTCTCTCCACCAGCGAGCTTCTGCACATGCCCGGTCAACCTTCCCCGTCGAGCACCCCATCCTGTCGACTTCTCTACACGACCAGCGCCCATCTCTTTCGTTCATGGATGAACACGCCAGCAGCTGCTTGAAGACTCCACCCGCGTGTCTCCTCACTGCTAGCTCGAAGACCCAGTGCACGCCAGCTGCAGCTCACGTGTTCCTTTGGCCTCATTGAATTCCAGCGTACCTCGCTGCTTCCTTTGTTCAGCCCACGTGAAGACCGAAGCCCACGGATCCAGCGGCTTCCGTCTTATCTTGCTCGTGGATCGGCCCAGCTCCTCCAACGCAAACCCAACAGCCCAGCAAGTTGAAGTCCACCAACCTATTAATTTCCAGCCCATTTGAAGACAGGCCCAGTTCAGTTTTTATTTCAGCCCATCTCCAAAGTTAGCCCTCAGATTCAGCAGGCCCAATTCCAGCAAGTCAAGTGAAGCCCAGCCCAAGTTGAAAACAAGTCTCAGTTTGGGCTGAGATTTGTTGGGTCAAGTTTAGGCCCGATCCAAGAGTCCGCCAATGCCTCCGAAAATTCAGATTTTTGCCACAATCACGCCGTCGTCACGATGAATCGGTTTCCGCAATTAACCGGTGAGTTTTTGCACTAAACCCTTCTTAGTAGGCTAATGACGTCTAAGTGGTGTTTAGTTTTATTTAATTAGAAATTAGGTGGTTAGTTAGATTAAATTAGAAATTTAATTGTTTAATCAAGCATGTTAGGTGGTTAGCATGGTTTAGCTAAGGCCTAAATAAATTATACTATTTATCTAGAAGCATTCGGGAATTTTCCAAGTCCGTATTGGTATTTAATTTAATAATTTTTGGCCTAGGTTAGTATTTTTATAAATTAAATTGAATTATTTTATTGATTTTCGAAATTAATTAACTAATTATTAACTATATTTCCCAAAAATTATACCGAGAGAGCTGCTCGATAGAATTTCGTGCTGATTTCAATGGTGTGTTTAGTTTTTGCAATTGAATGTTGTATTGTTGAATTGAGTGATGATTGTGATAGTTAGATATTTTAATTAGAAAATATCGGGTGTCGGATGTTGACACCAAGAGTGGGTTTAAGTACCATTTCAGTTTAGGTGATTATTGATCAACTTAGGTGAACAATATAGATCTATAACAGTTTTTGGGAGCATTAATACCATTATAGATCTCTCGTAGCTTTGATGAGCAATGGCAAGCAATAATGCTTTAGCAGCTTCGACGAGCACTTTAGATATCAGCTTTGATGAACATATGTCATCTAGCAGCTTCGGTGAGCATTATTTGATCTAGCAGTTTCGGTGAGCAAATTTTAGATATCAGCTCTAGGGAGAACTGATATATAAGTATATCTGTTTCAGCTTAGGCGAGCAGTGTTCGAATTAACAGAATTTATGGATGACATTGATGACATGGAGTCAAATGAATCGACTGATTGATGGTGGATTTGAATTGAATTGTTTAATTGAGTATTTGAATTGTATTGACCTACATGGTAGAACTAAGGCGAGGTAAGTCCTCTATGCGAAATGCGTGATTGTGTAGTTAGGACGCTTCTGGGCCTATTTCCATCCTAATCAAGGTTTAGCATGCAAACTCGCTAAGATTTATATCTCACCCCATTGTGGGCTTAAATTTTTCAGGGTTGTCGAGTGGAGGACCTGGAGTTGAGAGGAGGTGATCGGAAGCGTAGGTTAGTTAGGACTGCTTCTTTTTGAAAGATTAGTCTTTTGTAGTCTTTTGGCCATAAACTTTTGTACATGACTCAGTGTGAAAATAAAAGCATGTTTGTTTGGTGAATTCGTATCATACTTTTCTATCCCGAGATGATTAGGGGATTCATTTTCGCTTCTGCATGTGCAATAAAATGGAAAGGGTCGGCAACTCGTCCTAAGAAGTCGCAAATTATTATCGACCAGATAGGGATGGGCACACGCTTGGGGTTCGGGGCGTGACAATATTGATGATGATCACTTTTAGTTTTGGTCACCTTATGTAATGTTGAGATTTCTATTCATACGTCACTTATGATATGTATCACAATCTTTTTATGAACAAAAATTCTTGAAATCTGTAGTCTTAACTATTATACAGTTGGGAAATCAAAGCGAACAGTCCTTGCTTAAATATTAGATTCAATTCGTAAGTACTAAATACCTTTTTGACGTCATTCTTAATCATTCCTCAACTGACTGAGCATTTAATTGACTCAGCGTATTCTCTCTATCTACATAAATGTTACAGTTATTGCATCTCTTGTATCAATTTTGCCCTGTTCCTTTTGCACCATTATGCAACTCACTGAAGATGGAGAAGCCAGGCTGCGAAGATTGGAGTAGGGACAAAGGACACATCTGGAAAATCCAATGAGGACAATGTGTAGACTCATAGTGCCCAAAAATAGGGATTTTTATTTTGTCCAGGTTTTCCTTTTTCGTGTTTCTCAAGTAGCAAGCACCAAAATACCATCAGTCATGGAAGGAATAAGACTCCAATCTTGCCTCGTAGTCTGATAAGGAGCACTTGGACAGAAAAACATCAGATGGTAACAAGTCTGTATAGAATCAAGCATATGTATGAAGTAGAAACACACTATGATCTACTAAGCTGTAGACTGTAGTGAACTCTCCAGCTAATTGATCTTTCCAAGATAGGAATGGTTGCTAATTAAGGCAACAATCTGGATCTACTGATCTGAACTAAACACTCTAGTTATTTGATCTTTCCAAGATATGAATGGTTTGCTAATTAAGGCGACAACGTTTTATACTATCCTATGAAGTGAAATTTTTTTTACTTGATATTGATGGTGTATGAGAGAGGATACCCACATGCAAATTCAGCACGCATGTTTATCGTTTTAGACCATAACAGAAGGACAAGAAACCAAGTAATGTCGTATAAGTCGAGCTCAAAGCTTTGGCCTGAAGAGATCAATGTCTCCCCATCTTTCATAGACTGGCCTGAACTTAATGTGTCAGCTGCAGTCGATTAGCCAAAGGCTAACAGGCGACAATGAAAACGCATCTGAAAAAGGTAGGTGTTTCCATGCCTAAACTAGATCATGCAGAGCCGTGAAACTCTGAGAAACTTAGAAGAAAAATGCATGTCATTTTGCCATGCAAACTGAGTTCTAGGAGTTGGACAGGACTACTGGCAACCTTACAAGAAGCTGTCAGAATTTTCAGTTGACTCGACTGATCTACTCACATTTCCTGCAAGTATAGAATGGTAGAGATCCTTTCTATTTCACGGGCATTACATTTCTTACTTTTAGGACAAGTCAGTCGAAAGCTTCTTCATCTTTATCTAACCTTTTGCTTGATGATTAGCTCATACCAGAATACGCATTCATGTCTGAACTATGCCACACTATACAACGCGGATTATTGTAATTTGAGTACATTCACCATGCCTTTATCAATGTCAACGTGGCATAAGCGTGGGAGGCATCATAGACGACATTTGGCTGAATGGTGATGTGAAATTGTAAGTACGTTGTCATTGAAAACGTATACAAGAAAGTCGTATGAGAGATTGTTCTCAGATGTTCAAATATAACCGGACTTTAAATTACGGACTTCTCTGTATCACATCACGCTACTAGGTAGACCACAAAGAGATCCCCACCTGACTTTCACTTGTTACTGTAGTCTGAACGGAGAGCGATTGGGACAATTTGTGGAAACGTCAGAAACTTCTCAAAAGAAGTCACTATGGGACCCTTCTGCTGGGCATCATAGCGGTCATAAGATGATACATACTTTTGAACCTTTTGTTGATTTCTTTTTCTGTTTTTGGTCCATCAACTATTTACATTTGACAAATATAGACTTGGAAGCTCCCAATATATATCAATGACGATTGTTCATTGAATTTCAGCATTTAACTGCTTCAATCTTCAAGAATCGGTTTATTGCCACTAATTGCAGCTTCTTTTCAAAAAAGGAATTATGCGTAAGCATTTAGTTGACTACCGTGGGCTTCTAATTGTGGGCGATTACCGCGACGATAAATGTCTTTGGATTTTTTTCTAAGTACTGTGGCTTAGAGAAATTTATTTGTTCGGTCTTTCCTCCAGACATTCTGCTTGTCCAGCAGAAAAGATTTGCGTGCAATTTGAAGGGAGATATGGATTCCGGAACTATCTTACATGTCAGTTGTCTTGGCGGTTAGATTCGGGTCACCGGCAACGCTGCGCAAAGTGAGGGCATTTATGAAATTTTGAAAGTTTAGGGATGGCAAAATTGAAATAAAAAATATGTACTAGCATTTCGGAAACACTCAAAACCCAAAGCTCCCATAGACCTATCTTGGGCTAAGGACTTTAGGAGGCTTTGGAAATATAATTGCATTTTCGAAAAGCTCTCTAAAGAAATTGCCAAAAACCACTTATATTTACCCAAAGGCCTTTCAGGTCCTAAAGGGTTTTGGCAAAGTGTTACCACACATAACCCAACTCCTAGGGACACAAGCACGAAATGCATCGGAAGAAAAGAGGAAGATGTCTTCGATTTTCATTACTATGATAAAGTTTAAGTTTGTTGCCTACTCTGTGATTGGATAATAACTTAGGAGTTCACTATTAAAGTTGCCAAATATCCACAACAAAAATATGATACTTTTGTTTGTATCATAACTACTTCCTCCCTCACTTTAACGCAATTACAATAAAAGATAACCACCATGCATTCTGTAGATGAATTTGATTAATTTTTTTTTCCTTTTTAGATTTAATCCGATGGTGAATTTGTCAGTATTTTTTCTACATAAACAGTGGACCGGATAATAATTTTCATTTTTAGGTAGTGGGTAGTTTTCTAGTCTAAAATGTAGTGGGTTAGTTTTCGGTTTTTGATGGTTTTACTCTTTTAACCTTTGTAAGTTTCTTTATGAGATAAATTAATTAAAGTGGAAAACAAAAAGAAGATTTGAAAAACAAAAAGTGATATAAACCGCACTTTTGGCTTAAATATATAGGCCAGTCATCATGCACCGCTACGTGCATGCCCGGTTCTCTGTTTGGTTAGTTCTGTATGAGAGTTCTTTTTTAGCACGATGTACAAAATCTTCTTAAAAGTAAATAAACGCCCATCATCAACTACTGAAATCAGCATGTGAAGCTAACCTAATAATACCCACTGTGACTGATGGATTGATTCTGGCAACACGATTCTTTGATTCCTAAGATAAACTTAAGGTCTGCACTGCACGCAATTAACAACTTAGTAGCATAAGAAAATAGCAAAATTCTAATTAAGGACCTGAAGTAGAGCTTGTGTCAAATAAGATTTTGAAATGGACAAGCCAGTCTCAAATAAGGATTTGAAGTGGCCACTTGTTGGTCGCCGGCCAGCTAAATATTCCGGCCACTCAAAAATGTTTTCGTCAAAAAACAATTTTGATTTTAAATTATTTTTCTCTTTTTTCTCTTTTTTTCCTTGCAGCAAGGGTCCATTGACCCTTGCACCCATTGGCAAGACATGTCCAGATCTAGCAAGTGCCAGCCTCGCCCAGTGCAAGGGTGACCTCACCAAGGAGAGGCCATCCCTCGTCAGCAAGGTGACCCTTGCCCAAATCTAGTGAGTGCCACCAGTCGCTAGCGAGGCGGCCCTTCACCCAGTGCCCTCTGGCATCACAGTTAGCCATTGGCGAATAAGAAAGAGAAAACCAAAAATAAAGAAAAAATTCAAAAAAGGTAAAGGGTGAAAATGTCCTTAACCAACTGGAAAGTTAGACTATTCTTTGAAATTGATATAGCCATTTTAGCCATTTTAGCCTTCTTATTTTAAATAAAATTCAAGGAGGAGGAGGAGGAGGAGGAGAGGAAAACAATCGGAAAGGAGTCGAATGAAAACCTTCAAACCTGAAAAATGTGTGGAGCTAACCTAGGACAGTGATCTACACAAAAAGTACCTCACTTCGAGTGGTGTCGGTAATTTGTTCAAAAAAGGTGTGTGAGGAGTGAGAACGTGTATTGATTTCCTTCTGAAATCACTGACCTGCGCATGGTAGATGCAGAAGCGCGGTTTTGAGAATTCGACAAGCGGGCGATATGGTTAAGGATGTGGATGAATACGGGAGAGAAGGAGTTGCTATTTTACTGTTGTGCCATTTTTTTGCTTGTCTTAAGAAAATTCAATAAAAAGGCATATTAGGAACCAACTAAAAGTGAGACTAATCCCCTTTTTTTCTGTTATAGTAATAGATATTGATTATATAATTTTCAAATCAAACAAAGAAAAATACTCCTCCCTAAAGTTTGTATCAACAGATTAAATCAGTTTGTATCACAGATTAAATCAAGAAGATCCCCTCACGGATCTTTCCCCTGACAATTTGTATCAACAGTTTCAGGCTAAAGTTTCCTCTTGTTAAATGAAGGTAAACTCGCCAAAACTCAAAATGTCTGAATAATTCATCCTCCTCCCTACTCCGGATTGAAATTCGATAACATGTGAAAACTCTTTTTACATAAAGAAAGAGAGAAAGGGCAAAAGGTTAACGTCCAATGACAAAAAATCAGAAAAGCCAAAATTGTCTGACGTGGCAAAGAGAAAAAGGAGAGAAGGAAAAGGTCAAGACCGACGACAAAAACATCAGTCAAGCTAAAATCTGTCAGATTTGGGAAGAACGTGCTCATCGTATTGTGATTACTCATATTCAAACATTGGAACGGTCATTACACGCTATTTGGGCTTGCAAATTCCAACGACGACACTCCACGTCTGGTCACTATGGAGAAGGGTCCAAAGAAAACAGAAAAGATAGTATAATTTTTGTAATTGGCGTTGGAAATAATTCATTTTAAGTAAGGATATATAGTGAAGCCATCTTTTTTGAAAGATGGCTGGGACTTTATCTTGAATAAGAGTCTAAAGTGGCCATCTTAACTTCAAATAAAGCCCCAACTTATCGGCCGACTAAATTTTTGCAAGTGAGCTTTTCATGATGGCTAGAATAGGCGCAATTTTGCCCAAAATATTCTCGTTATATCAAAATCGGAGCTGGAGTTTGTGTTAACCAATTGAAGAATGACCAACACCCTAAAATAAATAAATAAATAAATAACCTCAAATTGAATTCACAATTCATGTTTTCTCCCCCTCCCGCTACGGTTGATGAAAACATTTGGGCAACTTTTTGCTAGCGGAAGACAAAGCAATATTTTCATTTTTTTTTAAAGTTCGTGTGTCATTGTATATATGAATTCAATAGACCAAACTTTATATATAAAGGTCTGCTAAAGAAAAATAACATCTCTATGAAAGTCAAGATAGCAAACATAAACTCTCAAGAAAACTTTAAATAAGGATTTAAAGTGTTATCACTTTCCCAAATAAGTGTCTGAAATGACAATGACATTTTTAAATAAGGATCTAATCTTGCTAGCCAACTAAATATCTTGGTAGTCAATGACATTTTTGTCCAAAGATAAGTTAAACTAAATTTTAGTTAAATTAGAATAAAAATTAAGCAAGCTAAAAAATCTTGAGAAAAAAAATAGATGAGGTCCAACAATCCTCACCTAGATCTAGGAGAGTGTTGACACCTAAATTTTGGTGATCCAGTTATTTGTTGCATAAAAATTAGGGATTAATTTTTAACCCCTAAAAAAATTATTATTATTATTATTAATTGCATAGCATATAGTTTTAGGTGCATTTATTTATTATTGCATTTGCATTAGGCTGATGACAGATGGGTTCGAATTGATGGTTCTGAGTTTTAAATTGACAGGTTGGACTAAGCTCACAAAGGGAGCAAATTGGCCCAAGCTCGTTTTCTTTTATGACCAAAAATTATCTGGTGAGAAATAATCATTTGAAATTTTTCAATATTATCGGGTAGAGCAAGTGTGGCAAAAAAATTCGAGCTCATCTTTGCAGGATTTGGGATTTGAGAAAAATTCTATCACAATCTTGAATCCTTATCAATATGTGATAAAGTCCGTGAAGAAATATTGTGTTCGGAAAAAAATCCTCATGGATGTTAATCTAAAACCCTAGTCCACTCACCTATAAATAGGTTGCTATACTATAGAAAGGAGGTAGGCCCACACATTGAACATACAGCCACAAATTCGGGGGAGCGCAAGTTTGTTCATGAAAAAAGAGAGGAAACGTGAAGGGCAAAGGATCAGATTTTTTTTTTTTTTTTTAAGAAAAACTTCTCTTTTCTCTTTTCTAGAGGTCAATAAAAGGACTTTTCCCTTTCTTTGACAAGGTTGAGAGGGAAAAAGAAAGGAAAGACATGAGAGAAGGGGAAAAGTGGGCAGCCCACCCCTAGGAAAAGAAAAAGAGTGAAAAGAAAGGGGAGGGGAAGTCTTCTTCTTCATCTTCTCTAACAAGCCTGACGACGTTGCGACTCCGACCGCCACGTGCGTTAGCCATTCGACGCCGAGCTCTGCCTGAGAACGCTGCTGCTACCCCTGTGCCGTCGTTGCTGCCGGCCACTGCCATTTCTGACTTCAGCGCCTGAGCGCCGCTTGTCTACGCTGCTGCCGACCGGTCCCCTTTGCTCCGCCGGCCTCGACCCTCAATAATGACACCGGCCTCCTACCTTCCTCAATTGATCCACCGTGAGTCCAGGCCATTGATCTCCCAACTACGTAACGACAAGTGACACCTGTACCAACCAACAGCCTCGCGACAATCACACCGAGAAGCTGCTGCTTTGGCTGTCGCGATTACAGGAGCCCCATCGCGACACGGGCAGTTTCAATCACAGAAGCAAAAAGTGCGTCAAAACTCATCGAAATACTACGAAATTTTAGTATGTTATAGAAGAGACATAGATTAACATTTTTTGTGAAGAAACCTAAGCCTATATCTCATTGTATAAAGAGCAATAATTTGTTGTCTTTACCCTTAAATTCTGCAGCAACTTTCAGATTAAGTGCCTACTAAGAAGGATCATTTCACCACTCAAAATCTCAACCGTTTGTTCTCAAATTTTGACATGTTGTTCCTAAAGTTATGACCTACAACTTTCATGGAGGGTTTAAGGTCCAACTCCACCTAAAAAATTACAGAAAATTCGTAGAACTACCTAAGGTTCTGCTGTTTTCTGCAGGTCAGTTTGCTGTTCTAAGTGAGAATGTCCCCGCCAACACATTTTCGCAAGAAAATCTCTACAACCAGTGGTCGAAACCTAAAATAGTTAGTGCACTCTTAAGAAAATTAGTTCTTTTCCTTTAACTACACCTTTAAAACCCCAAGTGATGCATAAACTAGTAAGTTTTCCATCTCTGTCTTTCCCAAACAGAACATCCCGAGCTACTGTCCTCATAGCAGATTATTTACTTCATCTACAACCTCTTTTAGTACCTCGACACCTCTCCGACAGCACCCAAAAGTGATCTCAGTACCTCTTTGCCTACACACATCAACCCACAGCTCAACTCAAGGCTAGTATTCGCATCTTGACTCCTCAACAGTAACATGCAACGCCCATCTATCACTTAGCAGTCGTTTACCCACCAACTCAACCAAACTCAGCTCTCTCACAAAATCAATCCAAAAATTGACAAAATATGTGCTCGAAGCTGTTGGATGCACATTGTTCACTACACGTGGGAAACTTCAAAATTTTGTTTTGGGCAAACCATAAACTCAAATCAAGACCCGCAAAATCCTACGATTCCATGACCCCTAAGCTATCATTTCTATAAAAATACGCAGCTCAACAATTCAAAATTGGACTTCAAGCTCGATTTTTGAAATTTCAAAGCCTAAGTCCAAAACTACTCCGGTTGAAAAAATGAGAGCCACGATTACTTACCGGGCATTGTAGATAAGCTTGGTGAGACACTCGACGTGAACACACAAAGTTGTCTCTCCTCCTCCTCCTTCTTCCTCCTCCTTTCTTATTTTCTCCTCTTTTCTTCTGCCCGAATATGTGCTGTCTTTTCCTTCTTCTTTTTTTTATCTCTTCCTTTTTTTCCTTTTTCTTTCTTTATTAAAAGTGGGTCCCACCACCTTCTCTTTGACCTAGTAAAAAATCTCAAATATAGCCATTGAGGCCATTGCTGGAGATGGAGATACGACACACCGGCCAGAGTTTTGCATGACATTGAGAAGCCCTCTGATCTCTTCAAAATCTATCATCACACCTTAGGACTCCTAATTTGATTAGTACTTGGTGATAAATGTGCCATTTTTCACGCTCAATAAGAAAACCATGTAGCCTAAAATGAAAAGAAAAACTGTGTTCTTAGTTCTCTCAGACTCGGTTAACCAAGATCGTCATCCCTTTCGAAGCATAAGTCTTTATTTAATGCAAGCATATTGCTTGTACGATTTGTTTTGAAATTACAAATGAACTATTAGCATCGGGTACAAAATTCCTTCCGGATCTCTTCTGTTCCGTCTTAATGGTGTCAAAACCCTAAATTAGCCTAAAGAATGTGGAGTATCTCCTTCAGGAACAATAATCTTAAAGGATCAGATCTGCCTTGGTTTCCGTTTATTGAATGAGTTTATGTGGGGATCGGTTTGGTCCTTAATTCAGCTCTTAGATACATAATATCGCCTGGATTGAAATGTTGTCCTGCGATGCTTCATATGCAGTTTTTTTCCCGTTTATTGAATGAGTATATGTGGGAATTGGTTTGGTCCTCAATTCAGCTCTCAGATACATAATTTCGCTTGGATTAAAATGTTGTCTTGCGATGCTCATATGGAGTTTTTTCAGTACACAACACGAACGCCCATCAGACCAACATGGTTTCATTCAATCCCTACGAAAGCAAAGTCATGTTCTTTTCTCTCTTGTGCCCCTTGAAGAGAAAGACAACGAAGGTCAACGTCCTTATAATATATTCATGGGAAAAGTGTCAAAAAAGTTATAAACCTTTTGTATTTGTGCCAATTTAGTCCTAAACATTTTTTAAGTGTTAATTTAGTCATAAACCTTTTTACTTAGTACCAATTCAGTCATTTTCAGCCAATTTTGGCCGGATTTTGCTGATTGGACGCCAACCGGCTGACATGACCTAATCGGTGCTAATGTAGACAATTTTTAATAATATTTTAATATTTTTAAAAAAATTTATTATTTATTATTTATTCTTTATTCTTTTTTTCTTCTCTCCTCCTCCCATTGGCCGCTAGCCAGACCATGGCGACCGGCTAGAGGCGACGGCCGGCGAGGCTCGCCGACCACCTCGCCAGTGGCCTCGAGGGCGGCCTCGCGCTGGGCGACGAGGCTCGCCCTCATCGGATCTAGCGAGGGTTGACCTCGCTGGCACCGCCCAGGTAGTGATTCGGCAAGGTCAAGCCTCGCCAGCCATGGGCAAGGCTCAACCCTTGCCAAATCCGATGCGAGGTGGCCTCCCGCTGGGCTGGCGAGGCTCACCCTCATCGGATATGGCAAGGGTCAAGCCTCGCCCATGGCCGGTGAGGCTCAACCTCACCAGATCCAGCAAGGGTGAGCCTCACCGACGCCACCTAGGCCGCAATTCAGCAAGGTTGAGCCTCACCAACCATGGGCAGGCACATCTCCCCTCGGTGTTGGAGCCGCGTGTAGAGGATCTCGTCTCCCTTACATCTTATCAACCTCCCCGATTGTGTCATTTCTAGAGAGAGAGAGAGAGAGATTCAACTTCGAGATTCGCACCTCGCGACGACGATGACGACGATACCATGGGGCAGATTTTCGACAAGCTCCAAGGTACACCGACCCACCATCTCTCTCCCTTTCTCTCTCTCTCTTGCTTGCTCGTTGTCCGATTTGTTGTCGTTTCGAGCAATCGGACCTCGCCAAACACCCTCGCCAAATCCGGCGAGCCTCGCCGGCTGTCGCCTTTGGCCAGTCGCCATGGTCCGGCCAGAGGCCAGAGGGAGGAGAAGAGAAGAAAAAAAGAAAAAAGAATAAAAGAGAAAGAATAAGAATAAAAAAATTCAAAAATATTAAAATATTATACAATATTTTCCACGTCAGCACTGATTAAGCCACGTCGGCGGTCGGCATCCAGTCAGTAAAATCCGGCCAAAATTAGCATGAAATGACTTAATCGGCACTAAGTAAAAAGATTTATGACTAAATTGGCACAAATACAAAAGATTTATGACTTTTTGGGCACATAATTTATTCTCAATAGGTAAGATCTCTCCAGCAAGAAGAGTACCCGTCTTCACTGAATCTCTAGTCCGTTCAACACCCCCCTCCAAAAAAAAAAGGACCAAAAATTACAATCTTTGCATACCAGCCCCCAAAATGAGGTTACACTTCCATTAGCTCGTAGATGCAAGAAAATGAAAAGAAACAGTATGAAGAGTTTAATTTGTAATCTAAATGGCCATAGCTACTGGTTAATATGTGAACTGCCCACATGGAACATTCTTTATTTTTTCGTTGGAGAAGTAAGAAGCAACTGAGGTTGTTAGGGGTCTCTCATTGTTTTAATCGAAGTTTTTCAATGTCCTTAAAGGACAAATGTATGTCCGTCCTTTCAAATAACAACTCAAGTTTCACGTTGAGAATATCTTATTGAGATAACTTCAGCCAAAGTTAAAATTCTGAATGACACTGCCACAATTCGATTATCATGGCATTCTATGTTGATGTTATGTGTTATTGATCTCAGCAAAGTGTAAATTTCCAAGACTATGTTTTCCAACTTCCTTTCTTCTTGTCCTTACAACTACTGTCATCCAATGCCTATCTTTTGACGAAAGAGAGGGAAGAAAAAAAAAAAAAAAAAAAAAAAAAAGAAGAAGAGGGAAAGACAGTATTCTACAATGATTTTTTTGTCTCATTTGGGAGGCAGTACCATTTAAAATGTCCAATGAAGGATCTTTTTTCAGAATGAGAATCATAGTTAAAGTTGCAACAGTTGCTGACCAAACCAAAGAGCGTTATTGATCAAAGCATTTGACGCCATAGTAATAGCGGGTGCTCATCCAAATTGAAGAAGCCAAAAAAAGATGACACTCAACCCAAACTCTGCATCCAAGGAATCTCCCCTCGTACGTGCCATTCCAAACGAGCTCTTTTAGAAGAATATTTCCCTATTTTCCTCAACGTTTCGGTATGGAAATTTAACTGCTAGTTCACTCTCTCCTCTCAGCGAGTCGGTTTCGTTATATTAAGTGAATCCGCATTATCCTCGATGGATGCACATTGTGATTTATAGGACTTCACTAATTCTGGTGTTCTTCATTCGCTTCGCAATTTATTGTCATCAAAATGCTTTTCGCCGAACCGATTTTATGGAGTGCGGAATGTTCCTTTCAATCCAATAATCTGATAGTAAATTTTGCTTATCTATCCTCTCCCCTCATTCATTAAATTAGTGAACCGATACCTTTCACACTCGCGAACTCCAATGGAAGTTGTCCAGGACAACCCTTCGTCTTGCTTACCAGAGTAGACTCCTGGAGTCCTAGAGTAATTTATAGAGATTCAATCACGTCCCCCTAAAATGCCTAGTAGAAACACATTCTCTGGTGACTGGATGGATCAAAAAGAAGATGACGAGATCTTTGGGATACTTCCTTTGGTAATCTTTTGACTATCATTCCCAGCTTTAAGTACATAATATTTGCCTTAGCAGCGGAAGACAAGAGTGAAGGTGTTCGCTCTGGCTCACCGCTTCTTAGGCACTACAAAGTCCGTCATTTCTATGGCTTTTAATTGCATTATTATAAGAGAATGTTGTTTCGTTATGGGCGATCCATTTGCTTTATAATCATTCTTATGTTGGCACTCAAAGACGGGACTGTCGAGCAATTCAGATGCTGGAAATCACTGCATATCATCTTACCGTCCTGAACCCTCATTAACAAGGGAGACAATGGCCAGCGTGCTCATCAAGGAATTCTTTGAGAAGCATCAGAGCTATCGTATATTACTCAGTTTCTGAAACCAACGTTCCAACGTTCCGGAAATGCTAAAAGAACAATTGCATGGACAAGTCATACCCAACGAGAAGTCCCCAAGCTCAGGACCCGTTTCACAAGACACCTCCAGACAATGCTCGAAGCAAAAGCTTGATGGTCTTGGATACTAATCGCCCATGCACGCCAGACTAGCCACCATGTTGGGCAACAAGGTCGGTCCAGATGCCGCACATGGGAGTAGACTCTCAAACTCAATATCTGGCATCGATAGCGGACCAGCAACAAGCAACAGCAGTCTGGACGTACTTGTCAATGGCACAGGCATTTTGTTCTTTCGGTCAAAAGTAGCACCGGTGATATTTTCGAGTAACAGAGGACTAGATATTTGGAGCTCTGCTCCAGTCAGAATGGGTTTCTGCACGATAACCTTCTCGAGCATTAATTACAATTTGGCTGCTCAGATGATTTCTAAGACTGGTCAACTTTGCGGATGCCATTAAAGCTAGCATCTTGCCCCCTCTGTCGAGTGAAATAGCCACTAGTGTGCTCCTAACCAAGAGCACCTCCCACCGTAGATTATACTTACTCTTAAGTAGAAAATCTATAATTCATACACAGATCAATTCTTTACTCGATTAATTCAAGTGGGGAAGATAGAAATAGAAAAAGAAATGTTTGAAGGGGTAGAAACGGGGGATAAAACAAACCATGAAATCCAGAGACAAGATATAGTTATCGTAGATCCAGAAAGAGGAAATAGATTAAGCATATGTCATCACAAGGTTCAGAGGTACTTTAAACATCAACCGAGCAGGATGATGTAGCAATGGCTATACGTCTGATGTCCACTGATGTCGGAAGATGATTCATCCTCAACGGGATCCTCTATGGCTTCATCAGTCTGGGGGCACATGTATTAATGTTTGTTAGTCATTGCAACGTGGGCCCAAAAGACCAGAAAGCAGTTGAGAAAGGAAGTGGGAGAGGGGTTTCTCTGTAGTTGTCAAGCAATTGATCCCCAAGGACCTTTCTCGTACGTATACCCAATCTCATCGTGTATCACGACTATTCATGAAAAATCTATATAAACATTGTGGTGCACTTTGACAGAGCTTACAGAAACCCGAATTGAGGCCAATTCGCTTGTTGACACCTACGCCCATCTTTATTTCTGTCCAATATTTGTGCTTCCAAAAGATCAGCCCTCGTAGATTTCACAAGGTTCTAGAGAAAGCTAAATTTTTGTACACTCAGAAAAAGCCTTTTTGGAAAATCGGTGTGAGAAACATCTTTTAAATGTGCAAAGAATAAAGAGTGCCCTGGCCACAAAAAGAGAGAGAGAGAGGACTATCGCCATTGTTATTCATGCAAATTTAAGGGAGTATTTTCTTTTTCTAATTTTTGAACATTGCCAAAACAACTAAGAGTTTATAATAACATGACCATTATGCTACACTTTCAAGTTGTAAAATAATCCATTCATCAGTGTGTATCACGGGCTACTGCTAGTTTCTAAGCAGTCATGTGGTACGACTCTTGCTATAAAAGTTAAGGAAAAATGAACTTCCCGTGGTGGGGGAGGATCGATCCTTAGACAAGACCAGGGAAGATGGAAAGGATAAAAGAAGAAAAATTTGTAGGTGACTTACCAAGAAACTTGACGAAAGGTTCAAGTGCAGAACGGGCAAGGGGATGATCCCACTCCAGTGACTCCCACATCTGCTGATTTATCCGAATCTCTCGAAGAGAAAGGGGAGGCCCATTGTCAAGCAGGGGCAGCTGCAGAGGAATCCTCTTTAGTTTCGGACAATTGTCTATAGAAATCTGCCGGAGGGTATCCCAACTCGTGGTCCCATCACATATGCTCTTCAGTTCCGGAAGATTCCATAGACCCAGGTTCATTATCTTTGGGAAGGAACGGTGCATCATTTCGACAACAGTGCCTATTATCACCTCTATGCCACTGCAGTCTTTGACTAATATCTTTTGGAGGAAAGGGAGGTGGAGCAACATGTCTTCCGTCAGCAGCTCCCTCTTTATGTTGTTGCATCCAATTACTTCAAGATATGTAAGGCGACAAGTGGCTCTGCTTGGCAATGGCCCATGTATTATCTCCTCTAATTTCTCACAACTATGTACAATAATTTTCTCCAGATTTGGAAGGAGCGTGGTCAGCCACTCCCATTCCACCACTCTCTTAATTTTATGACACCTGGACAATTCCAATGATTGCACACTTTCCGGAAGCAGAGCGCAGCCATCACCGCTTGTTCCGTCTACACTCGCAGCGATATGGTCCCAACCATCGATGAGTATAGACCTATCAGGATCATCCACAAGCCAAAGGCTGTAAGCGTTTGGTGTCGCGAGCGTGTACCGTCGACAACTATTTCGGACGAGAGACCCCACACATGCATTGAATGTTTCCACATCAGCAACAGAACAATAAAGTGCCTCCAACTTTGTTGATTTTATCTCATCTCCTGCCCTCAGCTTTTCAATTGCAAGATATTGCAAGTTCACCAGCTTCTCCAACACTCCCTCAGGTAATGTCTTGATCATTGTGCCATCTAGGGCGAGGTATCTCAGGTTTACCAACATCTCCATGCCCTCTGGTGCTTCTTCAAGACTTTGACACCCTTGAAGGTCCAACTTTCTTAGAGATCTCAACTTTCCTACAGAAGGAATAAAACGTAATGCCAAACAACTTGGCAGTAACAGTGCTTCCAAGCTCTCCAACTGAGAGATGGAGTCTGGTAATTCCGTGATTCCAGTGTAGCAAAGATTTAGAACCGTCAACCCCTTTAGATGTCTGAAGAAAGATTCATGGATGACTCCCAACATGTCATTGCCATTCAAATACAGGCTCGTCAGTTTAGGGCAATTTGGTGATATCCCATCTGGGATTTCTTCTATATTGTTTCCTTGTAAAAAGACTTTCTCTAGATGATCATTCCAGAATACTTCCTCCGGTATTTCTTTCAACCCCATATAGGCCTTAACCATGTGAGTTGTGCTCGTCACCATATGCAATGCCATGTCCCTTGTCAAAGGGTGCAGACACCGATACTCTATGTTTGGATCCAACAGGCAGGACCCTCTTATTTTATCCAATACGGTGTTACCTTGATCGTGCAGTCCTTGCCTGGTGGCAATTCCACCTAACAAACCCTCATCAATGAAAGACTCTATCAACTCCTCCTCTCCACTAACTCCTGAAAGGACAAGTGCTTCTGCAAAACGAAGTATTAGATGCAGGAAACACTGTTGCACTTGATCATTACCCAAGTTCACGTAACTGAGTTGCAGTCTCTTGAACATGTCAAGCTCCATCTTGGAGTCTTCTAATTTTCCCAACATGTCTCTCCATTCATGCACTTTCTCTACTCCTCTCAAGTGAGTTGCAATCTCAATGATCGCAAGTGGCAAACCATAGCACCTATCAAGAAGAGACCTTGCAATTTGTTCAACTTCCGAAGGGAGTTGTCCTACAAAGCAAAGCGTCTTTGAAAATAACCACCAAGAATCTTCCATATCGAGAAGTCCTATCTTGATTTGCTTTTGACAGAGCATCATACGACACACCTCTAGTGATCAAGTTGTCACTACCAACTTTAGTTTGCCCGTTTCAACCGGAATTCCCACCTCCTTAACTTCAAAATGCATCCAAAGCCCATCTAAAATTAGGATGGATCTAATCTTCATATTCAGATGTCCATACAATAGGGCCGCCCTTCTCCTTACGTCCTTCTCATTAGAGAGATTGTCTAGTTCGACCACATTGGTAATCTCTTCTTGTAGCGCATACACACTAAAATCCTGCTGTACAGCAACCCAGAGTACATCCGAATCAAGATCCTCAAGTAGTCTATTATAGACATGGATCAAAATGGCCGTCTTGCCCACTCCACCCATACCGTAAACACCAATTCTGGAAAAGTTGTCCTGCTTTAAATTGGAAAAAATCTCATTCACCTTCAATTGAGTCTCTTTGCCTACCAATTCTGTTGTCACCAAGGGAGACGTTTTGCTGCGTCTAACAAGTGTCGTCACCTCTTGCCAAAATCTTCTTGAAGCTAGAAGAACTTCTTTGAACAACTCTACCACCTCAGCTACTTTCTCCGGTGGAACAGATCCTTCTCTGATCGCCCACACTACCCTCCAGTATTCTTCTTCCATCCACTTCGAATTTAGCTTGCTCATTTCCCCTTGGCCACTACTGATGAGTTCTTCCAGCTTACTTTCGAGATATGTCATATTCCTTTCGGCAAGCCTACGGGTACCTTGTTGACTCCCAGCTGATGCAACCTGCGTTCTCGCACCTAAAGTCAAGTATAAGTGAAAATTCACTAATAGGTACTTCTTAGACATATTTAATAGATATGCTACACTCACAGAAATATATAATTCGTAGCTTTGTATTCGCTTTTTCACACAACATCCCATACAATAATAAATATGTGATGTAGGCATGCATGTCACAATGGTGAAATATTGGCGACCACATATCATGAGCTCTCCATTGGAGGCAAAAAAAAAAAAAAAAAAACTGATTTGAGATTAAAAGTCATAGGAATTAGAATATAAGTTTAATTTCACGTGACTCATTCAATTTGGTTGATTTCTTTCGATGTCAACCAATTCTAAAAATGGACGGTAAACAATCCAGTTTGCAAGCATCAATAATGCCTCAACCAATGGCTTCCAAAGCTAGTTAGAGTCGAAATTTGCCATGTGGTTGAGACAAAGGATCTAGAACGCCTCTGACCAAGCACTTGACTGATGTTAATTATGTAAACTTATTGTCGACAAACTTTGCTCACCGGAAACATTAACCATCTCAGGTGATAGAGAACGCCTTCCAGAAAAAAGCTCCAGAAACAAAGACCAGACACGATCATTGCTTATTTTCTGTTCCATATTGGCCGATTAAACGATTGAAGCGTTTTAAGTTTCTCAAAGATATAGAAGATCTGGCAATTTCAAGTAGATTGCACGCTTAAAATCCTACAATAGAGCGTCACGAGTTGCCACAGAGTATTCGGACAGGCCACTGCATTGCATAACGTGGGTAAAAGATGAACGTACCAGGAGGAGGACTGGAGCTCCGGTCCAGTTGCTAATCTTTGGTGTCGATTTGATTCTTCAGCCCTTGATCACACCAAAATATTCATGGCCGGGGTTCAACTCGATCTCCATCTCGATCTCGATAACATTCCCATGGAAATTTGAAGCGGTGTGATCCGGCGAGAGATGAGAGAAGAAAATAGGAAGGACAAGAGATGAAACCACCCAAAAGTAAAGAAAACCCTCGAAATCAGAGGCTACGTTTGGTCGTGCTGATTCTAATCGGTATAAGACTAGATAGAATAGGATATGAAATCTGAAGATTTTATATCTTGTCAATTGTTTGGTAAATCACAGTATTAAAGTTGGATATATTCACATTGTATCATACACATTTTTTTTTTCCATATAAATGGCATATCATTATAAATAAACCTAAATATTCATAAATAGAGATGGTGAAAATCTCGCATAACACTATTCCTTAATTTATTTTTATTTTTATTTTATTTTTTTTTTTTTATTATTTTCTTTATTATTTTTTCCCTTTTCATCATTCTTTAATAAAATTTTATCAAGGAGTAAACTATACTAACATACCTAAAATTAAAAAAAAAAAAAAAAAAATACCTAAAATATATAATAAATATAAATATTTAATTTATAGATTGAATTTTTATCATAAGATACAATTAAAGTTGAATATATAAATTAAAATAAGATTAATTAAAAATAATTTTTACTTTTTTTTTTAATTTCTTAAATTATAATTCAAATATTATTTATATTGAAATATAATTTCAATTTTTTTAATTTAATAATTTTTGCTATTCAAGAAAAATAACTTTCCTATTATGAACATTAGAAATCATATGTAACTTTATCCCACCTATGAATAATTTTATCATACCTATATCCCTTTATATCCGACTTTATCATATTCTCGAATGAAGACCAAACGAATGGTAAAATAAATCATATTCTATCCCGAATTTTATCCCGACTACCAAACGTAGCCAGAGTGCCCTCGATTGTGCCCCCTCTACATTCGATGCTTGGCAAATCTGCACCGTTCGTTTTCAAACAAGCAAAGACCAGCGTTGGATTACGTAAGGGGGATAACAACTCGAAACCAGTTACATTCTCGATAAATCAATTTATTTGCGTTTAAAAGTTCCCCGGAAATTATTGATTTGCCATCTCCTTGCCGCCCCCCTCCCCCTGGCTGGGGAAATTATTAATTTATTGGCGATGGGGAAAAGTTAATTGGTAGGATATATACCAAATTAACATGTTCTGAGGTCACTCGCTAATTTTGGATAGATTTTTAAATTCTTTTTTATGTGGCGAGATTAACTGTCCTAGAAAACTATCTTTCTTAATCCCTGAAGTTACCGGCAATTATATTGCAAACTTACTTCTCAATTTACATAGGAGCTTATTTTTTCTGCATGAAATGTTACTACTGATGTATTGAAGAAACTAACAATTTCATAATTACTTAATTTGGATATCGAAGTTTCGATATTTATCGTAGGGAAGTACCATTACTGCAATCCTCGCGATGCGTAAAAATGGCGAATGTTCCTGCGAGGCGAGTTAATGGTATTTAGCTTACCTCGTCTATTGTTATTTGAATATTGATTTATAACTAATTACCTTGTAGACCGAACCAAAGCCGCTCGCCCCGAGCTTGTTTGTTTGAGAGAGATGGTTGGTGGCAATAGCAATAGTGGCGAAATCATATAATGGCAAGTCAACGTCATCTGTGCCACTTGGCAAGCCTACAAGGCATGTAAATTAGTTTCTAACCATACCATAATGTCAAAAAGAAAAGATCAATCCGGAATTTGATTACATGATGTAAAAGAAAGGTATTTAGCTTACCTCGTCTTTTCATTCTTCTCTTCCAGATTATGCCCAACACCATGCCCACTAAAAGCAATCAGTCACCAATTTCTTGGATGGACTGCGGTTTGAATCTAGCATATTGGAAAAAGCGAAGTAACTAATTTCAGAGAATTCATCTGTAAGCTGAAGAATCTTTCTCCCTTAGAGGACCTTGAACATGAGAAATAAATAGCAAGGAACAAAACGGTAGTTCAGTCTGGCATTAATAGAGGACACATCGATGAAATGAATGATTAGAACAAAGAAGAAAAAATAAATTGCTGAACCAATTAGCTGATGCAGACCTATGTAGCACGGACACTCTCCGAAAGCCTCCGTGTCGTGTCCGACACTCCGACACGTGTCCGACATGCTCCAACACGCGGTCAACGAGTGTCGAAAAATCCAACACGTGGTCAACTCTTTCCGACACGTGAGTCCCGAATTCCAACACGCGATTCCGACACGCACGGGGTCAATTTTAAAAATTTCTAATACTTGATGGGTCAAAATATAAATATACACAAAAGAAGTAATAAAAGAAGTAATAAAATTGCTATAAATATACACGCACGGGGTCATTTTTTTCAGTTTTTTTTAGAATTGTTTTATTTTTTTAAAAAGTCTTTTACTATGAAAGAAGTAATAAAAAAATGCTATATATGATAAACAAATAAATTTAAAAATATCATTTCAACATTTTTCTTTAAACAATGTTTTTTCCTCTAAGTTTTGTGTATTATTGTAACAAATTAAAATAATGAATGATATTATTTAATATTTTTCGTGTAAATTAATTCTAGGCTATTTTTATTATTATTTATTTATGTATTTATATATAAAAATATATTTAATATATAACGTGTCGGAACGTGTCGAAATTTTCTATTTCTAAGAAGTGACGTGTCGGCGTGTCGTGTGTCGTGTCGTGTCGCGTGTCACGTGTCCGTGTCGGTGCTACATAAATGCAGACACAATATCTGTATTTACCTAATTCAGAAGCAGGAGCCTAGGAAGAGATATTGCCCATTGACACCCATGTCAATTTCCTTAATATCAATGAGATCACCACACCACATCAAGCAGCCCGCTCCTCTAATATCAGACTTAGCATAAGCCGTGCAAGAACAATTCTTTAGACACTCAATCTTGCACTCCTCAAGGCTTAAGTTCTTGAATAGCTGGAAATCTACCAGGTCAGGTAATTTCACCTGCGAAAGCTTCATAAAATCCCTACGGGAACAATTCAACGGAATTCTCCTTCTGCACCCATATGTTGAATTAAGCATGTCCCCCTCTTCTTGTGACTTGGGCGTAAAACCCTGCAAGCAGAGGCATCTTGGGCTTTGGTTAACTCTGCACACGCCATTTTTGCCACACTGTCCACAGGTGTCACACGGGTCATGAGGGAGCGAGTACATCAGATACCACTCCGTGCTTCCACTCTTCAATAGATAACACTGCGTAAAACCATCCGGGCTTAATATGACTTTGGCAGTGATATCATCCTTTAAGGTTTCAAACGCAAAACAGGCATCCGTTGTGTTGTAAACAAAGATGGGATTAATGATGGTATTCCCCTCCATGGAAAGACCGCCAAATTCAACTCCATCCCATGGCCCAGCTCGATATACTTTGACAGAATCCTTTCTGACTATTTCAAGTTGGGGTAACCTGTCAATTTTGTATCTGTATGTATAATCTCCAGGGGAAGGATCGTCCGTGCTTCTCCAGGAAGTCAGATGATGTTCCAAACCAGTTCTAACGTTCCATCCTGTGGTCATACCGGCCAAAAGCGTGTTTGATGGGTGGTCAAAGCTCTGCCACGAATAATCAACAGAGCCTAAATTGTTGCTTTCCCTAAGAATGAGGTTACCGGAATCAAGGAGCTGTGCAACTGGGTTACCGAGAACCTTGGTTGAATTCTTTGACCAAATGACACTCTTTGATTGGTTGAGAAGAACAAGTTCACCTGCATTGCTCATTTGGAGCGTGCCATCTGAATCAGTGAGTGGATTGTTCCTGTTAGCAACCCAAACGACCGTTTCAGGACTCACCACAAACCATATCCCCGGGAAGCTATTCTTTGAGCTTCCAGCAGAGAAGAAACCGAGCTCAAATTTTCGGCCCTGGGAAACTAATGTCCCTCCCTCTTTAATAGAACTGAACTCAGGGAATCACCTGCGCTTGATAGATGCAACAATGACAGAACGATGACGGAAGTACAAAAGGAGCTGAAGATAGGAGGATCCGCTGTTGCAAACCCTTCTGTTTGATCTACGAGATGAAGCAAATAACTGGATAAAGATTCCAACATTTCAGAATAGCATCTCAGGATAAGATATAGAAGACAGATACCTTTGTTTGGGGCAGAGCAAGTTCTAGGACTTACTGGTTAGATTGAGTTGGGCCACGCAAGAAGACCAGCCTCTCAAATATTCGTGGATCAGTCTCCAATCTTCCTGTAATTGTCAAGGATCAAATTTAGATGATTCGAATCGGTGAAAAGGTGAGTTTTATTAGCATGCCACTTCACGTTTTCTGTTTTGCAGCCATTGTCACCATCCTCGTTGCACCAGTCCAAGCTCGCGTACGACCAAATGAAGTGGAAAGTTGTTACACAGTCCCAGCAGGTGGAGATACACCTCGGGTAGCCTCCATGCCGTGAAGGTTCCTAATCGCAAGCCCTTTACGACTTTGACTCGATCCGTTTGGTCTTCTTCTCTGCGTGGCATGTTAATTGACCAAATTTTTCGCCCCGACATCTCTTCAAATTTCTCCAAGTGTTGATTTCGAGAAGTATTCAATAGAGTCCTACTCAGATAATGCTAATACAAATGGATTTGATGTGTTGTATCTTTGGAGGTATAATTCATAAAGTTGCTTATCACTGATGGCAGGAAATAATCATCTTAAGGAGACTTCATCTCCAATTATTATTTCTCTTTTTATCACTTCTCGAATTCATAAAATGTTTTTGTTACAACAAACAGAGTTACATATTTTTCCCCGTTCATTATATTTCTCCTTCTCCAAGTTCTCCATGTTCCACTTTATTCACTTGGTTAATGCCAGCAACTTTGCATTATTTGGACATTAAAAGGTAAAGACCCAAACTCACGGACCACTTTTCACTTTGGCCGCGTTCACGTGTCATACTTTCCACCTAAATCATAAGTTAATCCAACGTCAGATGGAAGTCGGACACTTTGTTATGAACATGACACGTTTGTCTCTATAGAAAATCATTCCTGGTCAAGGATGACTCGGGGTCAGCCATGAAAGACATGAGAAGTTACCATTAGCGTAACGTTTGGGTGAACTTTCTCGGGGGTCGTTTTAACCCTCCAAACGGGTTCGACGGTTTGGCAAAAAGCATAAGAGCAGCAGCCGGCATTATTGGGTGCCGCGACACAGCATATAAAGGGGTAAGAAGGGGAAAAACACGGAAAATGATTTATAAGATTATATTTTTTTTTTATTATGTTTTAACCATCTGTTTTAACCGTTCATCTGAAATATAATAGTTAGTGAAAGACCATAGACCCACTTCTATAGTTCCATCCACTATGAATTCCACAGAACAATGCTTGAGTTGGCCTGGAGCTGTCAGGGTAGAATCAAAGGCCCTTTCTTTCACCTTTAGATCTACAATCATTGTCCAAAACGGGAAACAAATTTTGTGGGATGCCCACTTTAGGATTTTCATATGATTACTTGAACTATTCTTGTTATTTTAATCTTGTACTTCGATTGCAAATTAGCAGTGTTTTAGGAAAAGGTCCATGCAAACAATCTTGGAACATTTTTGTTGACGTTTCAATTTGACCTTGTACATGCACGCATATAGCACACGAGTATGTGGCGTCAATTAATATCTTCTTCATGTTACTTCTTTTTTTTAAATAACCATTTTGGGATGAAATTACTTTGTTTTGGTCCATCCGTTGGTTACTGCAATTCGGGTATATTATTTTTTGCAATGAGATTTTGAAATATAGTAACTTGGAATAAACTATCACGGATCTAAGGTGTCCAATCCTAGTCACAAGGTCCGAAAGACATTTTGGACTGGTTTGAGTAAGAGCACTGGGTGAAATAGCCTAACAAAGGCCGATCAAGCCCTAGTCCAAACCTAGCCCGGTCTGACCTGAAGATTTGCATATAAAAGTTTTATGATGGATAGGCTGGGCAAAAATTCAAGACAAACCTTAATACCCATCCCAGCTTAGGCCCAACAATGATAACCTCTAACTTGAAAATGAAATTAGCGTTGTTTGAAAGGTTTATCGATTTATATATAATTGACAATCATCAAGAAAATAATTTTATGTAAAGTAAATTTATTTGACTTTTCTTAGCTTCCACTTTTAAGTGGCTCTTCGCGTGTTTGATATGGAAATCATGCTTTTAAGAGAAATTATGACACTTATTTACCAGTTCGAGTAACTTCACCGGCAAAAATTTCGTAAAAACTATTATATTAAGAAAGTCCAGCTCTTCTTGTGGCTTAGCCATAAAACCCTACAAGCAGAGGCCCACACCGCAAGGACCTTGCTAAACCAAATATGTATACAAAATCTCACGGAAAACCTAGTAATCTACCGCAATATCGAAGTATCAACCCTTATGGCATAAAATGTCTAGCGGCCCTCTGGCATAGTTAGAGTGACTACATTTTGCGTATGTGAGCCTCTATTTGACGATGACCCATCAGAATACTTTAAGTTTCTTTCCATGAAGAAATCGGGCTCTTTAGGTTTAGGCAAGACCGAAGCACAATTACGTATCATACATATTGCGGACGACATAGTCGGCCTATCTTCAGGGAACTTTTGGACACACAACAAACCTACTTGAATGCATCTTTCCACTTGGATTCTGTCAAATGAGCTGTGCAAGCATTCCTGCATCATCTCCAAGGCCCTACCTTGACTCCAAAGCAACCACACCTGAAGAAAAATTGGGAACTCGTGTGCTTGGTCATTGAGAATTCACCATGAATGACCGTGTAAAAGATTAGAGAGAGATGGAATGCAAGTGTTAGCAGTGCCCATTTACTTACATGTCCGAGAAGGTTGTGGTGATGGCTTGGATGGGAAAATCCTCTATTCCTTTTGCCACCTATTATCTCCAACAAGAGCACTCCAAAGCTATATATGTCCGACTTCAAAGAGAATTTCCCATCTATAGCATACTCAGGGGCCATGTAACCACTGCATTTCGCATAAACAAGAATTTTAGGCTGTGGTCCCCTCATAATAATGAGTGCTTCGTGTCAAGAACCAAAAGAAAAGACTTACTAAGTTCCGATAACTCTTTTTGTTCTTGCTTCTGTTTCATTAGCTCCAAAGATTCTTGCCAAGCCAAAGTCGGATATTTTAGGGTTGAGGTCACCATCTAGTAATATGTTGCTTACTTTAAGATCTCGGTGGATTACTTGAAGTTTGGAATCATGATGGAGATAGAGAAGTCCTCTTGCAATACCGACAACAATGTCAAACCGTCTTTGCCATCTCAAAAATAGGCTCTTTTCTTGATCTGTGTACAATTCAAAACTCGCATGGTAAACCACCACAAATAACTGATGAAAAGTGCTAAATTAGATCAATATCACTATAAAAGAGTTTCATTCAATCGATGGGGAATTAAAAAGCGAAATTGTCTGACCAAATATGAAGTAATCCAAGCTCTTGTTGTCCATGTACTCATAAAGCAAGATTCTCTCCTCTCCCTGGATGCAACATCCTAGAAGTCCGACAAGATTCCGGTGTTGGAGTCGCGCAATCAAGAGTACTTCATTTTTGAACTCTTCAAGACCTTGCCGCGAACTCTTTGATAGCCTCTTGACTGCTACTAACTGTCCTTTCTGAAGATTTCCCTACAAAAAGGCAGCATCTTTGTTTTATGCATCACCAATTCCTATTCTATTAGTATTAGATTAGTATTAGTTAGTAATCCTAGCTCAGTAAGGTGTGGAATGATATACATAAAACTTTGTACCTTATAAACAGCACCGAAGCCACCAGCCCCAATCATATTGTCATCAGAGAAATTGTTTGTGGCACTTTCAATGGTGGCCAAATCATATAATGGTAAATCAATGTCTTCATTTGTGATTCCAAGACCTAGTAAAATAGTATGCATTGATTTGCATTAGCATAGGATTACGATAACTAAATAGAGTGCCTATCAAACCAATTGAAGCAATGCTACTTTGAGTTCATGGCGAAATCTTCCCTGATCGAAGACCAGGCTTACCTCCATTCCCGATTCTCCTTTTCCTATGCTTTACACCCCACAATGTTGTTCCGGCCGAAAGCAATCCACCAATGATTGAGCTCAATATGACAGCTACTAATATTATTTTCCTCCTGGTGCGGCCACGAATGGCATCTAAAGTAAAAAAAGAATTAGGAAGATTAGCTATTTCCGAACCTCTCGTGCCCAAAGAACAAAGTATTTCAATAATTTAGCAGGAAAAAAAGTCAATTAGAATAAGTATGAATACCTAGTTCAGAAGCTGATAGGCGTACATATAGAGTTTGCACGTAGTTCCCTTTTTCGAGCACTCTCATGTCGATCAAGTCCCCAAACCACATCAGACAGCCACTGCCTCCTCCTCTGATGTCTGAATTAGAATAAGCTGTGCACAAACAGTTCTTCAAGCACTTGTCCTTGCATTCCTTGAGGTTCATACTCCTGTTCAGCGTTACCTCCAACACGTCGGGCAGTTTAACTTTTTTAATTTTCCAAAACCCCTCTCCTTTTGAGCAATTTGTGGGTACTGTCCTCTTGCATCCACTGGAATAATCACGGACTGCCCATTCATCAGGAGACTTAGGCATGAACCCTTTCACACATTCACACGAGCTACCGCTGCAGATGGCATTAGCACCGCACCTGCCGTAAGAATCACAGAGATCACCAGGGAACTCGAGCATGGCATTCCACGTGGCTCTTCTTGATCTATTCACCACAAAAACCTGCAGCACTCCCAAATAGTTTAATTTCATACTCGAGAAAAGTTGACTGTTTTGAACCTCAAACATGAAGGAGATCTCAGTTTCATTGTCCATAAATATGGGCACTTTAGCTGGATTTGGGATAGAGGGAACGCCGACAAATTGGACTCCGTTCCATTGCCCTGTTCGAAATGTTTTTCTATGCACATCCACTTGGACTATTTCATACTGAGGTAGACCCTGACTGTAGCTTAACCCATGGACATAATCTCCCGAAGAAGGGTCGTCCATGCTTTTCCATGCAGTGAGATGCCGTTCGAAACCCGTTTTCAGGTTCAACACCAGCTTCATGCCTGCTAAAAGTGTGTCAGATGGGTAATCGAAGCTTTGCCACGAATAAGCTTCATCAAAACTTGAAATAGAATTATCCCGAAGAACAAGATTTCCTGAATCCAGGAGCTGCGCAATTGGATTCCGAAGGACCCTAGACGAATTCGAAGACCAGACCACACTATTTGAGTGGTTGAGAACAACTAGATTGCCCACATTGCTAAATGTGAGAACACCGTCATGATTGGTTAATGGGTTGTTTCTGTTAGCAACCCACACAACTGTTTCATGATTGGTTAATGGGGTTGTTTCTGTTAGCAACCCACACAACTGTTTCAGGACTAAACATGTACCATATTCCCAAGTAGCTCATACTTGAGTTGCTAGGAGTAAAGAATCCTAGTTCGAAGGTTAGGTCCGAAGAAACCCATGTTTCTCCATGACTAATGGAATGGTTAATGCCCAAAGTATCAGCTGCGAGTGACATACCAATCAAGGGGATCATGAGAAAATGGAGAATGCAATCTTTGCCATTGTTGCAAATGCCCTCTTCTAAGTTCTTACTCCATTTTTATATGCAGATCGTTCCAAATTAATTCACAACGCCAACACAATTCGAGCGGGTCCTCGAAGCCTACACCTTTTTGTGGGTTTCCGCTTTAAGACCTATTGGTTCCTTGCACTAGTCTGCGCGCATATTCCCTCGGTTCTCTGTTCTTAACTCTGACTAGTATTTTTCACTCTCCAAGTTCTCCCATGTTCCACGTAACCACTTTTTTATAGCGGCTTTTTTAGATTCCAGACGGATATTCAAAGCCGTAACTCATACTCACGCACCAGTTTTCACTTCGGCCATGTTCATACGTCGTATTTTTCCAGTTATATCATTCAACATCAGATGAAACTCAGACATTTTGACGAGAAAAATCATCAATTCCTGGTCAAGGATAATCTCAGGGTCGACCATCCCGTTTGGACTTCATGCAATGACACGCCAAGTTTACACTTGAGCGGCGTTTGGGTTAACTTTCCTCGCGGGTCATTTTAACCTTCAAATGGGTCGGATATTCATATGGCAACGAGAATCAAATGGCAGCAGCCACCATTTGCGGAGGCTGTGACGTGAAAAAGGACTTACGAAGATTGAGATAGGAGATTATATATTAGGCTTCTCGCGCATATCACTCGTCCACTGACAAGTATATAAAGTGCTAACAAAACAAAACAAAACAAAAAAAACAAAAAAAAAACAAAAAAAGGAAAATCATTTTAAGATTTTATTTGTCCCACAGAAAATATTTTCCTATCAGGACTATGGAGTAGACATCCGCTTTCACTTGGGGATATCATCAAGAAAGAGCCTAACTTCACACATGTTAACATATCTAGTTATTCATACATTCACTTAAAAACTTAAGTTAATGACTTATGAGTCAACAAAAATATAATAATTACTTTCTACTACACCAATTCTCCAATATAAGATTTCTCTAACACAACTCACACATATATCCTAACAATATCCCCATCACGTGTGAGCTCAACCCTTAATCCAAGTATCCTTCACATCAAGATATCTCAACTTAAATAGATTGGGGTTCCTTCAATCTACCATTGGCTTTGATACTATTTATTAGGAAAGGGTGGCAAAAATCTAATACCATTCGCTTGGGAAGATCGCCAAGAAGAAATCCAAGTCCGAACATGTTAACATATTTAATTGGACACACCATCACTCAAAAGCTTTAACTAATGAATTATAGACTAACTATGACATATTAACTACTCTACACTACACCAATCTCCCACATGAGATTTCTTTAACACAATTCATGTATGCACCCTAACATTTTCGGGACAATATTTTTCTCATTTTTGGGCGTTTGATTCACTTAAGAAAATGAGTCAACGGAAAACTTATTCTTAAATTCAAGAAAATAATTTCCTTTTTAAAATATTGAAAAATTATTTTCCAAAATATGACTAGGTATTTGTGTTTAGATCCAAAACTCTATGCTTTGGCATGGAAACTCCAATGCTGATTCTTGGTTCACCAGCATCCAAGGTCAGGTCTCCAATGCCCAAGCTCGGGACCTTCATGCTCGTGCCAAATCCCCTATGCTTGCATTTGTGTCCAACAAGGTTCAACCAGAGATCCTGGCACCAGTGCCTGGATCCATCGAGACTAGGCTCAAAACTAGAATGCCTAGGCCCATTGCCTGACACCTAGGCCCGGGTCCATAGTGGCCAAGGACAAGATACCAATACCTGAGGTAGAATTCCCAACACCTAAGCTTGGGTCCACAAAGGTGGTCCTAGGGACCATCAAGGCCAAATTTGGGATCCCGATGCCCACACTTAGGTTTATCAAGGTTGCGCCCGAGACCCAGATGCCTACGCATCAAGGTCCATTAAGGCCAAACGTGGGACTGTAGTGCCCATATTTGGTTCATCAAATACCCAAGCACAAGCTGTTAGTGTTGAAATAGTATATGGTTATTTAGGAAAATTAAATGTGATTTTCATACTAAACGGTGGAGAATATTTTCCTGTTCAATTTTCAAGATTTATCCTAACACCGCAAAATATTGTCATTTTCTAGAAAAATGACTTCATGAAAAATATTTTCCAAAAATGTCACATTTTTCACAAAATAAACGAAACCTAATATCGTAATTTTTTTATATTTAATCTGCATAAACGAGAAAACGTTGATATTCATTTCGAAGGGATCTATCATCTAATAATTATAGTTTTAGACATAAATATAGGCAATTATAATAAAGACTAACTAACCATCCAAATCAATAATCATGAACGTTCATACATTGGATTTTATACCAACCACACAAATCAAGAAGTCTTGGACAATGATGAAATAAATGATCAATGGCATTTCTTGGATCTATAAGCAATTACTCAGAAAAACGTACTATCGACCATCCAACCTCGTCACCGTGACTACATTGACAGAATGAAGTTCTTCATGCATCCGGGTTGTGCTTAAGTCCATTGAACTTCTTTCCATAAAGAAACCAGGATGTTTAGGTGGAGGCAAGCTTGCACTTTCATTTCCTAACATGGCAACTACAGAGGACATCGCTGGTCTATCATTGGGGAACTTCTGCACGCATAACAAGCCGACATGGATACATCTTTTTACTTGAGGTTCAACCGAATCACACAAGCACTCATCAATGAGTTCCATGGCTCTGTCTTCACTCCAAAGCAACCATGCCTGAAAAAAATCACATCCCGAGCTTAGTCATGCAAGACCAAAAAAAGGAGATAAGGGAGAGAGAATGACATACGCTCTGGCTCTTTCTCTTACATGTCCAAGAAGGTTATGATGATGATTTGGGTGGCAGAATCCTCTGTTTCTTTTGCCACTTACAATCTCTAACAACATCACACCAAAGCTAAAGACATCAGATTTCACAGAGAATTTTCCATCGAAGGCATACTCAGGGGACATATAGCCACTGTAATAACAAAGTGATTGTTATTAGTCTTCTAACATAACAAGCAGTCCTATTTAAAGATGTTCTGAAGAGGTGAGTTCTTACTAAGTTCCTATGATTCTCTTTGTCTTTGCTTCTTTCTCATCACATGCGAAAATTCTTGCTAACCCAAAGTCTGAGATTCTTGGGCTTAGGCTGCCATCCAACAATATGTTGCTAGCTTTGAGATCCCGGTGAATTACTTGAAGTTTAGAATCATGGTGGAGATAGAGAAGACCTCTTGCAATCCCAATGATAATGTCAAATCGTTTTTCCCAGTCTAATAATAAGCATCTTTCACGATCTGCATATGTGACGTCAGTTTAGTCAACCAGATGGGATTAAGTTCAGTGCACAGATAGGATCATCATCCACCAGTAAATCTTTCATTAAAGGGTCTAGAGACCTCACCAAAGATAAAACAATCCAAGCTCTTGTTTTGCATGTACTCATAGACCAAAATCCTTTCCTCCCTCTCCATGCAACAACCCAGAAGCCCCACAAGATTCCGGTGTTGAAGTTTGGCTATCAGAATTGTTTCATTCTTGAACTCTTCAAGACCTTGTCCTGAGTTTCTTGACAGTCTCTTCACTGCTACTTCTTGTCCTGTGAAAAGATTGCCCTGCATATTGCGGTTAGAGTAGATATGTTAAACAATGAAATATGATCACTCTGTTTGCAGTTAACTTCGTCTTGGAATATGCACGGCTCATTACCTTGTAAACTGGGCCAAAGCCACCAGCTCCAATCAGATTGTCCTCAGAGAAACCATCCGTAGCCTTAACAATGGTAGCCAGATCAAAAAGTGGCAAATCAACATCTTCCTCCTTGACTTTCCAACCTGAAAAAGACCAGTTAATACAAAGATCCTTGTCAAAACATTTGTTAATCTCACAAAAGGGCCTAAAAGTCTCTTTGTAGGTGTACATCCATAGAACCAGTTGTACTGACCTTTATTCTTTATTCGGCAATTCCTGATACAATGGAAGTACACCACGGCCGATAGAAACAAAGCAGCAATAGCTGACACCGATATGAGGATGACCACCCTTTTCTTCTTGTCAGAAGTATGAAGGAAATCTGGGATAGAGAAGACTGAAAAAGTTAAATGCAATCTTCTAGGATGCTGTTCCTGAATAAGCTGGTTAAAATTTAGAATGATTAGAGAAAAAAGCAATGATTGGCCAAATAAGTACCCAGTTCAGATTTTGGTAGGCGGATGTATAGAGTTTGCCCATCTTCTTCATACTCCTTAATGTCAATTGGGCTTCCAAACCACAGGATACAGCCACTACCTCCTCCTCTAACATCTGAATTAGCATAAGCAGTGCATGGACAGCTCTTTAAGCACTCCACCTGGCATTCCTCGAGGCTCATGTTCTTGTTCAACCAGAACTTCAACATGTCAGGAAGTTTAACTTTTGCTAGTTTGAGGAAGCCTTCTTCCTTCGAACAATTTGTTGTTATTCTTCTCGTGCATCCACCGGACCAATTGAGGAGATCCCATTCTTCTAGGGACTTTGGTACAAACCCCTTCAAGCAATCGCATATTGGACTTCTGTTAATTCTACAGATACTGTTGGCTCCACAGGTAGCATAAGTATCACACTTATCGTTGGGTAACGAGTACATGATATTCCAGACATTGCTTCTTTTATTTGCAACATAGACCTGGAGCGACCCGGAATGGTTTACAAGTACTCTTGTGATAAATTCACTTTTTCTGGCTCCATATACAAAATATATTTCATTTTCACCATAGAAGAACACTGGCGTGGTCACTTCACTCGGTGCCATTGAAGAACCACTGAATTGTAGTCCGTTCCACAATCCTGTCCGATATTTCTTGCCAGATCCTAAGCTGACGAGTTCAACTTGAGGCAACCCATGAATGTTCAACCTGTAACTATAGTCTCCAGAGGAAGGATCATCCATGCTTTTCCAAGATGTCAGACGCCTTTCTAAACCGATTTTCAAGTCCCACCCTAATTTCATACTGGGTAGTAAAGTGTCGGACGGATGATCAAAACTCTGCCATGAATAGTCATCAGAATTTAAATTAGTATGCTCTCTAACAACAAGATTCCCAGTGTCTAAGAGCTGGGCAACCGGGTTTTTCAGAACCCTGGACAAATTCGAAGACCAGATGACCCTCTTCAATTGATTGACAAGAACTAGATCTCCGTCATGGCTAAATGTGAGAACTCCGTGTGAATCAGTGAGTGGATCGTCCCTGTTGGCAACCCAAACAACAGTTTCCGGAGTGGTCTGGTACCATATGCCAAAGTACCTGTTCGTAGAGTTGCCAGGAGAGAAGAAGCCAAGCTCAAAGCTTTGGCCTGAAGAGATCAATTTCTCTCCATCTTTAATGGACTGACCTGAAATTAAGGTATCAGACGCCATCGACAAATTCAGCACTAACATGGTAAAAACAAAGTAAAAGAAGGGGGAATAAGGAAGCATTAAGAATGCCGTAAGGATTTTGTTTATTCTTTCCTGTCTCCCTCCTCTCAATGGCCAGTTTTAAACTCAAAGCTTCTCACCAATGATATCTAGCTGAAGCCTACCTGAGAGGATATTCTTTACTTTTATTGCACAGTCCATCACTAGCCATTTCCAGTGGGATAAGATATCAAACGGTCATGGAATGGAAGCGACCAAGTCAAGATGTTAAGTGTTGTTGATTAGGAGACTTGCGATGTCTATTTATGCCATGCAAGAAAGTAATACCCCTCTCCCCACGGCTCTATTACAGCCTACATGACAAAGACGGGTAATAACTACCAATCTTTCTCCAAGCAGGACTAACGATAAAGTTGTTGCCCAACGCTATTTTTCAGCCCAAAATTATTCGGGCTGTGCTAATTTAAGGAAGATGTGACAACCTATAAAGCACCGATACTTTCCGAGAGTCTTCATATGGTATTAGACACTCCGACACGTGTCCGATACTCTCTGACACTTGGCCAACACATATTGAAAAATCCGATACTTAGTCAACTTTCCCAACATTCAAGTTGGAATTATAACATGCGAGTTTTTGACAAGTGATTTCTACAATGAGATCAATTTTAAAATTTTTTAATAAATGATGGGTCAAAATGTATACATGTGAAAAAATAAATAAATGAAGAAAGAAGAAAAATCTAATCTTCTTGTCTTTTCTAACTCTCACTTCCGTGATATACAATTCATCCCCAAGTTTTTTTTTTTCTTTTCTGACACATCTAACATGCAAGTCCAAAATGTGAATTACTTGTTTTTTTCTCTAAATTTTATGGATTATTAAAATGAAGTTGAATTTGTCAAATTGAAACAATGAATGATATTTATAAATGGTAGATTAATATTTTTAATGTAAATACATTCTAGGCTTTTATTATTATTTATTTATTTGTGAATTTGAATCAAATTAATTTGATTGAAATAATAATAAATATGATAATTTATTATGTATTTATAAAATATATATAACGTGTTGAAATTCTCTGTTTTTTAAAAAACGATGTGTTGGTATATCATGTCATGTTGTATCGCATGTAGTGTATTAGTGTCGGTGCTACTTAGGTGACAATGCAAGTTTGGCAACTCGTGACCAATTAATGCTCTCTTGCTCTCCCTCTCTGAATTTCGGCCTTTTTTCGTCTTTATATCTTCCGAAAGGCACGGATTTGACTTGAACCTCTCCCTCCCCTCCCTAGTTTCCCTTTTGTTTCCTATTATTTCTTTTTTTTACCCTTCCAATCTAGTTATAGATCTGAAACTTTTCTCTATGATCTAATTATAGATTTAGGAGTTTTAATAAATAAGTCCCCCACCTCCATTGCCTTCAATTTCAATGGTGTTTACAACAGCTTTGGTCTTAAATTTGTGCTCGGACAATGTGTTTTTGTTACAAGATGCCATACAGAACCGCTTCCATAGACGCAAAAGAACCGACGGTAGACAGGTTAAAAAAGAAAAAAGTCGAACGAAGGCCTTCAAACCTGAAACATTTGTGGAGCTAACCTAGGACAGTGATATACACAAAGAGTACCTCACTTTGAGTGGTGTCGGTAATTTGTTCAAAAAAGGTGTATGAGAAGTGAGAACGTAAATTGATTCCCTTACGAAATCACTGACCTGGGTATGGTCGATGCAGAAGTGCGGCTTTGAGAATTAGACAAGCAGGCGATACAGTTAAGGACGTTGATGAATACGCAAGAGGAGTTGCTATTTTACTATTGTGCCATTTTTTTTTCGTCTTAAGAAAATTTAATAGAAGGGCATATTAGGAACTACGTAAAAGTGAGACTAATCCCCTTTTTCTAGCTATAGTAATGGATATCTATCATCTAAATTTCAAATTAAAAGAATAAAAAAAAAATCCACAGTGCTAAGAAGGCCATGTCATTCAAACGTCAGGGCCTCGCATTTCACTGTAATACCAATATGTCTAGATTTATTTATTGCTTTGCGGTATATCTCCAAATAATGATTTAAGTTCGATAAAAAATAATGACAAAATAAATTAAGCAAAGAGCAAATTTAAAACATAAACACAAACAATTTAGAAGAAGACACGTGACCTCTTTATTATAAAAAATTATTTGTTGTAATTCATAAATATTTTGTTTTAATAATTTTTTTGTCAAATGTTAGTATTTGATTAGTAAAAAGTAACATAAGCACATTACCCTCCTTTGCTTGATGACAGACTTGAGCTCGTCATGATAAACCACGCATTCACATAAAAACTCAAGTATTTAAAATAATTGATACCAATCCTAAATTCAAATATTTTTAGATTGAAAAGGAAAAAACGTTATGCCTTTTCGATTATACATTTCCATTACTTAGGTTTAGCCTAAAATTTGGTCTCATAAAATCTCATAATCATAATCAACGCGTCGGCGACGTTGATTAGCTTTCCTAGTCAAATTATCACCTTTGACCGTTGATTTATATAGGCCCAATGTTCTTTTCATTTCCCCGTTCGCACGTGGCATCATCTGAGCAGCACAATCATATTCAATTTCTTTGCCTTCAAATGTGGGAAACTTTCTAAGGAACATGACAAGGACCACAGCTCAGGATCTTCCACCCTATCAATGACAGTTTGTCAAAGCTCGTCCCTCCGTCTGGAGAATTAACAACCCTGAGAAAGTCAGAAGTGCCAGTCTGGGCTCGTAGTTTCCAGAGATTGATCATTTACACGTTAATCATCATAATACTGGACATCCCCAACGGGATCGTTCACATAGCTCTGCGACAATTACGTCCTAAGCTGATTTCAGACATTCCAGGAGTGAAAATACGAAAAATATAGATCTGTAGCGATAATTACTTAAAACCATCGATAAAATTTCAAAACCTGTTGGTTATTGAATTTGATCAATGACTTATTTATCTCGTCACATATTAGTAAGTGATTAAAATTTTTATAGGAGTACTGACAGTTATTTAGATATAGCCTGTTAATAAATTACCAATAATTCTGTGAAAATAGAAACAGTTATTTGATTGTTTTAAATTGCCAACTGTTTTTATAAACTACCAATATATACTTACGTAGCTTATCAATGTATTAAAGTTATAACTTTTATTGTAAATTATCAACTCCTATTAAAGGTCATTTATCAAATTCCATGTGATTATGTCAAAATCGTCGATTGTTCCGAGAGCTTACCAATATTTAATTGCTAAGGTTACCGATTGCTCACTCTTATAGCATATTAGTCGTATTAATTTGAATGATTTATTAACTTTTCACTGATAAAGTTACTATCTAGTTTTATATTTACTACCTCTTATTTCATTAAGTTAGCAAGTTCTTAAGTCACCACCCGTTTTAACAATTTTTTTTTTCGTCCGAATATCTGTTTTAACAATTAACCAACATGTATTTTTGCGGATTTTATTAACATACTAAATTGTACATATATTATTAACTCTTATTGGAGTCCAATTACCAATTTTAATAATTTGTGACTTATAAATGTTGAAAAGCCTTACATTTCAAAATAACATAACGGGATAATATATTGAAGACGAATACATTTGTTTGGTGCAAGCAGATGGAGTTGTGAGTCTGATAAAGAATTATAATATCCCAGCGCAAAAACAGTTTGTTGTAGGCAAGCACTTCCCAGTGAGTTACCCATCATGCTAATGGCCACATGTAACGTTCATGTTAAAGTAAATATTAGAGCTTTTACTACTACTAATGATATACTATAATTTCCATCATAATTATATATGCCATAGAGTTTTGTTATGTATTAGGCAATATCTTTTTTAGTGGTAGCATTGAAACTCTAAAGCTTGTAACACTAATACCAATACCCATACTAATATAGAGAGATTACCTAGTATGATATTGTGATTTTTCCCTCTCTGATTTTAGAAAGGGTATTCCATATAAAAAATTCTCACTTATTTTCTTCTCTATTTTTTCTCTTCAAAGATTCGCGTTATTATCATGGGGCTAATTCTAGGAATGCCTCATTGGATCGAGTTAGGTCATACAAGCATACCAGTCACACAAATGTTTGTGCATTGGTCTCCATCCTTCCTCTGATTGTCAGGGACCAAATCTAATTGACAGAAATTGGTGAAATAATGAGTTTAGCCACTGTATCACTTTACGTTCTCTGTTTTGCCTCCATTGTCAACGTCCTTGTTGCACCAGTCCAAGCCCGCGTACGACCAAATGATGCGGAAAGTCACAACGCAGTCCCATCGGACGGAAATACCCCTTGGATACTAAATGGTCTTCATGCCGTGGAGGTTCATAATCTGATACCCTTTATGACGTCAACTCTACCTTCGATTGTTACAACGCCAAAAATGCAGCCTTCCGTCTTCTTCGCCGCGTGGCATCGCAAATCGACCAAATTCTTTGCCCTGACGTACGGTGTCAATTGCAATATGAGGCTTTTTCAAGATTGAATCAAGAAGATCCCCACACAAATTTCTACCCGACAAATTGTGTCAATAATTTCAGGCTAAAGTTTCCCCGTGTTAGGTGAAGGTGGGCCCACCAAAACTCAAAATGTTTGAATCATTCATACTCGTCCCTTCTACAGATTGAAAATTGATAACATGAGAAAAGTCCATTTACATTGAGAAAAAGGAGATTTCAAATCTATCAGATTTGGCAAGCTAAAATCATTCATACTCGTCCCTTCTACAGACCGACGACAGAAACACCAGTCAAGCTAAAATCTATCAGATTTGGCAAGAACATGATCATCGGATTGTGATTATTCATATTTAAACATTGGAATGGTCATTACACACTATTTGGACATACAAATTCCAACGACAACACTCCACGTCTGGTCACCGTAGATAAGGGTCCAAAGAAAACAAAAAAGATATTACGGTTCAACTGGCAATTTTTGTAACTAGCATTGGAAATAATAAATTTCAAATAAGGATATATAATGAAGCCATTTTTCTTGAAAGATGGCTTGGCATAGAGCTTATCTCAAATAAGAGTCTAAAGTGACTATCTTAACATCAAATAAAGCACTCATTTATTGGCCGACCAAATTTTCGCAAGCGACCTTTTCACGATGGCTAGAATAGGGGCAATTTTGCCCAAAATATTCTCATTGTATCCAAAGTGGAGCTGGAGTTCGTGCTAACCAATTGAAGAATGACCAAAACCCTAAAAAAAAAAAAAAAAAAAAAATCAAATCGAATTCGCAATTCATGTTTTCTCCCTCTCCCGCTCCGGTTGATGAAAACATCTGAGCAACTTTTTGCTAGGGAAGACAAAGCAATATATATAATAGTTCGTGTGTCGCTGTTTATATGAATTCATAGACCAAACTTTATATGTCAAGGTCTACTAAAGGAAAATATCATCTTTGTGAAGATAGCGGACATAAACTCTTAGGAAAACTTACCCATCCATAGATAGCTGCATTGGCTGAGAGTCCCTCTCTCATCATAGAGGTTGAGAGTTCGAAACCCGTAATTGCTAGTGATTTAAGTGGGGGCCCTGGCGGTGGGTTGCTAGGCTAGTCTCCTCCGAGGTATAGGGGCTCAACCCTTAAGAGCCGTTCGAGCACAGGGGGTCCGTGGTGGAGTCCTCAATTGCAAAAAAATTAAAAAAAAAAAAACTCTTAGGAAAACATTAAATAAGAGTTTAAAGTACTATCATTTTCTCAAATAAGGTTTAAAGCAACTATAACATTTTCAAATAAGAACTTCACCTCGCTGGCTGAGTAAATATCTTGGCGGTCAATGGCATTTTCATCCAAAGATAATTTTGACCTAAATTTTAATTAAATTAGATTAAAAGTTAAGGAAGCTAAAAAATTTCAAAGAAGAAAAAAAATACATACTAGGTCTACACGAGGCCTAGCGACCCTCGCTTAGATCTAGGACACAACTCTCTCCCAACTCTAGCAAGGGCCAGCAGGCCCTCGCATATGGTAGGCGACCTCATTGACCATTGTTGACACCCCATTGGTGAACGGGCAGCAGCCATAGGCAGAGGGCTTGGGTTTTTTCTTTTGTGTGTGTGTGTTCTATTTTAGCCTTCTTTTTTTTTTTTTTTTTTTTTTTTTTTTGGTTTTTTGAGTTTGTCTTTTTATGGAAAATGGATTTTTAACTTAATTTAATTAAGATTTTGTGTAAAAATTAGGATTCAAATGAAAAAAAAAAGTTATTTTAATGTTTTAATTAACCGTAATGTCACATAGAACACCACGTGGGAAAGATAAAATATTAAAGAATCATGTCAATATTTTCCATTAATTTAATTAGATGGGTTAGAAAAAGAACTAGATTTTTAGATGGGTTAGAAAATCAAGTTCTTGGTAAAGAATTGCAAGCCCTGGCCGGCCGTTTGTGAGGGTCGCCTCGCCTAGGTCCTTGCGGCCCATCGTTCAAGCAACCCTCACCCATTTCACTCCAAGCATCGCTGGTGACCGCCCATCACTTGAGACAAGCCACCGGCAAAAAGGAAAAAAAAAAAATTAAAAAAAGGAAAAAAGAAAGACAAAAAGGACACTATATATATATATAGAACAAAAATGCCATTGACCAGCCAACGAATAATTCTCCTTTTTCTAGATTGACATAGTCACTTCAAACTCTTATTATAAATAAGGTTTACTTTATATCCTTATTTGAAAATATGATGGACTTCAGGTGTGATATCCTAAAATTCGACCCCTTTCGAAATATATTTAAATGGTTATTTCATCAATGCACTAATAGTTAATTTCCTTTGAACTAATCACTCATGAGTTCACTACTATATCGAGAGATACCTTAAAGGGTTAAACAGCGAAAGATCAGAGAATTCAATCAAGAATCAACCACACGACCATAAGAATCAACAAGGATCAATACTACGCTGATATAAGTCAATTAGCAAATGGATATACATTGATTCAATAGAACTACATAGTCGATTCGTAGGTGATTCTGTATAATTATGATGCTCACGTCGAATGACAATAAACCGATTTTTTTTATTGATCTTGTACTCATGGTACATAATTGAACCCTCGTGATTATATGACAATCGGGATCATCTGAGATTAGAAGAGACATAAATGTAGATTGAAAATTATTGACCACGGGTCAACCATGTGAAAGCTCCTAAAAGCAACCCGATAGTTTATGTCGTATTAAAGTTGTATTTGATAGATTTTAATTATGAAATTTAATTCGATTTTAAGTATCGAGTTTTTGAGAATTTTTAGACTAACCTATTGGATGCCACCTCATTTGTCCGTTGATCTATTGGCCAATTTAAAATTTTCAGAAAAATGGCTAATCAGTCCAGAATTAGAAGCTAGAATGAGAAGTTGAACCAAGCGAAGACCATTGGGCTTCACACCCATGTTGATCAGCCAAACAAGCCCAAGTGGGCCAAGCCGAAGCCATCAAGCCCAATTCAAGTAAATGGGCCTAAGGGCAAAAAGTGTGTGAAATGTCCAAAAAGCCCTTGCATTTATGGACTAAATGACCAAAAAAAAAAAAAAAAAAATGGATGGAGGAGAGGGAATTAAGGAGGAATTTGAGGAAAGTTATTGGAAACTCTCTCTCTCTCTCTCTCTCTTCATTTGTCTTCCTCCTCCCCATAGTGGCCAAACTCTCTCTCTCCTTCCTCTCTCATTTTGCTTCATCATCATCTTCATCTTCTTCTTTTTCTCCATTTTCTCTCCAAAATCACCCACTTTTGCCACCATTTCCACCGCCACCTTCATCGCCTATCCATCAAGCCATTGACTGCTATTGTTTTGCTGTTTTCACCTCATCGAACCACCACCACCACCGTCGGGTCACCACCGCCCAAAAGTGAGGAGGCTATGATCCTTAAGTGGCATTGCTGCCATGGTACATCATTCGAGCCATGAGCCCTGTATCCTCAATGCCATCATGTTGCCATCATCACAAGCACACCGCCGCCGGAAAAACCATTAGTTAACTCCTAATACTTGATTAGGAAGTTAGTTGCATTTAGGGGTATGTTTACTTTAGGGTTAATGATAGTTAGTGGTAAATAATGATAGTTTAGCCATAACTATGGTTAAGGGTGGTTTAGATTAGAGTTAAGTGCGATTAGTTTAATTAATGACAAATAGCCTTAATAAATCATAATTAGTTTAATTAACCATGATTAGTCTAATTAATCATGATTATCTAAACTAAGTGTGGTTAGATTAATTAATCGCAGTTAGTTTAATTAATTTAGTTAATCTTAGTTAATCATAGTTAGCTTAATTAACGATGATTAGTCTTGATTAATTACAGTTAGATCAATTAATGACAGTTAGTTTTAATTAATCATGATTAGTGTAATTAATCAATGTCAGCTTAATTAATCGCGTTTAATGCTACTTAATCACGATTAGTGCAATTTAATGATGGATTAGTTATTAAATAGATTTGTATGCTTAATTTACTAGATGAAATTATGTAATAATTGTGATTGTCTGAACTTATAATGCAATGATGTTAATTGTCCAAATCATGACTTTTAAATGTTATTTTTAAAGAAGATTTTAGTGGCAAAATTTTAATGTGTCATAGTTGGACGCCATGTTTTACATGCTAAATGGGACAATGAGGTTTTAAAAATGAAAGTGTGTAAAATTTGAATGATTGATTTTAAGTACATAACCTCATGCAATTACTTTACCGGAATTTTAAGTGTAAAATTTTCAAACTTTGTTATTTGAGTACAAACACTATTGCATTGTGCTAATTGATGGCAAATAAAATTGGTTTGAGTATAGCGTGCTTGAATGTCACCTAACGGGAGTTTGGGGATGATATCCAATTTTTATCGGATGCCCGACAGGCGTCTAAATGATGAGTCACAGTTGAGACCAAACGGATACTCCTTAAGAAATGCCATATAGGTGGGGGTTCTAGACGATGACGTGGACAATGGGCGCAGGATAATGCTCGGTCATACCGAAAGATTACTAACTCATGTGTTTACCATGGCTCGAGGGGTCATAATAATTGGAACATATGTGTTGGCAATGCGCTTGGATATTATGGAGTGTATTTTGATTATTGGTTATGCTTAACGCATTGATATTAGCCTATGTGATTTACCAATATTTAGGGGTATGCCAATGCAAGGTAAGATTATACGTCATTGCGTGTTTAGGCTTCCTTCAAGACAAATTCACATCTAATCGAGACTTGTGCTGTTAACTCGTTGAGATTTTATTTCACCCATTGTGGTTAATTATTTTCAGGCCCATAGTGATAAAGTACTCTAATCATTTTAGGGTCCCCATGTCATTTGAGTGAGGCGTGACCAAGTACGCTGTGTCGAGACAACCGTCCTGAAGCACACTACCACATTCTAGGTTTAGGAGGGTCTAAATCATCTGGTTCCCCACAGCTTCATGGCTTGGTTCGTCAAGTTCAATGGGGATCTTCACATTTTTTTTCCTAAGGATCGGTGGTCTGCCATAGTGAACAAAAGCTGGGGTGGGAGTCTCTTTTTGGACCCTCATGTAGAGGAGTAGGTTACCCTGTCCGTTCTAACCCTTTTTGCCTGTGGTTGCTTAGGAAGTTTTCGTTTGGAAAAGACTTGTAAATATTAAATTTCTTGGAGCTAACAAGTTGATAAATAAATATTGTGCTTTTGGAATTGTCCGTTGTGTTATATTATCCCTGTTGTTATTGTTTGATTGAGTGTTGTTTATATTAGATGCTTCCGCTTGTGTATAATCGAAAAATAAGAATGAATGGGTCAGCTATACATCCTAGGACATCGCAACTAACCAACTGTCATGGGATATTCACATGCTCGGGGGCTCAAGGCATGACATCAGGCCTTTATTTGGAATTTTCTCTTAACTCCCCGTCTCTATTAGCAAATTGTAATTTACTAATAGCCATCTAATTGCTAATAATGGCCCTTTTAACTTAATTGAATATTTTAAGTCAATTTTTTCTTTATAAGTTACCAAACAAGCTTAATCTCTTAGGTGCTGAATTTATATATCTTATCATTTAATTGGGTTATCAAACAAGCCCTACGCTGGATAATAAAAACAAGCCCTATCCGATATAATAAACATTTAAAAATAAAACTACAATCTTGCCTATTATATTGTTAGATGCCTAAAACCTATCATCAATGTCGTTATTCCTATTTGGTAACTAGTCAATATTATTTAATACTAGGGGTGTGCAAAGGAACCAAGAACTGCTCAAACCGCCCGGAACCGGACTGGATTGGCCTAAAATCGATGGTTCCCATGAGAATTGGTCCAGTTTCCAATTCCAAATTACTAGAACTAGTGAGTACCAGTTTGGTTCTTGGTTGTAGGCATAGAACTGCTCATCTACCCAACCGGAATAGACCGATATATTATATATTTTATATGTAAAATTGCATTGGTGAATTGATGTTTTAAGTAAAAAAAACATAATCGAGAAGGTGTAGTGAGAGCAATTCTTTCCTTCCATTTTCCTATGTGAAGCAACAAGAGGAAGAAGAATCGCCAAACTGAAACAAGAAAAGAAAAGGAACAATGGCGCTTGGCTCAACCATGTTTGCTTCCATGGTGATGGCAAAGATGGCTTCGACATTAATTTTGGGCTTACTCAGGCTCATCCTAATACATGTACACAGAGAGTTCATGTGGGGAGAAAGAAGGCTCAGATCAAAGCGTTAGAGGCAATGAATAGAGAGACCTCCTCATTCTCATATTTTTCTCCAGAATATCCCATACATCAAATAATATTAATTGATGAATGTAATTTTGTAGGGATTGAGAATCGATTTCATGGATCCACTTGGGAATCGGACCGGACTGGCAATTTGGTTCTCAAGTGGATCCATAGAACTAACGAACGGTTCTTCTTTCCAATTTTTTGGAACCGGTCATTAGTGGATGGTTCCCATTTTAAGGTGGAAACCACCCTCCCGGACCAAGCTCATCCCTATTTAATACTCCATATTAATTTATTATTAAACAACATGGCTTGTTTCTTTGATTTACATAAAACTAAAAAATATTTTTTCTGCTATCCTGCCAAATTATAAAGTATTATTCAAATATCAAAAGAATATGAAAAAAAATCATATGGGAATCTGGTTATCAAAATTGAGCGTTGTGAAAGTGTTTGGACTTTCAGTTTTGAAAATACTCAATGTGTAAACCACGAGATCTAGATCAAGGGCCTGTTTGATAACCTACTTAAGTGCTGAAAATTGAAGTCCAACGCTTAATTAAAACATGCTTGATAACCTTAATTAGAAGGGTTGCTTAATTCATTATACAATAAATATATATATGCCAAGTAAAATTGTCAAGTATGCTGCTAAAACCTACCAATAATTATCATTGTTATAGCTTCTAAGATATCAATAAAATTTAGCTATTAGTTTACAATTATCACGAAGCAACTTTTTATCTCTACTAGGCCACTACCTTCCTAATGGGAAAGGATTTTTATAAGTGCATAGCTTGTTTCTCCTTTGGAGCACTTTGTCATATTATTTGGAAAAACATGAACAACATCCTTTTCAGAGAACAACCTCTTGCTATTCCGGCTATGAAGAACCATATTTTTAAAGTGGTCAAAGATAAAGCGATCACTTTTAGGAATGTCGAAGATAACTTCAGGAATAGAAAGTTGTAGAGGAGATGGGGCATTGACCCGGTCATCTTCTCTGGGGATCCTTAGTTGCTTCCTTTTCAACTGGTGTGTGTTTGTTCTGGCCTTGTGAGCAGCTGCTTGCTGTTTTTGGCGGTTGTTCTCTTCCCTAGCTGAGGGTTTTTGTGTTTCTAAGGCCGGTTGTTCATGCCGTGCTTTTCATGTCCCTTTGTGTTTGCTGTTTTGGTTGCCACTTGTGGCTCTTACATCCCGACATCCTTCTACTCATAACATTCTATCGTCTTGAGTGTAAGTTGATGCCGTGATATTTTGTACACTTGGTCTTTGCTCTATATATTCATTACCTTTCACCAAAAAAAAAAAAAAAAAAAAAAAAAAAAAAACATTTTATCTTCATTTTCAACACTTTAACTTCAGTACTAAAATTTTCAGTACCCTGTTTGACAAATTTGTTATTGAACTTTACACCACTTATGCTTCTTCTGTCCTTTGTACCCGAGATGGCCAGTCTACAATCTGCAGAAACATCCTCGACAGCATTTCTAACAACCTTCCGGCAATGTGACCGTAATGACATTGGGTGTGTAGGCTTCTTCCTTAACCAAATATGCATCTGAGCTACCTGAACTTCTCTCCACGAAGAAACCAGGCTCTTTAGGCAGCGGCAAGGTTGCTCCTTCATTTGCCAACATGAAAACAACACTGGACGTTGTCGGCCTATCTTCAGGAAACTTTTGGACACATAACAAGCCCACTTGAATGCATCTCTCTACTTGAGACTCGAGAATAGAGTTGCATAAAGATACATCGATGAGTTCCATGGCCCTCCCTTCGCCCCATAGCAACCATGCCTAAAAAATTTCAACCAGTCGTGATTACCACTGTCTGCGCATCGAAAAAATAACATTGTCTACATGAAGAAAGAACAAATGGGATGCGGTTTTAGGAGAAACAGAATATCTGATCTTGTTTAGCAAAAAAGAAAATGACAAATCTAAATAATCCTCTACCACTTACGTGTCCAAGAAGGTTGTGATGATGATCAGGATGCTGAAATCCTCTATTCCTTTTGCTACTTACTATCTCCAACAAAAGCACACCAAAGCTGAAAATGTCAGACTTCACAGAGAATTTTCCGTCAAAGGCATACTCAGGGGACATGTAACCACTGCATCAAGCAAGTCAAGCTTCAATTCCTCCATATACTGATGGATAGTGCACTGTTCGAATGAATCAATATGAGAAACTTACTATGTACCAACTATTCTTCTTGTCTTTGCCTCTGTGTCATCTCCTTGAAAGTTCCTTGCTAGGCCAAAATCCGAAATCTTTGGATTCATGTCAGCATCTAACAAAATGTTACTTGCTTTAAGGTCTCTGTGAATAACTTGTAATTTTGAATCCTGGTGGAGATAAAGAAGTCCTCGGGCAATTCCTAAAACAATGTCAAATCGCCTTTTCCATGCCAGAGATGAGCTTCTATCATGATCTACGCATACTCAACCCCATCAAAAACTAATTAACTTAGCATTTGGCTGTATTTTATGGCGAAGGAATCAACAGATAGAACAAAAGCAGAAGGAATTGAGTGAAAAGGAACTGAGAAAGATCAAGCGGTTCTGACCAAAAATGAGATAATCCAAGCTTTTGTTTGGCATGTATTCATAAATTATCATTCTTTCTTCACCCTCAATGCAGCAGCCAACAAGTCCAACAAGATTCCGGTGCTGAAGTCTGGCGATTAGAAGGACTTCATTCATAAACTCATCCGGACCTTGCCCAGAATATTTTGACAGCCTCTTCACCGCTACTTCTTGTCCTGAGGAAAGTCTTCCCTGCATTTATATTACTCATTGTGGGCCTCTGTTGTTATCTGAATTTATTGATTTATAACTGATTACTTTGTAGACAGAACCAAAGCCGCCCACTCCTAGCTTGTTTGTTTGAGAGAAATGGTTGGTGGCAACAGCAACAGCAGTGAAATCATATAATGGCAAGTCAATGTCATCCGTCCCACTTGGCAAGCCTACAAGGCATGTAAACTAGTTTCTAACCATACCATAATCTCGACAAGAAAAAATCAATTGGGAATTGATTACATGATGTAAAAGAAAGGTATTTAGCTTACCTCGTCTTTTCATTCTTCTCTTCCAGATTATGCCCAATGCCATGCCCACTATTAGCAATCCCGAAATGGCTGAAGCCGCTGTGATAGTCACCAGTTTCTTGGATGGACTGCGGATTGAATCTAGCATAAGGGAAGAAGTTAAGTAACTGATTTTAGGGAAAGAGTTCATCAATAAGCTGATGAATCTATCTCATTAGAGAAAACTTGAAGATGAGATATAGTGAGGAACAGAACTAGTTCAGTCCGGCATTGGCACAAGATGCATCAGATGTAGTGAAAGATTAGAACAGAGCAAAAAAAAAGCAATTGCTCAACCAATTAGCCAATGCAGATTAAATAAATGTATTTACCTAATTCAGAAGTAGGTAGCCGTAGGAAGAGATATTGCACATTATCAACCTCGTCAATTTCCTTAATATCAATGAGATTGCCAAACCACATCAAGCAGCCTGCTCCTCTAATATCCGAATTGGCATAAGCTATGCAAGAACAATTCTTTAGACACTCAACCTTGCACTCCTCAAGGCTCATATTCTTGAATAGCTGGAAATCTACAAGGTCAGGTAATTTCACCTGCCAAAGTTTTAGAAAACCCTCGCCAAGAGAACAATTCAATGGAATTTTCCTTATGCACCCCTCTGTTGAATTAAGCATGTCCCAATCTTCTTGTGACTCCGGCATAAAGCCCTGCAAGCAGATGCATCTTGGGGTTTGGTTTACTCTACACACGCCATTAGCACCGCACCGTCCATAGCTGTCACAAGGGTCGTAAGGGAGCGAGTACATTAGATCCCATTTCATGCTTCCGCTCTTCAGAAGATGACAATGCACAAACCCATCTGAGCTTAATGTGACTTTGGCAGTGATATCATCCTTCAAAGCTCGAAATGCAAAATAGGCACCCGTTTTGTTGAAAACAGCGGTGGCTTTAACAACGATATTCAGCTCATTGGAAACGCCACCAAATTTAACTCCATCCCATGGCCCAGTTCGATATACTTTGGCTGAACCATTGCTGATTATTTCAAGTTGAGGTAACCCATCGATTTTGTATCTGAATGTATAATCTCCAGGGGAAGGATCGTCTGTGCTTCTCCAGGAAGTCAGATGATGTTCCAAACCGGTTTTAAAGTTCCATTCCACTGTCATACCAACCAAAATCGTGTCTGATGGGTAATCAAAGCTTTGCCATGAGTAATCAACAGAATCTAAACTGTTGCTTTCCCTAAGAACAAGGTTACCAGAATCTAGGAGCTGTACAATTGGGTTACGGAGAACCTTAGTTGAATTCGTTGACCAAATGACACTCCTTGATTGGTTGAGAAGAACAAGTTCGCCTTCATTGCTTATTTCCAGAGTACCATTTGAATCAGTGAGTGGATTGTTCCTATTAGCAACCCAAACAACCGTATCAGGACTCGCCACGAACCATATCCCCAGGAAATTGCTCTTTGACCTTCCAGCAGAAAAGAAACCGAGCTCAAATTTTCTGCCTGCGGAAACTAATGTCTCTCCCTCTTTAATAAATTGTGCTGAAGTCAGGGTGTCAACTGCAGTAGACAAGCGCAGCAGTGACAAAACCACGATGGAAGTGCAGAAGAAGCTGAAGATAGGATAATCTGCCATTGCAAACCCTTCTGTTGATCCACGAGATAAAGTAAACAACTAGATAAAGATTCAAACTTTTCAGAATAGCATGACAGGATAAGAAACAGAAGACAGATACCTTTGTTTGGTGCAGAGCGAGTTCTAGGAGTTCCAGATTGGATTGAGTTGGGTCAAGCAAGAGGCTAAGTCACACAAATGTTCGTCGATCACTCTTTAACCTTCCTGTAATCGTCACAGACCAAATCTGACTCAAATTGGTGAAAAGGCAAGTTTTATTAATGTGTCACTTACACGCTTTCTGTTTTGCCGCCATCGTCACCATCCTTGTTGCACCAGTCCAAGCTCGCATACGGCTAAATGATGCGGAAAGTAGTAAGGCAGTCCCATCGGGTGGCGGAGATACCGCTCAGCTACTAGGTGGCCTCCATGCCACGATAGTTCATAATGTTAATATGGACTTGACCCGGTCAAAGCAAAGAAAAAGAAAAAAAAGTCGACCGGTCAAGAGGAAAGAAGGAAGAAGGGAAAGAGAAAGGAGGGGCTTCAAGCGTTCCCGACGCAGACTCCTTGCCAAACCAATTCAACTCTTATTCACAATGCTCGGTAAGTGCTCACACCCTTTGTTATTTCAACCAGCATAGTTTTTGGAGTTAGGTCATATATTCAAAATTTTGTGAATTCAAGCCGCGAAATGTTTTTTTTTTTTTTTAACTTATTGAGCTTTGGCATTTCATGGAAATTGTGGATTGTGGTGTCATAGAGACAAGAGGGGAAAAGTACCAAAAAAAGTCATAAACCTATTGCATTTGTACCAATTCAGACATAAATCTTTCAATTGGACTAATTCAATCTTAACTTTTTTCACATTAATACCAATTAAGTTCATTCAGCCAATTTTGGTTGGCCGGGGCTAACATTGACATCGGCCGGTGGCCGAACGATGATGTCATAATTTTTAAATAATTTTTAATTTTTTTAAATTTTTTTTTTTTATTTATTTTTTTTTTTTTTTTTTTTTTTTCTTTTTCTTTTTCTTTCCATTTTCCTTTTCTTTTCTCTCTTCTTCCTTTTGGATTGTCCTCACAATAGCCGGTGAGCCTCCAGCGAGGCTACCAGTGAGGGTCATAGCCCTCGCCCGGTCTCGCCTAGGGCCTTAGGGAGGCGAGCTAGGGCCGCGACCCTCGCTGACCACCGTGAGGACAGTTCAAGGATGAAGAAGAGAGAAAAGAAACAAGAAAAAGAAACAGAAACAGAAAAAAAAAAAAAAAAAAAAAAGGAAAAAGAAAAAGAAACATATTATTAAAAAATTACCACGTCGGCATTTGCTAAATTGGCTTAATGAGCTAAATTGGTACCAATCTGAAAAGATTTATGATTAATTGGTCCAATTAAAAAATTTATGATTGAATTGATACCAATACAATAGGTTTATGATTTTTTTAGCACTTTTCCTAGATGGGAGGCAGTTTAGAGCTAATGGTTTGGTGGAAGTAAAGACTTTAGGATTTCACATGTGAGTTCCATGTTGCAAATGCTTGAATAATTAATTTTGGGGAGCAATTTGTTGTCATGTATGAATTGTTTTATTAGCCTTTAAGCGTAGTTTACTTGGTTTTGACATTGATTCTCATAGCTACATGTTGCTTGGTTTTGGGTATTTCGAGGTAAGTAGTACTATCTCTTCTTCAAGTTTGTAAATTCATATTTGGAAAGCAATATGGATTATATATAATGTGGGTTAAGAAATGGCATTATTGTTGTATAGAAAACCGAATCAAGTATTTACTACTTCTTGGTTATTTATGAATATTTTAGAAAATGTGTACTACAAGATATTGTGAAGATATACATATGCACATGTTTAACTTTGCAAACTAGTTTGCAAAAAGATTTTTGAATAATATGAGAAATGCTTTGAGAAAGGTATTTCTAGCGGATAAGATGTATTGTGAAAAGGTTATCTGTTTTGATTTTTAAAATGTATAGTGGTGTTATGAGATTGATTATGGACTGGATTTCTAGTACTGGAGGAGGATTATTTGATGCTATGTATATCGGTTTTAGGATATCTTTTGAGCTGAGTTGGCCTTGTGAGTGAAGACCTAGCCAAGGAGGAATTTTTAGTCGTCTTGTAACCAAGCATGTGTCTTAACTACATTAGAATATTGAGCAATAGATTTCTTAATAGATTAACCATTGACGTGTGATTTGATAGAAATTAATTAATGAATTTGACCATTGATGCTTGAACTGCGGTGATAGTTTAGATGGTTTTTTTTTTATTAGTATAAAGCTTTATTAAAATGAAACAACTCATGAATGACTTGATATATATTTTATACTTTGGGTTATGAAATTTTGGTATTACTTTATATACATGCATAGCAATTGTTTAATCTCCTTAGAAAAGATGTACTACTTTTTTTGGGCTGTGATTATTCATTCCACTTGTTTTTCATGTTTTCAAGTTTTTCGGTTAGCGACAAGTTGGGTGAGAGCACTATCAATGAGAACTTTTAGGAGTTGGATTTCTTTAAGTATGGTTTGAGGTGGTGTCCTTCAGGTTAGGAGAATGACGGCCGTGCATTTCCCCTAGGATTTAGGGTGTGACACATAATCTGATATTCTTTATCACTTCAACTCGACTTTCCATTATTACAGCACCAAAAAAAATTCTTATCCATTTTTCCCTTCTCCGCATGGCATGTTAATTGACCAAATTATTTTCCTTCACATAAAATGTCAATTGCATATGAGATTTTTTCACAGATTAAATCAAGAAGATCCCCTCACGGATCTTTCCCCTGACAATTTGTATGAACAGTTTCAGGCTAAAGTTTCCTCTTGTTAAATGAAGGTAAACTCGCCAAAACTCAAAATGTCTTAATAATTCATCCTCCTCCCTACTCCGGATTGAAATTCGATAACATGTGAAAACTCTATTTACATAAAGAAAGAGAGAAAGGGCAAAAGGTCAACGTCCAATGACAAAAAATCAGAAAAGCTAAAATTGTCTGACGTGGCAAGAACCTGGTCATAGAGAAAAAGGACAGAAGGAAAAGGTCAAGACCGACGACAAAAACATCGGTCAAGCTAAAATCTGTCACATTTGGAAAGAACGTGCTCATCGTATCGTGAATACTCATATTCAAACATTGGAACGGTCATTACACGCTATTTGGGCTTACAAATTCCAACAACGACACTCCACCTCTGGTCACTATGGAGTAGCATCCAAAGAAAACAAAAAAGATAATATGGTTCAACTGGCAATTTTTGTAATTGGCATTGGAAATAATTAATTATAAGTAAGGATATATAGTGAAGCCATCTTTCTTTAAAGATGGCTGGGACCTTATCTCAAATAAGAGTATAAAATGACCGTCTTAACTCCAAATAAAGCCCGAACTTATCAGCCGACTAAATTCTTGCAAGTGAGCTTTTCATGATGGCTAGAATAGGGGCAATTTTGCCCAAAAAATTCTCATCATATCGAAATTGGAGCTGGACTTCGTGTTAACCAATTGAACAATGACCAAAACTCTAAAAAAATAAAAATTAAAAATTAAAAAACCTCAAATTGAATTCGCAATTCATGTTTTCTCCCCCTCCCGCTACGGTTGATGAAAACATTTGGGCAACTTTTTGCTAGCGGAAGACAAAGCCATATTTTCGTTTTTTTTTTTTTTTTTAAAGTTCGTGTGTCATTGTATATATGAATTCAATAGACCAAACTTTACATATAAAGGTCTGCTAAAGAAAAATGTCATCTCTATGAAAGTCAAGATAGCGAACATAAACTCTCAAGATTGGAATGGTCATTACACGATATTCAAACATTGGAACGGTTATTACGCGCTATTTGGGCTTGCAAATTCCAACGACGAAAATCCACGTCTGGTCACTATGGAGAAGGGTCCAAAGAAAACAAAAAAGATATTATGGTTCAACTGGCAATTTTTGTAATTGGCTTTGGAAATAATTAATTTTAAGTAAGGATATACAATGAAGCCATCTTTCTTGGAAGATTGCTGGGACCTTATCTTTAATAAGAGTCTAAAGTGGCCATCTTAACTTCAAATAAAGCCTGAACTTATCGGCCGACTAAATTTTTGCAAGTGAGCTTTTCGTTGATGGCTAGAATAGGAGCAATTTTGCCCAAAGTATTCTCATTATATAGAAATCGGAGCTGGAGTTCATGTTAACCAATTGAACAATGACCAAAACTCTAAAAAATTAAAAATTAAAAATTAAAAAGCCTCAAATTGAATTCGCAATTCATGTTTTCTCCCCCTCCCGCTACGGTTGATGAAAACATTTGGGCAACTTTTTGCTAGCGAAAGACAAAGCCATATTTCCGTTTTTTTTTTTATTTTTTTTTTTTTTTTTTTTTTTTTTTTTTTTTTTAAGTTCGTGTGTCATTATATAAATGAATTCAATAGACCAAACTTTATATATAAAGGTTTGCTAAAGAAAAATGTCATCTATATGAAAGTCAAGATAGCGAACATAAACTCTCAAGATTGGAATGGTCATTACACGATATTCAAACATTGGAATGGTTATTACACGCTATTTGGGCTTGCAAATTCCAACGACGACACTCCACGTCTGGTCACTATGGAGAAGGGTCCAAAGAAAACAAGAAAGATATTATGGTTCAACTGGCAATTTTTGTAATTGGCTTTGGAAATAATTAATTTTAAGTGAGGATATACAGTGAAGCCATCTTTCTTGGAAGATTGCTGGGACCTTATCTCGAATAAGAGTCTAAAGTGGCCATTTAACTTCAAATAAAGCCCGAACTTATCAGCCGACTAAATTTTTGCAAGTGAGCTTTTCGTAATGGCTATAATAGGGGCAATTTTGCCCAAAATATTATCATTATATAGAAATCCGAGCTGGAGTTCGTATTAACCAATTGAACAATGACCAAAACTCTAAAAAAATAAAAACTAAAAATTAAAAAACCTCAAATTGAATTCGCAATTCAAGTTTTCTCCCCCTCCCGCTACGGTTGATGAAAACATTTGGGCAACTTTTTGCTAACGGAAGACAAAGCAATATTTTCGTTTTTGTTTTTTTAAAAGTCCATGTGTCATTGTATATATGAATTCAATAGACCAAACCTTATAAATAAAGGTCTGCTAAAGAAAAATGTCATCTCTATGAAAGTCAAGATAGCGAACATAAACTCTCAAGATTAGAACAGTCATTACATGATATTCAAACATTGGAACGGTTATTACACGCTATTTGGGCTTGCAAATTCCAACAACGACACTCCACGTCTGGTCACTATGGAGAAGGGTCCAAAGAAAACAAAAAAGATATTATGGTTCAACTTGTAATTTTTGTAATTGGCTTTGGAAATAATTAATTTTAAGTAAGGATATACAGTGAAGCCATCTTTCTTGGAAGATTGATGGGACCTTATCTCGAATAAGAGTCTAAAGTGGCCATCTTAACTTCACATAAAGGCCAAACTTATCAGCCGACTAAATTTTTGCCAGTGAGCTTTTCGTTGATGGCTAGAATAGGGGCAATTTTGCCAAAAATATTCTCATTATATAGAAATCGGAGCTGGAGTTCGTTTAACCAATTGAACAATGACCAAAACTATAAAAAAAAAAAAAATTAAATTAAAAAGCCTCAAATTGAATTCACAATTCATGTTTTCTCCCCCTCCCGCTACGGTTGATGAAAACATTTGGGCAACTTTTTGCTAGCGAAAGACAAAGCCATATTTTCGTTTTTTTTTTTTATTTTTCATTGTATTTTAAGACCAAACTTTGTTTGTAAAGAAAAATCATCTGTATGAAAGTCAAGATAGTGAACATAAACTCTCAAGATTAGAACAAAACTTATTCAAACATTGGAACGGTTATTACAGGCTTTTGGGATTGCAAATTCCAACAACGACACTCCACGTCTGGTCACTATGGAGAAGGGTCCAAAGAAAACAAAAAGATATTATGGTTCAACTGGCAATTTTTGTAATTGGCTTTGGAAATAATTAATTTTAAGTAAAGATATACAGTGAAGCCATCTTTCTTGGAAGATTGATGGGACCTTATCTCGAATAAGAGTCTAAAATGGCCATCTTAACTTCAAATAAAGCCCGAACTTATCGGCCGACTAAATTTTGCAAGTGAGCTTTTCATGATGGCTAGAATAGGGGCAATTTTGCCCAAAATATTCTCATTATATAGAAATCGGAGCTGGAGTTCGTGTTAACCAATTGAACAATGACCAAAACTCTAAAAAAATAAAAATTAAAAATTAAAAAAAAAATTAAAAACCTCAAATTGAATTCGCAATTCAAGTTTTCTCCCCTCCCGCTACGGTTGATGAAAACATTTGGGCAACTCTTTGCTAGCGGAAGACAAAGCAATATTTTCGTTTTTGTTTTTTTATAAAGTCCGTGTGTCATTGTATATATGAATTCAATAGACCAAACTTTACATATAAAGGTCTGCTAAAGAAAAATGTCATCTCTATGAAAGTGAAGATAGAGAACATAAACTCTCAAGATTGGAACGGCCATTACACGATATTCAAACATTGGAACGGTTATTACACGCTATTTGGGCTTGCAAATTCCAATGATGACACTCTGCATTTGGTCACTATGGAGAAGGGTCCAAAGAAAACAAAAAAGATATGATGGTTCAACTGGCAATTTTTGTAATTGGCTTTGGAAATAATTAATTTTAAGTAAGGATATACAGTGAAGCCATCTTTCTTGGAAGATTGTTGGGACCTTATCTCGAATAAGAGTCTAAAGTGGCCATCTTAACTTCAAATAAAGCCCGAACTTATCGGCCGACTAAATTTTTGCAAGTGAGCTTTTCGTGATGGCTAGAATAGGGGCAATTTTGCCCAAAATTTTCTCATTATATAGAAATCGGAGCTGGAGTTCGTTAACCAATTGAACAATGACCAAAACCCTAAAAAAAAAAATTTAAAAACCTAAAATTGAATTCACAATTCATGTTTTCTCCCCCTCCTGCTACGGTTGATGAAAACATTTGGGCAATTTTTGCTAACGGAAGACAAAGCAATATTTTCGTTTTTGCTTTTTTAAAAGTCCATGTGTCATTGTATATATGAATTCAATAGACCAAACTTTATATTTAAAGGTCTGCTAAAGAAAAATGTCATCTCTATGAAAGTCAAGATAGCGAACATAAACTCTCAAGATTAGAACAGTCATTACATGATATTCAAACATTGGAACGGTTATTACACGCTATTTGGGCTTGCAAATTCCAACAACGACACTCCACGTTTGGTCACTATGGAGAAGGGTCCAAAGAAAACAAAAAAGATATTATGGTTCAACTGGCAATTTTTGTAATTGGCTTTGGAAATAATTAATTTTAAATAAGGATATACAGTGAAGCCATCTTTCTTGGAAGATTGCTGGGACCTTATCTTGAATAAGAGTCTAAAGTGGCCATCTTAACTTCAAATAAAGCCCGAACTTATCGGCCGACTAAATTTTTGCAAGTGAGCTTTTCGTAATGGCTAGAATAGGGGCAATTTTGCCAAAAATATTCTCATTATATAGAAATCGGAGCTGGAGTTCGTGTTAACCAATTGAACAATGACCAAAACTCTAAAAAAATAAAAATTAAAAATTAAAAAACCTCAAATTGAATTCGCAATTCATGTTTTCTCCCCCTCCCACTACGGTTGATTAAAACATTTGGGCAACTTTTTGCTAGCGGAAGACAGCCATATTTTCGTTTTTTTTTTTTTTTTTTAAGTTCGTGTGTCATTGTATATATGAATTCAATAGACCAAACTTTATATATAAAGGTCTGCTAAAGAAAAATGTCATCTCTATGAAAGTCAAGATGGTGAACATAAACTCTCAAGATTGGAACGGTCATTACACAATATCCAAACATTGGAACGGTTATTACACGCTATTTGGGCTTGCAAATTCCAACGACGACACTCCATGTCTGGTCACTATGGAGAAGGGTCTAAAGAAAACAAAAAAGATATTATGGTTCAACTGGCAATTTTTGTAATTGGCTTTGGAAATAATTAATTTTAAGTAAAGATATACAATGAAGCCATCTTTCTTGGAAGATTGATGGGACCTTATCTCAAATAAGAGTTTAAAATGGCCATCTTAACTTCAAATAAAGCCCGAACTTATCGGCCGACTAAATATTTGCAAGTGAGCTTTTTGTGATGGCTAGAATAGGGGCAATTTTGCCCAAAATATTCTCATTATATAGAAATCGGAGCTGGAGTTCGTGTTACCAAATTGAAAAATGACCAAAACTCTAAAAAAATAAAAATTAAAAAAACTCAAATTGAATTTGCAATTCATGTTTTCTCCCTCTCCCGCTACGGTTGATGAAAACATTTGGGCAACTCTTTGCTAGCGGAAGACAAAGCAATATTTTCGTTTTTTTTTTTTTTAAAGTCCGTGTGTCATTGTATATATGAATTCAATAGACCAAACTTTACATATAAAGGTCTGCTAAAGAAAAATGTCATCTCCTTTACCAAAAAAAGAAAAAGAAAAATGTCATCTCTATGAAAGTCAAGATAGCGAACATAAACTCTCAAGATTGGAACGGTCATTACACGATATTCAAACATTGGCACGGTTATTACACGCTATTTGGGCTTGCAAATTCCAATGACGACACTCCGCGTTTGGTCACTATGGAGAAGGGTCCAAAGAAAACAAAAAAGATATTATGGTTCAACTGGCAATTTTTGTAATTGGCTTTGGAAATAATTAATTTTAAATAAGGATATACAGTGAAGCCATCTTTCTTGGAAGATTGCTGGGACCTTATCTCGAATAAGAGTCTAAAGTGGCCATCTTAAATTCAAATAAAGCCCGAACTTATCGACCGGCTAAATTTTTGCAAGTGAGCTTTTCGTGAAGGTTAGAATAGGGGCAATTTTGCCCAAAATATTCTCATTATATAGAAATCGGAGCTGGAGTTCGTGTTAACCAATTGAACAATGACCAAAACCCTAAAAAAATTAAAAAAATTAAAAAACCTAAAATTGAATTCACAATTCATGTTTTCTCCCCCTCCTGCTACGGTTGATGAAAACATTTGGGCAACTTTTTGCTAGCGGAAGACAAAGCAATATTTTCATTTTTGTTTTTTTTTTAAAGTTCGTGTGTCATTGTATATATGAATTCAATAGACCAAACTTTATATATAAAGGTCTGCTAAAGAAAAATATCATCTCTATGAAAGTCAAGATAGTTTACATAAACTCTCAAGAAAACTTTAAAGAAGGATTTAAAGTGTTATCATTTTCTCAAATAAGTGTCTTAAGTGGCAATGACATTTTTAAATAAGGATCTAATCTTTCTAGCCAACTAAATATCTTGGTAGTCAATGACGTTTTTGTCCGAAGATAATTTAAACTAAATTTTAGTTAAATTAGAATAAAAATTAAGCAAGCTAAAAATCTTGAGAAAAAAAAAATGTAGGCTAGAGATTAGATGAGGTCCAGCAACCCTCGCCCAAATCTAGGAGAGGGTCATGGCCCTCCCCATGCTAGTTTAATTAAGATTTTGTGTAAAAATTAGGATTCGAATCAAAATGACGTTATTTTAATCTTTTAGTTAACCTTAATGTCATGTAGAACACACGTGGGAAAGATAAAATATTGAAAAAATTGCATTAGCATTTTCCATTACTTCAATTAAATGAGGTTAGCAGAAGAACCCATATTTTAGAAAGTTGAACTCTTGGGGGAGACCTGCAAGCCCTCGACGGCTACTAGCAAAGGTCGTCTTGCCTAGGTCCTCATGGGCCACAGGCAAAGCAACCCTTGCTTGGCCCTCTTCATCATCACTTGAGATAGGTCACCGGCGAAAAGGTAAGAAATAAAGAAATTTTTTTTATAATATTAATTGACGAAAATACCCTTGACCTATGGTGAGGTAATATTCTTTTTAAGATTGACATAATCACTTCATATTCTTATTTGAAAATATGATTGTACTTCAAGTCTTTATTTGAAATTTTCTCCCAACTCCCCATCTCTATCAGGTCCTAGAAATTTAATATTTCCTAGCAAATCATAATTTATTAATGGTCTTCCTATGACATCCAGCTGCTAACAATGGCCCTTTAAACTTAATTGAATATTTTAAGTCAATTTTATTTATAAGTTACCGAACAAGCTTAATCTTTTAGGTGCTGAATTTTTATATTTTATCATTTAACTGGGTTATTAAACAAGTCCAATGCTAAGATAAAATGTTTCTTAATTAGTTTAAATATGAGACTAACCTGTAATAAGAGGGCCTGATTGGAAACTCTATAAATAGTGCTCAAGTCTCTCCTCTAACCCTAATTCTTACAGTATCCTCACAAGGAGTGTTAACCTAGCGATAAAGGTGAGGAGGCCGCCTCATTGAGCCAGTGATACAAAGGGCAATAGAGGAGAAAGACTTGCGCATGGAACATCAATTTTCCACTTCCACTTCAAGAACGAGGGATCCCAAAACAGGTGCGTTAATCTTTCTACTCAATTATGCATGTTCTTGTTCTAGTTATAGAGATCTTAGAATTACGCAATTTGCATCCAACACGTGGTATCAGAGCAGTCATAACCCTAAAACTCGAACGCATATAATTTTTGCCTTAATTTGAGATTTTCGTGATTTTTCATTCAATAAAAATCAAATTAAATTAAATTAACCACCGGCCTAGGTGGCTCCGCTGAATAAGAAACCTCAACCTTGGGGGAAAGGTCGAGGGGTCAAACCCCAGGGGAAGCATCGGCGACTTAAGCGTGATGTCGGGGTGGTGGGTTCTCCGCTAGCATCACTCCAGGGTTTACTTGGCGGCTATGTACCGCTGCAAGGCGACGAACGGTTGACGAGGTTCCCTGGGTATAAAAAAAAAATCAAATTAAATTATATATTCGAATAGTGCTCATCGAGACGAACAGATTTGTATAACCATTATATTTATTTTACATATTTGATAGTTTTATGGATGATGTATGTGAGATGTAAAGTTTATATCCCTAATATGAGAGAATTTCAATTATTCATTTGAATTGTGACCGCCAAAGTGGCACACTTGATTGGGTTTAAGAAATTTCAGTCTCGTATAATGATTGAGATGTCTCCGGTCTATTGCCTAGTCATACTTTCAAAGGAGGTGATTATGTATTAATTCAAAAAGGGATACATGATGATGTGGTAGAGGAGTGACCGATCCTAGTGGTTTATATGCCCAAAGGTGATGAATTCACGGAGATTTGAATATATTCTCATAATCGTTATCATGTGGGAAGTGTACAATTGCATGTCATGTATTCTGCCCAAATGTGATTGTGTGATTTTGCATGTAACTTTCCGGATGTGTACTTGTACGTTAAGTTACACAATGCTCACATGATGTTAATTATATACACTACTTGTCTTTTAATCAAATTTTCTGTAAACGGTAACTCCCTCACTATTGAGGTTCTTGCTGGTTCAAACTTTAAGAAGTAGAGAGAAGATTTTTATGTTTGCTATGGAGATGGCAAATGTTCATATGGCTCTTACTACCGATCGGCCGGTAGATATTACTGCCGAAAGTACACAGGCTCGGAAAGCACATTTTGCTGCATGAGAAAAAAGCAATAGAATTTGCTTACTATCCATAAAACGTTTCATTCAAGAACACTTGAAAAGTGGTTTGCCTGCGGATTGCACTATTAGGCAAATGATGGAAGCCTTGGTAGCTAGAAACCGTGTCTTATCTAATGCTGAAATAGGGACACACTTGCACACACTATTTACTATGAAGTATGATGCTTCTTGTGGAGTTAGAAATTATGTTCTAAGGATGGTAGATTTGCAAACAAAGCTCCAGGCTCTCAATGTTGATATTCTCACTACCTGCATTATACATCAAGCTCTAAATACTTTTCCTCCTAATTTTTGGATTATCAAGGTTAATTATAGTTCTCAAGATGAAACCTGGTCAGTTAACGACCTGATTGCAAGGGTGGTGATAAAGGAAGACAAATTGAAGAACGATAAAGGGCACATTGCTCTTTATGCTTCTAGTTCTGGTAGTGATAAAGATAATAAGTTGAAAAACTATACCCACAAGGGCAATTCTGAAGCTGCTGGTCCTTCCAACAATAAAGGAAATTCTCAATGTGTTGATTCTTTTAACAGTTTGGGTCCTAAGAAAACATTCTCCAAAAAGGATGTTGTTCTTTGCTACTTTTGCAGAGAGAGATGACATGTAAAGAAACGCTGCAACAAGTATAAAGGTTTTTCCATTAATTCATCTCATATGAAATAACACGTTAATGGTTCATCCATAGTCCAATCTTTTGCTCAATATCAAACCATGGTCACAACATAGTGCTTGGTGACAAGATCAAGATTCTCCCCTTGTAAGGTATCCACCTACAAAGCCAGTGACTCGGCCTAAAAAGATATCCTAAACCCAAGATGCATACCCACAAGCCCTTCGCTAGGCTCATAGAGATATTGAGCACTAAACCTGCATCCTCCAATATCCATAAACTCAATCCATAATCAATCTCGTGATCCACCATAAATTTAACAAACCAATCATATAACCTTTCATAACTCGATTTCCCCAATAGAAATACTTTCTCGCAAAGCATCTCATATCATTTCATAAAACAAATTCACAATCGAAACTATAATCTATATCATAAATCAGTTTCACAAATCGAATCGAATCAATTTTCGCAACTCAATTTATCAAATAGATTGTGTTTCTCAAAGCTTTTCACAAATTTATATCCATATATTTTGGCAATTCCTTTGCAAAGCATTTAATCAAGGTGTTTACAAATAATCATTCCAACTTATTTCAAATAATGCATTTTTTAATTCCTCACAAACCAAAACTTATAACATGTAACAAAAGAATTCTTTTTATAAAGAATTTCCTTCATCCGTTGCACAATAATAAACTCATAAGCCATTTCCAAAAATGCTTTGCCATGCCATTTCAAAATCAACAAGGTAGTAAATGCTCAATCCGAATTTATGCAACAATTATGCTTTAAACGTCACTTCTTCCATTTTTATGAATAAAATGCCATGCCATGTCTTTCATACTCAAATCAATATCACTTTTAATTAAGACATGAGTTTTCAAATTCATAGAAAATATTGCACCACTCACCTGAATATGCCCCAAATCAAATAATAAAGCTCACTCAAATCCATGTACTCGCATTCCTATTATATAAGCGAGAAATAGCATAAAAACCAAGTAAAATATTATCTCAACTAATGACTCGACTAAACTATGCTTATTTGTCAATAAAATCACACCTACAAGCTAAAAAAAATTACATATCCAAAGCAATTATTCAAGCCGTCCACAATGCAGACCTTTTAGCATGACACTTGGTCACATTATAACTCTTTCCGCCGAACCCCGTTCCGAACGTATTTATAATCAATAGAAAGCTCTTTCAACGTGTCATAAGAATCCCAACTTGACCAACCCAAAATCAAGCCAAAAATCGACAAAATATGGGCTTGAAGCTGTTGGACGCACATTGTTCACTACACACGGGAAACTTCGAAATTTTGTTTCGGGCAAACTGAAAGCTCAAATCAAGACCCATAAAATCCTACAGTTCCATGACCCCTAAGCTATCATTTCTATAAAAATATGCGGCTCAACAATTCAAAAATTGGACTTCACCACTCGATTTTCCCAAAATTCCGAATTTCAAATCCTAAGTCCAAAACTACTCTAGTTGGAAGAATGAGAGCCACGATTACTTACCAGGCATTGTCGATAAGCTTGGTGAGGCACCCGCGATGTGAACAGACAAAGTTGTCTCTCCTCCTCCTCCTCCTTCTTCCTCCTCCTTTCTTCTTTTCTCCTCTTTTCTTCTGCCCGAATATGTGCTGTCTTTTCCTTTTTTTTTTTTTTATCTCTTCCCTTTTTTTTCCTTTTTCTTTCTTTATTAAAAGTGGGTCCCACCACCTTCTCTTTGAGCTAGTAAAAAATCTCAAATATTACAAAGCCATCGAGGCAATAGCTTGAGATGGAGATACGACACACCGGCCAGAGTACGAGGACATCTCTGAAGATGAACAGGTCAATGACAATTCTTCCACCCGAGAGCTCCCTTGAAAGGATTATGCCCTATGAGAAGCAATTCCAGACCAGCACAATAGAAGCAATCAAGAAAGTTATACGCTAGGCGACAAGCAAACTCCTCTTCCTGCCCAAGTTTTGCATGACATTGAGAAGCCCTATGATCTCTTCAAAATCTATCATCACACCTTAAGACTCCTAATTTGATTAGTACTTGGTCATAAATGTGCCATTCTTCACGCTCAATAAGAAAACCATGTAGCCTAAAATGAGAAGAAAACTGTGTTCTCAGTTCTCTCAAACTCATTTGACCAAGATCATCATCCCTTTCGAAGCATAAGTCTTTATTTAATGCAAGCATATTGCTTGTACGATTTGTTTTGAAATTACAAATGAACTATTAGCACCGGGTACAAAATTCCTTGCGGATCTCTTCTGTTCCGTCCTAATGGTGTCAAAACCCTAAATTAGCCTAAAGAATGTGGAGTATCTCCTTCAGGAACAATAATCTTAAAGGATCAGATCTGCCTTGGTTTCCGTTTATTGAATGAGTTTATGTGGGGATCGGTTTCGTCCTTAATTCAGCTCTTAGATACATAATATCGCCTGGATTGAAATGTTGTCCTGCGATGCTTCATATGGAGTTTTTTCCCGTTTATTGAATGAGTATATGTGGGAATTGGTTTGGTCCTCAATTCAGCTCTCAGATACATAATTTCGCTTGGATTAAAATGTTGTCTTGCGATGCTTCATATGGAGTTTTTTCAGTACACAACACGAACGCCCATCAGACCAACGTGGTTTCATTCAATCCCTTCGAAAGCAAAGTCGTGTTCTTTTCTCTCTTGTGCCCCTTGGAAGAGAAAGACAACGAAGGTCAACGTCCTTATAATATATTCCTAGTAATGTACGAACCGGTGCACATAATTTATTCTCAATAGGTAAGATCTCTCCAGCAAGAAGAGTACCCGTCTTCACTGAATCTCTAGTCCGTTCAAAAATTAGAATCTTTGCAGCATACCAGCCCCAAAATGAGCTTACACTTCCATTAGCTCGTAGATGCAAGAAAATGAAAAGAAACAGTATGTAGAGTTTAAATTGTAATCTAAATGGCCATAGCTACTGGTTAATATGTGAACTGCTCACATGGAACATTCTTTATTTTTTCGTTGGAGAAGTAAGATGCAACTGAGGTTGTTAGGGGTCTCTCATTGTTTTAATCGAAGTTTTTTAATGTCCTTAAAAGACAAATGTATGTCCGTCCTTTCAAATAACAACTTAAGTTTCAGGTTGAGAATACCTTATTGAGATAACTTCAGCCAAAGTTTAAATTCTGAATGACACTGCCACAATTAGATTCTCATGGCATTCTATGTTGATGTTATGTGTTATTGATCTCAACAAAGTGTAAATTTCCAAGACTATGTTTTCCCACTTCCTTTCTTCTTGTCCTCACAATTACTGTCATCCAATGCCTATCTTTTGACGAAAGAGAGGGAGGAAAAAAAAAAGAGAGTGAAAGACAGTATTCTACAATGATTTTTTTGTCTCATTTGGGAGGCAGTACCATTTAAAATGTCCAAATGAAGGATCTTTTTTCAGAATGAGAATCATAGTTAAAGTTGCAACAGTTGCTGACCAAACCAAAGAGCGTTATTGATCAAAGCATTTGACGCAATAGTAATAGCGGGTGCTCATCCAAATTGAAGAAGAAAATATAAGATGACACTCAACCCAGACTCTGCATCCATGGAATCTCCCCTCGTACGTGCCATTCCAATCGAGCTCTTTTAGAGGAATATTTCCCTATTTTACTCAGCGTTTCAGTATGGAAATTTAACTGCTAGCTCACTCTCTCCTCTCAGCAAGTCGGTTTCGTTACATTAAGTGAATCTGCATTATCCTCGATGGATGCACATTGCGATTTATAGGAATTCACTAATTCTGGTGTTCTTCATTCGCTTCACAATTTATTGTCATCAAAATGCTTTTCGCCGCACCGATTTCATGGAGTGCGGAATGTTCCTTTCAATCCAATAATATAATAGTAAATTTTGCTTATCTATCCTCTCCTCTCATTCATTAAGTTAGACCGATACCTTTCACACTCGCGAACTCCAATGGAAGTTGTCCAGGACAACCCTTCGTCTTGCTTACCAGAGTAGACTCCTGGAGTCCTGGAGTAATTTACAGAGATTCAACCACGTCCCCAAAAAATGTCTAGTAGAAACACATTCTCTGGTGACTGGATGGATCACAAAGAAGATGACGAGATCTTTGGGATACTTCCTTTGGTAATCTTTTGACTATCATTCCCAGCTTTAAGTACATAATATTTGCCTTAGCAGCGGAAGACAAGAGTGAAGGTGTTCGCTCTGGCTCACCGCTTCTTAGGCACTACAAAGTCCGTCATTTCTATGGCTTTTCATTGCATTATTATAAGAGAATGTTGTTTCGTTATGGGTGATACATTTGCTTTATAATCATTATTATGTTGGCACTCAAAGACGGGACTGTCGAGCAATTCAGATGCTGGAAATCACTGCATATCATCTTACCGTCCTGAACCCTCATTAACAAGGGAGACAATGGCCAGCGTGCTCATCAAGGAATTCTTTGAGAAGCATCAGAGCTATCGTATATTACTCCGTTTCTGAAACCAATGTTCCAATGTTCCGGAAATGCTAAAAGAACAATTGCATGGACAAGTCATACCCAACGAGAAGTCCCCAAGCTCAGGACCCGTTTCACAAGACACCTCCAGACAATGCTCGAAGCAAAAGCTTGATGGTCTTGGATACTAATCGCCCATGCACGCCAGACTAGCCACCATGTTGGGCAACAAGGTCGGTCCAGATGCCGCACATGGGAGTAGACTCTCAAACTCAATATCTGGCATCGATAGCGGACCAGCAACAAGCAACAGCAGTCTGAACGTACTTGTCAATGGCACAGGCATTTTGTTCTTTCGGTCAAAAATAGCACCGGTGATCTTTTCGAGTAACAGAGGACTAGATATTTGGAGCTCTGCTCCAGTCAGAATGGGTTTCTGCACGATAACCTTCTCGAGCATTAATTACAAGTTGGCTGCTCAGATGATTTCTAAGACTGGTCAACTTTGCGGATGCCATTAAAGCTAGAATCTTGCCCCCTCTGTCGAGTGAAATAGCCACTAGTCTGCTCCTAACCAAGGGCACCTCCCACCGTAGATTATACTTACTCTTAAGTAGATAATCTATAATTCATACACAGATCAATTCTTTACACGATTAATTCAAGTGGGGATGATAGAAATAGAAATAGAAATGTTTGAAGGGGTAGAAACGGGGGATAATACAAACCATGAAATCCAGAAACAAGATATAGTTATCGTAGATCCAAAAAGAGGAAATAGATTAAGCATATGTCATCACAAGGTTCAGAGGTACTTTAAACATCAACCGAGCAGGATAATGTAGCGATGGCTATACGTCTGATGTCCACTGACGTCGGAAGATGATTCATCCTCAACGGGATCCTCTATGGCTTCATCAGTCTGGGGGCACATGTATTAATGTTTGTTAGTCATTGCAACGTGGGCCCAGAAGACAAGAAAGCAGTTGAGAAAGGAAGTGGGAGAGGGGTTTCTCTGTAGTTGTCAAGCAATTGATCCCCAAGGACCTTTCTCGTGCGTATACCCAACCTCATCGTGTACCACGACTATTCATGAAAAATCTATATAAATATTGTGGTGCACTTTGACAGAGCTTACAGAAACCCGAATTGAGGCCAATTCGCTTGTTGACACCTACGCCCATCTTTATTTCTGTCCAATATTTGTGCTTCCAAAAGATCAGCCCTCGTAGATTTCACAAGGTTCTAGAGAAAGCTAAATTTTTGTACACTCAGAAAAAGCCTTATTGGAAAATCGGTGTGAGAAACATCTTTTAAATGTGCAAAGACTAAGAGTGCCCTGGCCACAAAAAGAGAGAGAGGGGACTATTGCCATTGTTATTCATGCAAATTTAAGGGAGTATTTTCTTTTTCTAATTTTTGAACATGGCCAAAACAACTAAGCTCTAATAATAACATGACCATTATGCTACACTTTCAAGTTGTAATATAATCCATTCATCAGTGTGTATCACGGGCTACTGCTAGTTTCTAAGCAGTCATGTGGTACGACCCTTGCTATAAAAGTTAAGGAAAAATGAACTTCCCGTGGTGGGGGAGGATCGATCCTTAGACAGGACCAGGGAAGATGGAAAGGATAAAAGAAGAAAAATTTGTAGGTGACTTACCAAGAAACTTGACGAAGGGTTCAAGTGAAGAACGGGCAAGGGGATGATCCCACTCCAGTGACTCCCACGTCTGCTGATTTATCCGAATCTCTCGAAGAGAAGGGGAAGGCCCATTGTTAAGCAGGGGCAGCTGCAAAGGAATCCTCTTCAGTTTCGGACAATTGTCTATAGAAATCTGCCGGAGGGTATCCCAACTCGTGGTCCCATCACATATGCTCTTCAGTTCCGGAAGATTCCGTAGACCCAGGTTCATTATCTTTGGGAAGGAACGGTGCGTCATTTCAGCAACAGTGCCTATTATCACCTCTATGCCCTTGCAGTCTTTGACTAATATCTCTTGGAGGAAAGGGAGGTGGAGCAACATGTCTTCCGTCAGCAGCTCCCTTTTTATGTTGTTGCACCCAATTACTTCAAGATATGTAAGGCGACAAGTGGCTCTGCTTGGCAATGGCCCATGTATTATCTCCTCTAATTTTTGACAATTATGTACAATAATTTTCTCCAGATTTGGAAGGAGCGTGGTCAACCACTCCCATTCCACTACTCTCTTAATTTTATGACACTTGGACAATTCCAATGATTGCACACTTTCTGGAAGCAAAGCGCAGCCATCACTGCTTGTTCCGTCTACACTCGCAGCGATATGGTCCCAACCATTGATGAGTATAGACCTATCAGGATCATCCACAACCCAAAGGCTGTAAGCATTTGGTGTCGCGAGCGTGTACCGTCGGCAACTATTTCGCACGAGAGACCCCACACATGCATTGAATGTTTCCACATCAGCAACAGAACAATAAAGTGCCTCCAACTTTGTTGATTTTACCTCTTCTCCTGCCCTCAGCTTTTCAATCGCAAAATATTGCAAGTTCACCAGCTTCTCCAACACTCCCTCTAGTAATGTCTCAATCATTGTGCCATCTAGGGCGAGGTATCTCAGGTTTACCAACATCTCCATGCCCTCTGGTGCTTCTTCAAGACTTTGACACCCTTGAAGGTCCAACTTTCTTAGAGATCCCAACTTTCCTACAGAAGGAATAAAATGTAATGCCAAACAACTTCGCAATAACAGTGCTTCCAAGCTCTCCAACTGAGAGATGGAGTCCGATAATTCCGTGATTCCAGTGTAGCAGAGATCTAGAACCTTCAACCCCTTTAGATGTCTGAAGAAAGATTCATGGATGATTCCCAACATGTCATTTCCATTCAAATACAGGCTCGTCAGTTTAGGGCAATTTGGTGATATGCCATTTGGGATTTCTTCTATATTGTTTCCTTATAAAAAAGACTTTCTCTAGATGATCGTTCCAGAATACTTCCTTCGGTATTTCTTTCAACCCCATACAGGCCTTAACCATGTGAGTTGTGCTCGTCACCATATGCAATGCCATGTCCCTTGTCAAAGGGTGCAGACAACAATACTCTATGTCTGAATCCAACAGGCAGGACCCTCTTATTTTATCCAATATGGTGTTACCCCGATCGTGCAATCCTTGCCTGGTGGCAATTCCATCCAACAAACCCTCATCAATGAAAGACTCTATCAACTCCTCCTCTCCACTAGCTCCTAAAAGGACAAGTGCTTCTCCAAAACGAAGTATTAGATGCAGGAAACACTGTTGCACTTGATCATTACCCAAGTTCACGTAACTGAGTTGCAGTCTATTGAACACGTCAAGCTCCATCTTGGAGTCTTCTAATTTTCCCAACATGTCTCTCCATTCATGCACTTTCTCTACTCCTCTCAAGCCAGTTGCAATCTCAATGATCGCAAGTGGCAGACCATAGCACCTATCAAGAAGAGACCTTGCAATCTGTTCAACTTCCAAAGGGAGTTGTCCTGCAAAGCAAAGCGTCTTTGAAAATAACCACCCAGAATCTTTCATATCGAGAATTCCTATCTTGATTTACTTTTGACAGAGCATCATACGACACACCTCTAGTGATCGAGTTGTCACTACCAACTTTAGTTTGCCCATTTCAACCGGAATTCCCACCTCCTTAACTTCAAAATGCATCCAAAGCCCATCTAAAATAAGGATGGATCTATTCATCATATTCAGATGTCCATACAATAGGCCCGCCCTTCTCCTCACATCCTTCTCATTCGAGAGATTGTCTAGTCCGACCGCATTGGCAATCTCTTCTTGTAGCAAATACACATTAAAATCCTGCGGTACAGCAACCCAGAATACATCCGAATCAAGATCCTCAAGTAGTCTATTATAGACATGGGTCAAAATGGCCGTCTTGCCCACTCCACCCATACCGTAAACACCAATTCTGGAAAAGTTGTCCTGCTTTAAATTGGAAAAAATCTCATTCACCTTCAATTGAGTCTCTTTGCCTACCAATTCTGTTGTCACTAAGGGAGACGTTTTGCTGCGTCTAACAAGTGTCGTCGCCGCTTGCCAAAATCTTCCTGGAGCTAGAAGAACTTCTTTGAACAACTCTATCACCTCAGCTACTTTCTCCGGTGGAACAGATGCTTCTCTGATCGCCCGCACTGCCCTCCAGTATTCTTCTTCCATCCACTTCGAATTTAGCCTGCTCATGTCCCCTTGGCCACTACTGATGAGTTCTTCCAGCTTACTTTCGAGAAATGTCATATTCCTTTTGGCAAGCCTACGGGTACCTTGTTGATTCTCAGCTGATGCAACCTGCGTTCTCACACCTAAACTCAAGTATAAATGAAAATTCACTCATAGGTACTTCTTAGACATATTTAATAGATATGCTACACTCACAGAAATATATAATTCGTAGCTTTGTATTCACTTTTTCAACACAACATCCCATATAATAATCAATATGTTATGTAGACATGCATGTCACAATAGTGAAATATTGGCAACCACATATCATGAGCTCTCCATTGGGGGCAAAAAAAAAAAATAAAGCTCTCCATTGGGGCAAAAAAAAAAAACTATTTGAGATTAAAAGTCATAGGAATTAGAATATAAGTTTAATTTCACGTGACCCATTTCATTACTTTAAAAGCCAACGCTCCTGTCGGAGATCAGAGGGGATAGGGAGAGGCATGGCTTTTCAAGATTTGAATGGCACACTTCAAAACATTTTTGTATTCATTCTCAAAGATCTCGTGATTATCAATGACTGACTCTTGAACTCCTCTTTTCCTATTAATTCCCGATTATTTTCTGTTTCTTTATGACCATAAGAAATCTGAGCATCCTCCTCCCTATATCCCCATTCTTAGGTGAAGACTAGAAGACAAATGTCCTACACGAGCTTCAACTCATGGCAAATTTAGAGATGCACACGTACCATGTGGAACCTCGGTATTAGGTTCTCCCCCTTTGGCATTCATTGGGCGTGGCATGTTGGTTAAAGCAGGAAAGGACCGACTAGGCTGATTCTTCTCAACAAATGAAGTCTTGCCACAAGCATCTTCATTGCTAGCAGTCAAGGGCTGATGCGAACCCTGGGTAAGGTTGGACGAACCTTCCACCGCTCTTTCTCCCTTCAGCGCCTCTAGGGCTTCCGATCTCACTCGGCCATCGAAGAGCTTGCAGTCACGAATTCCACATCCTCCAACTCCAGCAAAGTGCACATTGATCTTCTTCGTGACAAAACCGCTCGCGGGCAAGTTGCACTTCCGCTTGTTATTAGGCAGAACCTCAACAAGCTTCGAAAATGGATACGTTGCTCTTGGCATTTCCCCTATATCCCACGAAAGGGAAAACAGATAAGTTTCGATTGACTCGGTACCACAAGGAAGACCTTGGAAAATTTCTTATTTTGAAAATAGGGGAAACAATTTTCAAATTTTGCTCTTCAGATTGAAAGCCATAGTTTGCTTCCACGTTAAAAACGAATGCTCTTTGTGTAGGTGGTCTGAGGGGATAGAGAGAGCCATTGCTTCTCAAGATTTGAATGTCACACTTAGAAGCATTGTTCTGTATTTCAAAAATCTATCAATTACCAGCGACCAACTCTTAAGCTCCTCTCTTCCTATTAGTTCCAGTTTATTTCGTGTATTTCTATGACCATTGGAAATCTGAGGCCCTGCCTATATCCCTAGTAATAGGTGAAGGAGCTTTAACAAAAGGGGAATTTGGAGATGCACATACCTTGCAGAACCTCTGCATCGGGTGCTCCCCCTTCTGCACTCAGTGGGTGTGGCATGTTAGTCAAATCAGGACGAGACTAATTTAATGCTTTGTATGATAGCAACAGCATAACCACTTAAAAACATTTGTCTGCTCATTTTCAAATATCTAGTGATTATCAATGACCAGCTCTAAGACTCCTCTCTTCCTATTAATTCCTGACTATTTTCTGTTTCTCTGTGACCATAAGAAATCCGAGCATCCTCCTGCCTATATCCCTATCCTCAGGTGAAGACTAGAAGACAAATCAAGCGACCTGCACGAGCTTTAACTCAGGGCAAATTAAGAGATGCACACATACCGTGTGGAACCTCCGTAATGGGCTCTCCCTCTTCTGCATTCAGAGGGCGTGGCATGTTGGTTAAAGCAGGAAGAGACCGACTGGGCAGATCCATCAAAGGCAATGGAAGAGAGGCTGATGAACCTGCAGCATAGTTATTATACATTGAATTAAAGCTTTACTTACATGATAGCAATACACATAGACACCTCCCCCATGATAGCTCTCTCTCTCTCTCTCTCCTATATCCCTATCCTCTCTCAAATCAAGCGACCTGCACGAGCTTTAACTCAGTGCATGTCCGGTCACAGCATTATTTCATGGCCGGGGCTCAGCTGCACCCTCTAGTTATTCAATTTGGTTGATTTCTTTCGATGTCAACCAATTCTAAAAATGGACGGTAAACAATCCAGTTTGCACGCATCAAGAATGCCTCAACCAATGGCTTCTAAAGCTAGTTAGAGTTGAAATTTGCCATGTGGTTCAGACAAAGGATCTAGAACGCCTCTGACCAAGCACTTGACTAATGCTAATTATGTAAACTTATTGTCGACAAACTTTGCTCACCGGAAAAAAGCTCCAGAAACAAAGACCAGACACGATCATTGCTTATTTTCTGTTCCATATTGGCCGATTAAACGATTGAAGCGTTTTAAGTTTCTCAAAGATATAGAAGATCTGGCAATTTCAAGTAGATTGCACGCTTAAAATCCTACAATAGAGCGTCACGAGTTGCCACAGAGTATTCGGACAGGCCATTGCATTGCATAACGTGGGTAAAAGATAAACGTACCAGGAGGAGGACTGGAAGCTCCGGTCCAGTTGCTAATCTCTGGTGTCGATTTGGTTCTTCAGCCCCTGATCACACCAAAATATTCATGGCCGGGGTTCAACTCGATCTCCATCTCGATCAACATTCCCATGGAAATTTGAAGCGGTGTGTCCAGCGAGAGATGAGAGAAGAAAATAGGAAAGACGAGAGATGAAACTACCCAAAAGTAAAGAAAACCCTAGAGATCTAGAGGCTACGTTTGGTCGTCCGGATTTCTAATCGGGATAGAACTGGATAGGATAGGATATGAAATCCTGTGATTTTATATCTTGTCAATTATTTGGTGAATCACAATATTAAAATCGGATATATTCACATCATATCATATATATATATATATATATATATATATATATATATATATATATATTTTTTTTTTTTTTTTTTTTTTTATGTATAGATGGCATATCATTATAAATGAACCTAAATATTGATAAATAGATATGGTGAAAATCTCACGTAACACTATTCTTTAATTTATTTTTATTTTATTTTTCCACTTTTTTTATATTATTTTCTTTGTTATTTATTTTTTCCCATTTCATCATTCTTTAATAAAATTTTATCAAGTAGTAAACTGTACTAACATACCTAAAATACAAAAATACCTCAAATATATAATAAATATAAATATTTAATTTATAGATTGAATGTTTATTATAAGATAGAATTAAATTTGAATATATAAATTAAAATAAGATTAATTAAAAATAAATTTCTATTTCTATTTTTTATTTCTTAAATTATAATTCAAATATTATTTATATTGAAATACAATTTCAATTTTGTTAATTTAATAATTTTGCTATTCGAGAAAAATAACTTTCCTATTATGGGCATTAGAAATCATATCTACATTTATCCTACATGTGGATAATTTTATCATACATATATCCCCTTATATCCGACTTTATCATATTTTGAGTGAGCATCAAACGAAGGGTAAGATAAATCATATCCTATCCCGAATTTTATTCCAACTGCCAAACGCAACCAGAGTGCCCTTGATTGTGCCCCTCTATGTTCGATGCTCAGCAAATCTGCACCGTTCGTTTTCAAACAAGCAAAGACCATCGTTGTATTACGTAAGGGGGATAACAACTCGAAACCTGTTACATTCTCGATAAATCAATTTATTTGCGTTTAAAAGTTCCCCCGGAAATTATTGATTTGCCATCTCCTTGCCGCCCCCCTCCCCCCGGCGGGGGAAATTATTAATTTATTCGCGATGGGGAAAAGTTAATTGGTAGGATATATCCCAAATTAACATGTTCTGAGGCCACTCGCTAATTTTGAATAGATTTTTAAATTCTTTTTTATGTGGCGAGATTAACTGTCCTAGAAAACTATCTTTCTTAATCCCTGAAGTTACCGACAATTATTGCAAACTTACTTCTCAATTTACATAGGAGCTTATTTTTTCTGCATGAAATGTTACTACTAATGTAATGAAAAAACTAACAACTTCATAATTACTCAATTTGGATATCGAAGTTTCGATATTTATCATAGGTAGAGGTGTTAAATGGGTCATTGACCTATTTATGGACTTATTTCTAGTTAAATGGGTCATTAATGGGTCAAGTCTCATTTCCCAAAACACCCATAATGAGTTTTGAAAATAAATAGGCTGAGATATATGGGTCTTAAATGGGTCCGAGGGCAGACCCATTTAAGACTCATTTATCAACCCATTAAAAATGAACTCATTTGACTTTTTCTCCTCTATTTAACTTTACAAAAATATTTTTTTTATAAAAACTGAAATTATAATTATTTTTTTCTTTTAATTTTCTTTCATTTTTTTTCTTTCTTCTCCTTCGGTCGCCGGCACGGCGATGGCCGGCGACCGGCGGCGCGAGCCTCGAGCTCGTTGGCGTTGAGCGAGTTCAAGCTCGCCGGCATCGGGTGACCTCGAGCTTGCTGGATCTAGCGAGACTTGAGGCTTGCCAAGATCGGCCTCGAGCTCGCTAGATCGGCAAGGGGTGAGCTCGAGCTCGCTCGATGCCGGCGAGCCTCAAGCTTGCCCGACGCTCGCTTGTGGCCGGCCGCCAGCCATTGTCGTGGCCGGCGGCCAACCAAAGAAGAAGAACAACAAAAAGAAAAAGAAAATTAAAAATTATATTTAAAAATAAAAAAATAATTAAAATTTTAATTTTAATTTTAAAAATAAAAATTTTAAAAAATTTTAATTTTAAAAATAATAATTAAAATTCGATTTTTTTAAATAATTATTTTAAAAATTATAAAATTTGTCCATTAAATTTGTGTTGTATAAAACTATTTTAGTAATACATTTTTTTAAACATATATATAAGAAATAAGCTTTTTTTAAGTTTAGTTAAATGAGTCGAGTATGGGTCGGAAAATTTACATTAAACATAAATGGGTTATAAATTGGTTAATGGGTCAATTTGGGTCGGACCATTAATGACCCGACCCAAACCCGACCCGACCCACTCATTTAACACCTCTAATCGTAGGGAAGCACCATTACTACGATCCTCGCTATGCATAAAAATGGTGAATGTTCCTGCGAGGCGAGTTAATGGTATTTAGCTTACCTCGTCTATTGTTATTTGAATTTATTGATTTATAACTAATTACCTTGTAGACCGAACCAAAGCCGCTCGCCCCAAGCTTGTTTGTTTGAGAGAGATGGTTGGTGGTAATAGCAATAGTGGCGAAATCATATAATGGCAAGTCAACAACATCTGTGCCACTTGGCAAGCCTACAAGGCATGTAAACTAGTTTCTAACCATACCATAATGTCAAAAAGAAAAGATCAATCCGGAATTTGATTACATGATGTAAAAGAAAGGTATTTAGCTTACCTCGTCTTTTCATTCTTCTCTTCCAGATTATGCCCAACACCATGCCCACTAAAAGCAATCCTGAAATGGCTGAAGCCACTATGATAGTCACCAATTTCTTGGATGGACTGCTGATTGAATCTAGCGTATTGGAAAAAGCGAAGTAACTAATTTCAGAGAATTCATCTGTAAGCTGAAGAATCTTTCCTTAGAGGACCTTGAACATGAGAAATAAATAGCGAGGAACAAAACGGTAGTTCAGTCTGGCATTAATAAGGACACATCGATGAAATGAAAGATTAGAACAAAGAAGAAAAAATAAATTGCTGAACCAATTAGCTGATGCAGACACAATATCTGTATTTACCTAATTCAGTAGCAGGGAGCCTAGGAAGAGATATTGCCCATTGACAGCCATGTCAATTTCCTTAATATCAATGAGATCACCACACCACATCAAGCAGCCCGCTCCTCTAATGTCAGACTTAGCATAAGCCGTGCAAGAACAATTCTTTAGACACTCAATCTTGCACTCCTCAAGGCTTAAGTTCTTGAATAGCTGGAAATCTACCAGGTCAGGTAATTTCACCTGCGAAAGCTTCATAAAATCCCTACGGGAACAATTCAACGGAATTCTCCTTCTGCACCCATATGTTGAATTAAGCATGTCCCCCTCTTCTTGTGACTTGGGCGTAAAACCCTGCAATCAGAGGCATCTTGGGCTCTGGTTAACTCTGCACACGCCATTTTTGCCACACTGTCCATAGGTGTCACACGGGTCACATGAGGGAGCGAGTACTTCAGATACCACTCCGTGCTTCCACTCTTCAATAGATAACACTGCGTAAAACCATCTGGGCTTAATATGACTTTGGCAGTGATATCATCCTTTAAGGTTTCAAACGCAAAACAGGCATCCGTTGTGTTGTAAACAAAGATGGGATTAATGATGGTATTCCCCTCCATGGAAAGACCGCCAAATTCAATTCCATCCCATGGCCCAGCTCGATATACTTTGACAGAATCCTTTCTGACTATTTCAAGTTGGGGTAACCTGTCAATTTTGTATCTGTATGTATAGTCTCCAGGGGAAGGATCGTCCGTGCTTCTCCAGGAAGTCAGATGATGTTCCAAACCAGTTCTAACGTTCCATCCTGCGGTCATACCGACCAAAAGCGTGTTTGATGGGTGGTCAAAGCTCTGCCACGAATAATCAACAGAGCCTAAATTTTTGCTTTCCCTAAGAATGAGGTTACCGCAATCAAGGAGCTGTGCAACTGGTTTACCGAGATTCTTGGTTGAATTCGTTGACCAAATGACACTCTTTGATTGGTTGAGAAGAACAAGTTCACCTGCATTGCTCATTTCGAGCGTGCCATCTGAATCAGTGAGTGGATTGTTCCTGTTAGCAACCCAAACGACCGTTTCAGGACTCACCACAAACCATATCCCCGGGAAGCTATTCTTTGAGCTTCCAGCAGAGAAGAAACCGAGCTCAAATTTTCGGCCCTGGGAAACTAATGTGTCTCCCTCTTTAATTGCACTGAACTCAGGGTATCACCTGCGCTTGATAGATGCAACAATGACAGAACGACGATGGAAGTACAAAAGGAGCCGAAGATAGGAGGATCTGCCATTGCAAACCCTTCTGTTTGATCTACGAGATGAAGCAAATAACTGGAAAAAGATTCGAACATTTCAGAATAGCATATCAGGATAAGATATAGAATACAGATACCTTTGTCTGGGGCAGAGCAAGTTCTTGGACTTACTGGTTAGATTGAGTTGGGCCACGCAAGAAGACCAGCCTCTCAAATATTCGTGGATCAGTCTCCAATCTTCCTGTAATTGTCAAGGATCAAATTTAGATGATTCGAATCGGTGAAAGGTGAGTTTTATTAGCATGCCACTTCACGTTTTCTGTTTTGCAGCCATTGTCACCATCCTCGTTGCACCAGTCCAACCTCGCGTACGACCAAATGAAGTGGAAAGTTGTTACACGGTCCCAGCAGGTGGAGATACACCTCGGGTAGCCTCCATGCCGTGAAGGTTCCTAATCTCAAGCCCTTTACGACTTTGACTCGATCCGTTTGGTTTTCTTCTCTGCGTGGCATGTTAATTGACCAAATTTGTCGCCCTGACATCTCTTCAAATTTCTCTAAGTGTGTTGATTTCGAAAAATATTCAATAGAGTCCTACTCAGATAATGCTAATACAAATGGATTTGATGTGTTGTATCTTTGGAGGTATAATTCATAAAGTTGCTTATCACCGGTGGCAGGAAATAATCGTCTTAAGGAGACTTCATCTCCATTTATTATTTCTTTTTTTATCACTTCTCGAATTCATAAATTTTTTTGTTACAACAAATAGAGTTACATATTTTTCCCCCGGTTCATTATTTCTTCTTCTTCTCTATATCTTCCAACACTTAATTCTTGCTACTTCTCCAAGTTCTCCAAGTTCTCCGTGTTCCACTTTATTCACTTGGTTTATGGCAGCAACTTTGCATTATTTGGACATTAAAAGGTAAAGACCCATACTCACGGACCACTTTTCACTTTGGCCGCGTTGACGTGTCATTCTTTCCAGCTAAATCATAAGTTAATCCAACGTCAGATGGAAGTCAGACACTTTGTTATGAACATGACACGTTTGTCTCTATAGAAAACATCATTCCTGGTCAAGGATGACTCGGGGTCAGCCATGAACGACATGAGAAGTTACCATTAGCGTAACGTTTGGGTGAACTTTCTCCGGGGTCGTTTTAACCCTCCAAACGGGTTTGACGGTTTGGCAAAAAGCATTAAGAGCAGCAGCCGCCATTATTGGGTGCCGCGACACAGCATATAAAGGGGTAAGAAGGGGAAAAAATACGGAAAATGATTTATAAGATTATTATTTTTTATTATGTTTTAACGATATGTTTTAACCGTTCATCTGAAATATAATTGTTAGTGAAAGACCATAGACCCACTTCTATAGTTCCATCCACTATGAATTCCACAGAACAATGCTTGAGTTGGCCCGGAGCTATCAGGGTAGAAGCAAAGGCCCTTTCTTTCACCTTTAGATCTACAATCATTGTCCAAAACGGGAAACAAATTTTGTGGGATGCCCACTTTAGGATTTTCATATGATTACTTGAACTATTCTTGTTATTTTAATCTTGTACTTCGATTGCAAATTAGCAGTGTTTTAGGAAAAGGTTGCAAACAATCTTGGAACATTTTTGTTGACGTTTCAATTTGACCTTGTACATGCACGCATATAGCACATGAGTATGGACCGAAAATGCTAAAAAAGACGTGCGCATGCAATGCGTATGTGGCGTCAATTAATATCTTCTTCATGTTACTTCTTTTTTTTAAATTACCATTTTGGGGTGAAATTACTTTGTTTTGCTCCATCCGTTGGTTACTGCAATTCGGGTATATTATTTTTTGCAATGAGATTTTGAAATATAGTAACTTGGAATAAACTATCACGGATCTAAGGTGTCCAATCCTAGTCACAAGGTCCGAAAGACATTTTGGACTGGTTTGAGTAAGAGCACTGGGTGAAATAGCCTAACAAAGGCCGATCAAGCCCTAGTCCAAACCTAGCCCGGTCTGACCTGAAGATTTGCATATAAAAGTTTTATGATGGATAGGCTGGGCAAAAATTCAAGACAAACCTTAATACCCATCCCAGCTTAGGCCCAACAATGATAACCTCTAACTTGAAAATGAAATTAGCGTTGTTTGAAAGGTTTATCGATTTATATATAATCGACAATTATCAAGAAAATAATTTTATGTAAAGTAAATTTATTTGACTTTTCTTAGCTTCCACTTTTAAGTGGCTCTTCCCGTGTTTGATATGGAAATCATCCTTTTAAGAGAAATTATGACCCTTATTTACCAGTTCGAGTAACTTCACCGGCAAAAATTTCGTAAAAACTCTATTATATTAAGAAAGTCCAGCTCTTCTTGTGGCTTAGCCATAAAACCCTACAAGCAGAGGCCCACACCGCAAGGACCTTGCTAAACCAAATATGTATACAAAATCTCACGGAAAACCTAGTAATCTACCGCAATATCGAAGTATCAACCCTTATGGCATAAAATGTCTACCGGCCCTCTGGCATAGTTAGAGTGACTACATTTTGCGTATGTGAGCCTCTATTTGATGAAGACCCATCAGAATACTTTAAGTTTCTTTCCATGAAGAAACCAGGCTCTTTAGGATCAAGCAGGACCGAAGCACAATTACGTATCATACATATTGCGGACGACATAGTCGGCCTATCTTCAGGGAACTTTTGGACACACAACAAACCCACTTGAATGCATCTTTCCACTTGGATTCTGTCAAATGAGCTGTGCAAGCATTCCTGCATCATCTCCAAGGCCCTACCTTGACTCCAAAGCAACCACGCCTGAAGAAAAATTGGGAACTCGTGTGCTTGGTCATTGAGAATTCACCATGAATGACCATGTAAAAGATTAGAGAGAGATGGAATGCAAGTGTTAGCAGTACCCATTTACTTACATGTCCGAGAAGGTTGTGGTGATGGCTTGGATGGGAAAATCCTCTATTCCTTTTGCCACCTATTATCTCCAACAGGAGCACTCCAAAGCTATATATGTCCAACTTCAAAGAGAATTTCCCATCTATAGCATACTCAGGGGCCATGTAACCACTGCATTTCGCATAAACAAGAATTTTAGGCTGTGGTCCCCTCATAATAATGAGTGCTTCGTGTCAAGAACCAAAAGAAAAGACTTACTAAGTTCCAATAACTCTTTTTGTTCTTGCTTTTGTTTCATTAGCTCCAAAGATTATTGCCAAGCCAAAGTCGGATATTTTAGGGTTGAGGTCACCATCTAGTAATATGTTGCTTATTTTAAGATCTCGGTGGATTACTTGAAGTTTGGAATCATGATGGGATAGAGAAGTCCTCTTGCAATACCGACAACAATGTCAAACCATCTTTGCCATCTCAACAGCAGGCTCTTTTCTTGATCTGTGTACAATTCAAAAATCGCATGGTAAACCACCACAAATAACTGATGAAAAGTGCTAAATTAGATCAATATCACTATAAAAGAGTTTCATTCAATTGATGGGGAATTAAAAAGCGAAATTGTCTGACCAAATATGAAGTAATCCAAGCTCTTGTTGTCCATGCACTCGTAAAGCAAGATTCTCTCCTCTCCCTCGATGCAACATCCTAGAAGTCCGACAAGATTCCGGTGTTGGAGTCGCGCAATCAAGAGTACTTCATTTTTGAACTCTTCAAGACTTTGCCGCGAACTCTTTGATAGCCTCTTGACTGCTACTAACTGTCCTTTCTGAAGATTTCCCTACAAAAAGTCAGCATCTTTGTTTTATGCATCACCGGTTCCTATTCTATTAGTATTAGATTAGTATTAGTTAGTAATCCCAGCTCGGTAAGGTGTGGAATGATATACATAAAACTTTGTACCTTATAAACAGCACCGAAGCCACCAGCCCCAATCATATTGTCATCAGAGAAATTGTTTGTGGCGCTTTCAATGGTGGACAAATCATATAATGGTAAATCAATGTCTTCATCTGTGATTCCAAGACCTAGTAAAATAGTATGCATTAATTTGCATTAGCATAGGACTACGATAACTAAATAGAGCGCCTATCAAACCAATTGAAGCAATGCTACTTTGAGTTCATGGCGAAATCTTCCCTGATCGAAGACCAGGCTTACCTCCATTCCCGATTATCCTTTTCCTATGCTTTACACCCCACAATGTAGTTCCGGCCGAAAGCAATCCACCAATGATTGAGCTCAATATGACAGCTACTAATATTATTTTCCTCCTGGTGCAGCCACGAATGGCATCTAAAGTAAAAAAAAGAATTTGGAAGATTAGCTATTTCCGAACCTCTCGTGCCCAAAGAACAAAGTATTTCAATAATTTAGCAGGAAAAAAAAGTCAATTAGAATAAGTATGAATACCTAGTTCAGAAGCTGATAGGCGTACATATAGAGTTTGCACGTAGTTCCCTTTTTCGAGCACTCTCATGTCGATCAAGTCCCCAAACCACATGAGACAGCCACTGCCTCCTCCTCTGATGTTTGAATTAGAATAAGCTGTGCACAAACAGTTCTTCAAGCACTTGTCCTTGCATTCCTTGAGGTTCATCCTCCTGTTCAGCGTTACCTCCAACACGTCGGGCAGTTTAACTTTTTAATTTTCCAAAACCCCTCTCCTTTTGAGCAATTTGTGGGTACTGTCCTCTTGCATCCACTGGAATAATCACGGACTGCCCATTCATCAGGAGACTTAGGCATGAACCCTTTCACACATTCGCACAAGCTACCGCTGCAGATGGCATTAGCACCGCACCTGCCGTAAGAATCACAGAGATCACCAAGGAACTCGAGCATGGCATTCCACGTGGCTCTTCTTGATCTATTCACCACAAAAACCTGCAGCACTCCCAAATAGTTTAATTTCATTCTCGAGAAAAGTTGACTGTTTTGAACCTCAAACATGAAGGAGATCTCAGTTTCATTGTCCATAAATATGGGCACTTTAGCTGGATTTGGGATAGAGGGAACGCCGACAAATTGGACTCCGTTCCATTGCCCTGTTCGAAATGTTTTTCTATGCACATCCACTTGGACTATTTCATACTGAGGTAGACCCTGGCTGTAGCTTAACCCATGGACATAATCTCCCGAAGAAGGGTCGTCCATGCTTTTCCATGCAGTGAGATGCTGTTCGAAACCCGTTTTCAGGTTCAACACCAGCTTCATGCCCGCTAAAAGTGTGTCAGATGGGTAATCGAAGCTTTGCCACAAATAAGCTTCATCAAAACTTGAAATAGAATTATCCCGAAGAACAAGATTTCCTGAATCCAGGAGCTGCGCAATTGGATTCCAAAGGACCCTAGACGAATTCGAAGACCAGACCACACTATTTGAGTGGTTGAGAACAACTAGATTGCCCACATTGCTAAATGTGAGAACACCGTCATGATTGGTTAATGGGTTGTTTCTGTTAGCAACCCACACAACTGTTTCAGGACTAAACATGTACCATATTCCCAAGTAGCTCATACTTGAGTTGCTAGGAGTAAAGAATCCTAGTTCGAAGGTTAGGTCTGAAGAAACCAATGTTTCTCCATGACTAATGGAATGGTTAATGCCCAAAGTATCGGCTGCGAGTGACATACCAATCAAGGGGATGATGATGAAAATGGAGAATGCAATCTTTGCTATTGTTGCAAATGCCCTCTTCTAAGTTCTTACTCCATTTTTATATGCAGATCATTCCAAATTAATTCACAACGCCAACACAATTCGAGCGGGTCCTCGAAGCCTACACCTTTTTGTGGGTTTCCGCTTTAAGACCTATTGGTTCCTTGCACTAGTCTGCGCGCATATTCCCTTGGTTCTCTGTTCTTAACTCTGACTACTTGTATTTTTCACTCTCCAAGTTCTCCCATGTTCCTCGTAACCACTTTTTTATAGCGGCTTTTTTAGATTCCAGACGGATATTCGAAGCCGTAACTCATACTCACGCACCAGTTTTCACTTCGGCCATGTTCATACGTCGTACTTTTCCAGCTATATCATTCAACATCAGATGAAACTCAGACATTTTGACGAAAAAAATCATCAATTCCTGGTCAAGGATAATCTCAGGGTCGACCATCCCGTTTGGACTTCATGCAATGACACGCCAAGTTTACACTTGAGCGGCGTTTGGGTTAACTTTCCTCGCGGGTCATTTTAACCTTCAAATGGGTCGGATCTTGATATGGCAACGAGAATCAAATGGCAGCAGCCACCATTTGCGGAGGCTGTGACGTGAAAAAGGACTTCCGAAGATTGAGCTAGGAGATTATATATTAGGCTTCTCGCGCATATCACTCGTCCAATGATAAGTATATAAAGTGCTAACAAAACAAAACAAAATCATTTTAAGATTTTATTTGTCCCACGGAAAATATTTTCCTATCAGGACTATGGAGCAAACATCCGCTTTCACTTGGGGATATCATCAAGAGAGAGCCTAACTTCACACATGTTAACATATCTAGTTATTCATACATTCACTCAAAAACTTAAGTTAATGAATTATGAGTCAACAAAAATATAATAATTACTTTGTACTACACCAATTCTCCAATATAAGATTTCTCTAACACAACTCACACATATATCCTAACAATATCCCCATCACGTGTGAGCTCAACCCTTAATCCATGTATCCTTCACATCAAGATATCTCAACTTAAATAGATTTGGGTTCCTTCAATCTACCATTGGCTTTGTACTATTTATTAGGAGAGGCGGCAAAAATCTAATACCATTCACTTGGGAAGATCGCCAAGAAGAAATCCAAGTCCGAACATGTTAACATATTTAATTGGACACACCATCACTCAAAAGCTTTAACTAATGAATTCTAGACTAAATATGACATATTAACTACTCTACACTACACCAATCTCCCACATGAGATTTCTTTAACACAATTCACGTATGCACCCTAACATTTTCGGGACAACATTTTTCTCATTTTTGGGCGTTTGATTATCTTAAGAAAATGAGTCAACGGAAAACTTATTCTTTAATTCAAGAAAATAATTTCCTTTTTAAAATATTGAAAAATTATTTTCCAAAATATGACTAGGTATTTTGTGTTTAGATCCAAAACTCTATGCTTTGGCATGGAAACTCCAATGCTAATTCTTGGTTCACCAGCATCCAAGGTCAGGTCTCCAATGCCCAAGCTCGGGACCTTCATGCCCGTGCCCAAATCCCCTATGCTTGCATTTGTGTCCATCAAGGTTCAGCCAGAGATCCTGGCACCAATGCCTGGATCCATCGAGACTAGGCTCAAAACTCGAATGCCTAGGCCCAATGCCCGACACCTAGGCCCGAGTCCATAGTGGCCAAGGACAAGATACCGATACCTAAGGTAGAATTCCCAACACCTAAGCTTGGGTCCACAAAGGCTGTCCTAGGGACCATCAAGGCCAAATTTGGGATCCCAATGCCCGCGCTTAGGTTTATCAAGGCTGCGTCCGAGACCCAAATGTCTGCATCAAGGTCCATTAAGGCCAAACGTGGGACTGTAGTGCCCGTATTTGGTTCATCAACTACCCAAGCACAAGCTGTTAGTGTTGAAATAGTATATGGTTATTTAGGAAAATTAAATGTGATTTTCATACTAAACGGTGGAGAATATTTTCCTATTCATTTTTCAAGATTTACCCGAACACTGCAAAATATTGTCATTTTCTAGAAAAATGACTTTATGAAAAATATTTTCCAAAAATGTCACATTTTTCACAAAATAAACGAAACCTAATATCGTAATTTTTTTATATTCGATCTGCATAAACGAGAAAACTTTGATATTCATTTCGAAGGGACCTATCATCTAATAATTATAGTTTTAGACATAAATATAGGCAATTATAATAAAGACTGACTAACCATCCAAATCAATAATCATGAACGTTCATACATTGGATTTTATACCAACCACACAAATCAAGAAGTCTTGGACAATGATGAAATAAATGATCAATGGCATTTCTTGGATCTATAAGCAATTACTCAGAAAAACGTACTATCGACCATCCAACCTCGTCACCGTGACTACATTGACAGAATGAAGTTCTTCATGCATCTGGGTTGTACTTAAGTCCATTGAACTTCTTTCCATAAAGAAACCAGGATGTTTAGGTGGAGGCAAGCTTGCACTTTCATTTCCTAACATGGCAACTACAGAGGACATCGCTGGTCTATCACTGGGGAACTTCTGCACGCATAACAAGCCGACATGGATACATCTTTTTACTTGAGGTTCGACCGAATCACACAAGCACTCATCAGTGAGTTCCATGGCTCTGTCTTCACTCCAAAGCAACCATGCCTGAAAAAAATCACATCCCGAGCTTAGTCATGCAAGACCAAAAAAAAAGGAGATAAGGGAGAGAGAATGACATACGCTCTGGCTCTTTCTCTTACATGTCCAAGAAGGTTATGATGATCATTTGGGTGGCAGAATCCTCTGTTTCTTTTGCCACTTACAATCTCTAACAACATCACACCAAAGCTAAAGACATCAGATTTCACAGAGAATTTTCCATCGAAGGCGTACTCAGGGGACATATAGCCACTGTAATGACAAAGTGATTGTTATTAGTCTTCTAACATAACAAACAGTCCTATTTAGAAATGTTCTGAAGAGGCGAGTTCTTACTAAGTTCCTATGACTCTCTCTGTCTTTGCTTCTTTCTCATCACGTGCGAAAATTCTTGCTAACCCAAAGTCTGAGATTCTTGGGCTTAGGTTGCCATCCAACAATATGTTGCTAGCTTTGAGATCCTGATGAATTACTTGAAGTTTAGAATCATGGTGAAGATAGAGAAGACCTCTTGCAATCCCAACGATAATGTCAAATCGTTTTTCCCAGTCTAACAATAAGCATCTTTCACGATCTGCATATGTGACGTCAGTTTAGTCAACCAGATGGGATTAAGTTCAGTGCACAGATAGCATCATCATCCACCAGTAACATCTTTCATTAAAGGGTCTAGAGACCTCACCAAATATAAAACAATCCAAGCTCTTGTTTTGCATGTACTCATAGACCAAAATTCTTTCCTCCCTCTCCATGCAACAACCTAGAAGCCCCACAAGATTCCGGTGTTGAAGTTTGGCTATCAGAATTGTTTCGTTTTTGAACTCTTCAAGACCTTGTCCTGAGTTTCTTGGCAGTCTCTTCACTGCTACTTCTTGTCCTGTGAAAAGATTGCCCTGCATATTGCGGTTAGAGTAGATATGTTAAACAATGAAATATGATCACTCTGTTTGCAGTTAACTTCGTCCTGGAATATGCACGGCTCATTACCTTGTAAACTGGGCCAAAGCCACCAGCTCCAATCAGACTGTCCTCAGAGAAACCATCCGTAGCCTTAACAATGGTAGCCAGATCAAACAGTGGCAAATCAACATCTTCCTCCTTGACTTTCCAATCTGAAAAAGACCAGTTAATACAAAGATCCTTGTCAAAATATTTGTTAATCTCACAAAAGGGCCTAAAAGTCTCTTTGTAGGTGTACATTTATAGAACCAGTTGTACTGACCTTTGCTCTTTATTCGGCAATTCCTGATACAATGGAAGTACACCACGGCCGATAGAAACAAAGCAGCAATAGCTGACACCAATACGAAAATGACCACCCTTTTCTTCTTGTCAGAATTATGAAGGAAATCTGGCATAGAGAAGACTGCGAAGATTAAATGCAATCTTCTAGGGTGCTGTTCCTGAATAAGCTGGTCAAAATTTAGAATGACTAGAGAAAAAAAGCAATGATTGGCAAAATAAGTGCCCAGTTCAGATTTTGGTAGGCGGATGTATAGAGTTTGGCCATGGTTATCTTCTTCATACTCCTTAATGTCAATTAGGCATCCAAACCACAGGATACAGCCACTACCTCCTCCTCTAACATCTGAATTAGCATAAGCAGTGCATGAACAGCTCTTTAAGCACTTCACCTGGCATTCCTCGAGGCCTATGCTCTTGTTCAACCAGAACTTCAACATGTCAGGAAGTTTAACTTTTGCAAGTTTGAGGAAGCCTTCTTCCTTCGAACAATTTATTGGTATTCTTCTCGTGCATCCACCTGACCAATTGAGGAGATCCCATTCTTCTGGGGACTTTGGTACAAACCCCTTCAAGCAATCGCATATTGGATCTCTGTTAATTCTACAGATACTGTTGGCTCCACAAGTACCATAAGTATCACATTTATCATTGGGTAACGAGTACATGATATTCCAGGCATTGCTTCTTTTACTTGCAACATGGACCTGGAGCAACCCGGAATGGTTTACTAGTACTCTTGTGATAACTTCACTTTTTCTGGCTCCATATCCAAAATATATTTCATTTTCACCATAGAAGAACACTGACACGGTCACTTCACAAGCTGCCATTGAAGAACCACTGAATTGTAGTCCGTTCCACTGTCCTGTCCGATATTTCTTGCCAGATCCTAAGCTGATAGTTCAAATTGAGGCAACCCATGAATGTTCAACCTGAAACTATAGTCTCTAGAGGAAGGATCATCCATGCTTTTCCAAGATGTCAGACGCCTTTCTAAACCGATTTTCAAGTTCCACCCTAATTTCATACTGGGTAGTAGAGTGTCGGACAGATGATCAAAACTCTGCCATGAATAGTTATCAGAATTTAAATTAGTATTCTCTCTAACAACAAGATTCCCAGTGTCTAAGAGCTGGGCAACCGGGTTTTTCAGAACCCTGGACAAATTCGAAGACCAGATGACCCTCTTCAATTGATTGACAAGAACTAGATCTCCCTCATGGCTAAATGTGAGAACTCCGTGTGAATCAGTGAGTGGATCGTCCCTGTTGGCAACCCAAACAACAGTTTCTGGAGTGATCTGGTACTATATGCCAAAGCACCTGTTCGTAGAGTTGCTAGGAGAGAAGAAGCCAAGCTCAAAGCTTTGGCCTGAAGAGATCAATTTCTCTCCATCTTTAATGGACTGACCTGAACTTAAGGTATCAGACGCCATCGACAAATTCAGCACTAACATGGTAAAAACAGAGTAAAAGAAGGGGGAACAAGGAAGCTTTAAGAATGCCATAAGGATTTTGTTCATTCTTTCCTGGCTCCTCCCTCTGGCCAGTTTTAAACTCAAAGCTTCTCACCAATGATATCTAGCTTAAGCCTACCTGGGAGGATATTCTTTACTTTTATTGCACAATCCATCACTAGCCATTTCCCGTGGGATGAGATATCAAAGGTCACGGAATGCAAGCGACCAAGTCAAGCTGTTAAGTGTTGTTGATTAGGAGACTTGCGATGTCTATTAATGCCATGCAAGAAAGTCATACCCCTCTCCCCACGGCTCAATTACAGCCTACAGGACAAAGATAGGTAATAACTACCGATCTTTCTCCAAGCAAGACCTATGTAGCACCGACACGCAACACGCAACACGACACGACACGACACGTTATTTTTCAAAAAATAGAGAATTCTGACACGTTCCGACAAGTTATATATTAAATATATATTTTATATATAAATGCAAAAATAAATAACTAATAATAAAAAGAGCATAGAATTAATTTATACTAAACATATTAATCCAACATTTGTTAATATCATTTATTGTTTTAATTTGATAGAGATTGAATGAGAAATTCAAAAATTGAAACACAAAAGAGTAAATTTGAAGGAACATATCCTTTTTCTTACATCACAACTTTAAGTCTGTGGGGGCAACGGAGCAACACCAATGAGAAGAGGGGCGTTCCATCGTCACTCATGGGAATGTCAAAACTTATAAATGAGAAACTTAAGAGTGAAAATTCTCTTCTTTCCCCTTTATTTTTATTATTTTCATTATTTTTTCATATGTTTATATTTTGACCTCTCAAGTATTGAAAATTTTTAAAATTGACCTCGTGCGTATCGAAGTTACGTGTCGGAATTTCGAACTCGCATGTCGGAGCATGTCGGGAAGAGTTGACCACGTGTCGGATTTCTCGACACTCGTTGACCACGTATCGGACACGTGTCGGAGTATCAGACATGACACGAAAGCTTCCGGAGAGTGTCAGTGCTTCTTAGAGCAAGACTAATGATGGAGTTGTTGCCCAATGCTATTTTTCAGCCCAAAATTATTTGGGTTGTGCTAATTTAAGGAAGATGTGACAAACTATGAAGCACTGACACTTTTCGAGAACTTTCATGTCGTGTCCGATACTCCGACAAGTATCTCATACTCTCCGACACTCGGCCAACATGTGTTGAAAAATTCGACACTTGGTCAATTTTTTTGACACTTTCCGACACTCGAGTTGAAATTCTGACATGCAAGTTTCCAATAAGTGATTCTAACATACGAGGTCAATTTTAAAAAAAAATTAATAAATGATGGGTCAAAATGTATATATGTGAAAAAAAATAATAAAAATAATAAATGAAGAAAGAAGAAAAATAGGGTCCGTTTGTTTCGCGAAAAATAGGCCATTTTCAGAAAATGTTTTCCCAAAAGTCATTTTCTAGGAAAATGATAATATTTTATGGTGTTTAGCTAAAACCTGAAAATGTTTCGGAAAATATTTTTCGATGTTCGGTAAGAAAAATATTTTCTAAGACTTCACTGCTTAGGCATGCATTACTTACCGACCTATAAATCCATCAAATATGAACTTGCCTTTAAATCCGGGCAAACTTGCTTCATATCTTTGTTCCCTCATTGTCAGCAAACGTTCATCTATACTAAAAAATGTTCGTATGGATTTTAAAAAGAAGTAAAAGAGAAAAGAAGCAAAGCAGGTACAACCCTAATCCAGTTAAGTGACATGTTCTCCCCTCCGTCTTTTGTGTTCTAATAAAAAAAAAAAAAATGAAGCAAAGCATGTACAGCCCTTTGCTTGAGCAATATACAACTGCAAAGTATGGTAAATAAAGAAAATGATAAGCAAGAGTGCAAAGTGTGAGCTTGAGATCGATGAGCTCGAGGTTCACCTAGCATCGGCCGACGACTAGCCAAGAAATAAGAAGATGGGAAACAAAGAAATGAAAAAAAAAAAAAAAAGAATTTATAAACAGTTAAAATCTATATTTTCTATTCATCGATTAAATAATTATCCTACCAACATTTTAGTTGTCCAATAAATCCGGCTACTAAAAGATTAGGAACAGCATGATCAGAAACATCCTGATGTGTTTTATAGGTATTAGCAAGCATTATCATGTTATTAAAGAATATTCATGATATTGGTTTGCCCTGACATAGAGTGTCTATTGCATATGAGACTTTTTTCAAGATTGAATCAAGAAGATCCCCACACGGATCTTCAACCCGACAAATTGTATCAATAATTTCAGGCTAAAGTTTCCCCTTGTTAGGTGAAGGTGGGCCCACCAAAACTCAAAATGTTTGAATCATTCATACTCGTCCCATCTACAGATTGAAAATTGATAAGATGAGAAAAGTCCATTTACATAGAGAAAAAGGAGAGAAGGAAAAGGTCAAGACCGACGACAAAAACATCAGTCAAGCTAAAATCTGTCAGATTTGGCAAGAACGTGCTCGTCGGATTCTGATTACTCATATTCAAACATTGGAACGGTCATTACACGCTATTTGGCTTGCAAATTCCAACGACACTCCACGTTTGGTCACTATGGAGAAGGGTCCAAAGAAAACAAAAAGATATTATGGTTCAACTCCCAATTTTTGTAATTGGCATTGGAAATAATTAATTTTAAGTAAGGATATATAGTGAAGCCATCTTTTTTGAAAAATGGCTGAGACCTTATCTTGAATAAGAGTCTAAAATGACCATCTTAACTTCAAAGAAAGCCCGAATTTATCGGCCAACTAAATTTTTGCAAGCAAGCTTTTCGTGATGGCTAGAATTGGGGCAATTTTTCCCAAAATATTCTCATTTTATCAAAGTTGGAGCTGGAGTTCGTGCTAACCAATTGAAGAATGAACAAAACCCTAGAAAGAAAGAAAGAAAAAAAAACTCAAATTAAATTCGCAATTCATGTTTTCTCCCTCTTCCGCTACGGTTGATGAAAACATTTGGGCAACTTTTTGCTAGCGGAAGACAAAGCAATTTTTTAGTTTTTTTTTTTTAATAGTTCGTGTGTCATTGTATATATGAATTCAATAGACCAAACTTTATATATAAAGGTCTGCTAAAGAAAAATATCATCTTTGTGACAGTCAAGATGGCGGACATAAACTCTCGAGAAAACTTTAAATAAGGACTTAAAGTGCCATCATTTTCTTAAATAAGTGTCTGAAGTGGCAATGACATTTTTAAATAAGGATCTAATCTTGTTGGCCGACTAAATATCTTGGCAGTCAATGATTTTTTTTCCGAAGATAATATAAACTAAATTTTAGTTAAATTAGAATAAAAATTAAGCCTTGAGGAAAAATATATATATATATATATATATATATATATATATATATATATATATATAGGCTAGAGGTAGATGAGGTCCAACAACCCTTGCCCAGATCTAGGAGAAGAACTCGTGTTTTAGTTAACCTTAATGTCATGTAGAACACACATGGGAAAGATAAAATATTGAAAAAATCACGTTAGCATTTTCCATTACTCCAATTAGATGATGTTAGGAGAAGAACTCGTGTTTTAGAAAATTGAGTTCTTGGGGAGACTTGCAAGCCCTCGCCGGCTACTAGTAAAGGTTGTCTCACCTAGGTCCTCATGGGCCACAGGCAAAGCAACCCTCGGCTAGCCCTCTCCAGGCATCATCGGTGGCTAATCATTACTTGAGACAGGACACCGGCAAAAAGGAAAGAAAAAAAGATTTTTTTTTAAAAATAGTAAATGATGAAAATACCCTTGACCTACCGTGAAATAATATCATTTTTTGATATTGACATAATCACTTCAGATTCTTATTTGAAAATATAATTGTAATCTTTATTTGAAAATTTCTGTCAACTCTCCGTCTCTATTAGGTACTAGAAATTTATTTTTTCCTAGCAAATCGTAATTTATTAACGGCCTTCCTATGATATCCAGTTGCTAACAATGGCCCTTTAAACTTAATTGAATATTTCAAGTCAATTTTATTTATAAGTTACCGAACAAGCTTAATCTTTTAGGTGCTGAATTTTTATATTTTGTCATTAATTAGGTTATTAAACAAGCCCAATGCTGGATAATAAAAACAAGCCCTATTCAATATAACAAACATTTAAAAATAAAACTACAATCTTGCTATTATAAATTTATAATGATAGATGCCTAAAACCTATTATCAATGTCATCATTCCTATTTGGTAACAAGTCGATATTATTTCATATTCCATATTCAGCTATTATTAAACAACATGGCTTGTTTCTTTGATTTAAATAAAACTAAAAAAATAATCTCTCTGCTATCCTGCCAAAATATAAATTATTTTTCAAATATCAAAAGAATATGAAAAAATTATATGGTACCCTAATTATCAAAAATTGAGTGTTGTGAAATTTTATGGACTTTCGATTTCAAAAATACTCAAAATATGTGAACCGTGACGTATAGACCAAGGCCCTGTTTGATAACCTAATTAAGTGCTAAAAATTGAAAGATGAGCGCTTAAGTAAAACATGCTTGATAACCTTAATTAGCATTGACTTGATAGACTCAATTAAGTCGAAAGTCCACTTAATTGAATAAATAAGATAGGGCTTGCTTAATTCATTATATAATAAATTGTATATATGGCAACTAAAAATGCCGAATATACCGCTAAAATCTACCGATAATCGTCATTTTTATAGCTTTTAAGATATCAATAAAATTTAGCTATTAGTTTACAATTACCACGAAACAACTTTTTATTTTTATTTTCAGCACTTTAACTTCAATATTAAAATTTTCAGTACTTTGATAAGTTTGTTCTTGAACTTTACACCATCTCATGCTTCTTCTGTCATTTGTACCCGAGGTGGCCGGTCTATCGACCTTCTGGCAATGTGACCGTAATGAAGATTCCTTAACTTAAGTGATAGGGTGCGACTCACGCGTGCGACGCACACGGGCACTGACGTCATGATGACGTTAGCGACCAGGGCCCGACTCGACTCAATTCGCGGTCGACCTGACCCGATCCATTGACCGACCCAACCCAATCAACCGGTTGGACCTGACAGTTGAGCTAGGAACCGGTTAGACTGCGACCGGTCAGACCGGTTTTGACCAGTCTCTTCGCCCTGCTCGTGAGCTCCCCGCGCCGCGCACTCAGGCGGCGTGTGCGGGCGCGTGAAAGCTTCAATGGGCGCGTGGTTGGCGGCATTGGATTCGTTTGACCATTCTCTATGTTATGGTGTATTTATTTTTCATATTTGATAATTTTATGGATGTGAAAATACATGCAAAACCCTAAAAATGTGTATTTTTAGTGTATATTTGCATATTTTTCTTGTATTTTTTTTGTGATCTTGGAAATACAAGTGTTAGGTTACTTATATTTTATCACATGAACATTATAAAAGTGTTATTCATTAATAATATACAATAAAGTTTAATTTTTATTAATGAATAAGGCAATGTAATCAGCATGAGATGTGATTTCAGTGATATGTTGCTCTTATCACTAAAGTTAAAATCACATGTATATGGTGTATGTGAGATGTAAAGTTTAAATCCCTGGTATGAGAGAGTTTCAAGGATTCAATTGAATTGTGACCGCCAAAGTGGCACACTTGATTGGGTTTGAGAAATTTCGGTCTCGTATAATAATTGGTATGTCTCCTAATCTAATGCCTAGTCATACTCCCAAAGGAGATAATTATGTATTAGTTCAAGGAGGGATACATGATGGTATGGTAGAGGAGTGACTGATCCTAGTAATTCATGTGCCCAAAAATGATGAATTCACGAATATTAGAATATATTTCCATAATCGCTATCATGTGGGGAGTGTACAATTGCATGTCATGTATTCTGCCCAAATGTGATTATGTGATTTTGCATGTAACTCTCTAGATGTGTACTTGTACGTCAAGTTACACAATGCTCATATGATGCTAATTATATACACAACTTGTCTTTCAGTCACCTTTTCTATAAACGGTAACTCCGTCACTATTGAGGTTCTTGATGGTTCTAACTTTAAGAGATTGAGAGAAGACTTTCTATTCCATATGGAAATGGCAGATGTTCACATGACTCTTACTACTGATCGACCGGCAAATATTACTGCCTAGAGTATAGAGGCTCATTTTGCTGTTTGGGAAAAGAACAATAGAATTTGTTTACTGTCCATGAAGCGTTCCATTCAGGAACACTTGAAAAGTAATTTGCCTGCATACTACACTACTAGGCAAATGATGGAAGCCTTAATGGCTAAAAACCATGTCTCGTCTAATGCTGAGATAGGGATATACTTGCAAACACTATTTACTATGAAGTATAATGGTGCTAGTAGAGTTAAAGATTATGTTCTGAGAATAGTAGATTTGCAGACAAAGCTTCAAGCTCTTAACGTTGATATTCCCACTAGCTGCATTGTGCATCAAGCTCTAAATACTTTTCCTCCTAATTTTTGGATTATCAAGACAAATTATAATTATCAAGATGAAATCTGGTCAGTTAATGACCTGATTGCAAGGGTGGTGGTAGAGGAAGAGAAATTGAAGAAAGATAAAGAGCACATTGCTCTTTATGCTTCTAGTTCTGGTAGTGAAAAAGGTAAGAAGTTGAAAAACTATACTCATAAGAACAATTCTGAAACTGTTGGTCCTTCCAACAATAAAAGAAATTCTGAAGCTGCTGGTCCTTCTAACAGTTTGGGTCTTAAGAAAGCATTCTCCAAGAAGAATAGTGTTCTTTGCTACTTTTGCAGAGAGAAAGGACACGTAAAGACGTTGCAACAAGTATAAGACTTATTTCATCTCATATGAAATAACACGTCAATGGTTCATCCATAGTCCAATCTTTTGCTCAATATCAAACCATGGGTCACAACATAGTGCCTGGTGACAATGCAATCAAGATTCTCCCCTTGTAAGGTATCCACCTACAAAGCCAATGACTCGGCCTAAAAAGATATCATAAACCCAAGATGCATACCCACAAGCCCCTCCCTAGGCTCACAGAGATATTGAGCACTAAACCCACATCCTCCAATATCCAGAAACACAATCCATAATCAATCTCGTGATCCACCATAAATTTAACAAACCAATCATATAACCTTTCATAACTTGGTTTCTCCAATAGAAATACTTTCTCGCAAAGCATCTCATATCATTTCATAAAACAAATTCACAATCAAAACCATAATCTATATCATAAATCAATTTCACAAATCAAATCGAATCGAATCAATTTTCGCAACTCAATTTATCAAATAGGTTGTGTTTCTCAAAGCTTTTCACAAATCCATATCCATATATTTTGGCAATTCCTTCGCAAAGCATTTAATCAAGGTGTTTACATATAATCATTCCAACTTATTTCAAATAATGCATTTTTTAATTCCTCACAAACCAAAACTTATAACATGAAACAAAAGAATTCTTTTTATAAAGAATTTCCTTCATCCGTTGCACAATAATAAACTCATAAGCCATTTCCAAAAATGCTTTGCCATGCCATTTCAAAATCAACAAGGTAGTAAATGCTCGATCTGAATTTATGCAACAATTATGCTTTAAACATCACTTCTTCCATTTTTATAAATAAAATGCCATGCCATGTCTTTCATGCTTATATGATACTCAAATCGATATCACTTTTAATTAAGACATAAGTTTTCAAATTTATAGAAGATATAGCACCACTCACCTGGATATGCCCCAAATCAAATAATAAAGCTCACTCGAATCCAAGTACTTGCATTCCTATTATATAAGCGAGAAATAGTATCAAAACCAAGTAAAATACTATCTCAACTAATGACTCAACTAAACTATGCTTATTCGTCAATAAAATGACACTTACAAGCTAAAAAAAATCACATATCCAAAGCAATTATTCAAGTTGTCCACAATGCAGACCTTTGAGCACAACAATTAGTCACACTATAACTCTTTCCACCGAACCCCATTCCAAACGTATTTATAATCAATAGAAAGCTCTTTCAACGTGCCATAAGAATCCCAACTTAATCGACCCAAAATCAAGCCAAAAATCAACAAAATATGGGCTCGAAGCTGTTGGACGCACATTGTTCACTACACGCGGGAAACTTCGAAATTTTGTTTCGGGCAAACCGTAAGCTCAAATCAAGACCCGTAAAATCCTACAATTCCATGACCCCGAAGCTATCATTTCTATAAAAATACGCGGCTCAACAATTCAAAAATTGGACTTCACCGCTCGATTTTCCCAAAATTCCGAATTTCAAACCCTAAGTCCAAAACTACTCCAGTTGGAAGAATGAGAGCCGCGATTACTTACTGGACATTGTAGATAAGTTTGGTGAGGCACCCACGACGTGAACACACAAAGTTGTCTCTCCTCCTCCTTTCTTATTTTCTCCTCTTTTCTTCTGCCCAAATATGTGATGTCTTTTCCTCTCTTTTTTTATCGCTTCCCCTTTTTTTTCCTTTTTCTTTCTTTATTAAAAGTGGGTCCCACCACATTCTCTTTTTTTGATTGGTTATATCCTATTCCTATTTTAATACTCACTTTCAGACTTTTGTCATACCTCCTTGCAGAGCGTGAGAGTCAAAACCCACACCTGAAATTATATCGTCCGCACTCCCAACCACCCGTGAAAAGGTGGGGATTCGAACCCCCACCTCCCCCTTCCATGTTTTTTTTTTTTTTTTTGTCAGTCATACTCTATGCCTATTCTACACTCACTCTCAGACTTGTGCCCTACCTCTTGCAGGGCGTGGGAGTCGAAACCCACTCCTGAAACTTACGCGTCCCCACCCCATCCCCACTGAGAGGGTGGGGATTTGAACCCCTCACCTCCCCATTCCATGTTGGAAGGGTGACCACTAGGGCGAATCCTAGTGGTTTCCCCCTTCCATGTTGGAAGGGTGGCCACTAGGGCAACCCTAGAGGTTCCACCACCTTCTCTTTGACCTAGTAAAAAATCTCAAATATTACAAAGCCATCGAGGCAATAGCTGGAGATGGAGATACGACACCCCGGCCAGAGTACGAGGACATCTCTGAAGATGAACAGGTCAATGACAATTCTTCCACTCGAGAGCTCCCTTGAAAGGATTATGCCCTATGAGAAGCAATTCCAAACCAGCACAATAGAAGCAATCAAGAAAGTTATGCGCGAGGCGACAAGCAAACTCCTCTTCGTGCCCAAGTTTTGCATGACATTGAGAAGGCCTCTGATCTCTTCAAAATCTATCATCACACCTTAAGACTCCTAATTTGATTGGTACTTGGTGATAAATGTGCCATTTTTCACGCTCAATAAGAAAACCATGTAGCCTAAAATGAAAAGAAAAACTGTGTTCTCAGTTCTCTTGGACTCGGTTGACCAAGATCGTCATCCCTTTCGAAGCATAAGTCTTTATTTTATGCAAGCATATTGCTTGTACGATTTGTTTTGAAATTACAAATGAACTATTAGCATTGGGTAACCACCCACCTGGGTGGCGCTGCTGGCGGCGAGCTTCTCCCCCTAACGCAAGGGGAGGAGTTCGCTTCCCGGGCGTTGCAGGGTGACTTACCCGGTGGCACGTGTGTGGTGGCCTATGAAGCACGGACACGTTGCCCGTGCTTCCGTGTCGTGTCCGATTTTTCGACACGCGGTCAACATTTTTCGACACGCGTCGACACGCGTGTCCGGAAGCCTGACGGAGGGTGGAGGCCAGGGAGGGCGAGGGAGAAGAGGCCGCGAGCGACGGCGAGACGAAGCCGCGCAACGGACCATTGCGACGGCGAGAGAGAGCAGCCGCCACTGTTGCGATGGATCGGCGACGAGGAGGAGGAGGAGGAGGAGAAGGATCAAGAGGAAGGGGGTCGTGCAGAGAGGAAGGTGGTCGTGCGGCGAGGAGGAGGAGGAGAAAGATCGAGAGGAAGAGAGAGGAAGGGGGTCGTGCGGCGGGCGGCGTGCGGTGAGCGGCGAGAAGGAGGAGGAAAAGTTCGCCGAGAAAGAGGAGGAAAAGTTTGCTAGGGTTTTTATGAGGGAATAAAAAGTAATAAAAAAAAAAAAAAAAAAAAGGGGGACGATGGAGGGAAATGGACGAAGGAAGTGGCGTGGCTTTTGAGTTTTGGGGGAGGGGGAAGTGACAGGTTGACAACCTGTCTGTCGAGAGGGAAAAATGTAAAATAAATTTGGGGTGGAGGGAAATGGACGGAGGAAAAAAGGGGTGGATTTTGGGGATTTGTTTTTTTAATGGGAAAATCAAATAAATGAGATTAACAAATAATTTCAAAAAAATAAAAGTATTGAACTTTGAATAATGATAAATTTTGATTATTATAGAAAATTATGAATTTATTTAAATAAATTGATTCTAATTTTTTAATTAATTATTAGTTTCATCAATAATTTTTGTTAAAGGTAAAAATATGTTTCGCATTAACTATAAATATATTTTTCGAATTTTTAATGAATTGATTTATTAATATTATCAGTGTATTTATTATAGGCTCTTTTTAATTAATTAATTATTTATGAATTTGAATTAAATTAATTAAAAATAAAAAAAATTATTTAATATACAACGTGTCGCAACGTGTCGGAATTCTCTGTTTTTAGAAATGACGTGTCGACGTGTCGTGTCGTGTCGGACACTCGTGTCGTGTCCCGTGTCGGTGCTACATAGGTGGTGGCTAGCACGTATTGCCCCCAGGGTTTACCCCCCGTTGCCCCGGGCCTTTCGGGCTGTCCGTGTTGGTACGGTGCGTGGGTTCCCTGGGTCACCAAAAAAAAAAAAAAAAACTATTAGCATCAAGTACAAAATTCCTTGCGGATCTCTTTTGTTCCGTCCTAATGGCGTCAAAACCCTAAATTAGCCTATAGAATGTGGAGTATCTCCTTCAGGAACAATAATCTTAAAGGATCAGATCTGTCTTGGTTTCCGTTTATTGAATGAGTTTATGTGGGGATCGGTTTGGTCCTTAATTCAGCTCTTAGATACATAATATCGCCTGGATTGAAATGTTGTCCTGCGATGCTTCATATGAAGTTTTTTTCCCGTTTATTGAGTGAGTATATGTGGGAATTGGTTTGGTCCCCAATTCAGCTCTCAGATACATAATTTCGCTTGGATTAAAATGTTGTCTTGCGATGCTTCATATGGAGTTTTTTCAGTACACAACACGAACGCCCATCAGACCAACATGGTTTCATTCAATCCCTACGAAAGCAAAGTCGTGTTCTTTTCTCTCTTGTGCCCCTTGGAAGAGAAAGACAACGAAGGTCAACGTCCTTATAATATATTCCTAGTAATGTACGAACCGGTGCACATAATTTATTCTCAATAGGTAAGATCTCTCCAGCAAGAAGAGTACCCGTCTTCACTGAATCTCTAGTCCGTTCAACCCCCCCCAAAAAAGGACCAAAAATTAGAATCTTTGCATACCAGCCCCAAAATGAGCTTACACTTCCATTAGCTCGTAGATGCAAGAAAATGAAAAGAAACGGTGTGTAGAGTTTAAATTGTAATCTAAATGGCCATAGCTACTGGTCAATATGTGAACTGCCCACATGGAACATTCTTTATTTTTCGTTGGAGAAGTAAGATGCAACTGAGGTTGTTAGGGGTCTCTCATTGTTTTAATCGAAGTTTTTCAATGTCCTTAAAAGACAAATGTATGTCCGTCCTTTCAAATAACAACTTAAGTTTCAGGTTGAGAATACCTTATTGAGATAACTTCAGCCAAAGTTTAAATTCTGAATGACACTGCCACAATTAGATTCTCATCGCATTCTATGTTGATGTTATGTGTTATTGCTCTCAACAAAGTGTATATTTCCAAGATTATGTTTTCCAACTTCCTTTCTTCTTGTCCTCACAATTACTGTCATCCAATGCCTATCTTTTGACGAAAGAGAGGGAGGAAAAAAAAAAAAAGAGAGGGAAAGACAGTATTCTACAATGATTTTTTTGTCTCATTTGGGAGGCGGTACCATTTAAAATGTCCAAATGAAGGATCTTTTTTCAGAATGAGAATCATAGTTAAAGTTGCAACAGTTGCTGACCAAACCAAAGAGCGTTATTGATCAAAGCATTTGACGCAATAGTAATAGCGGGCGCTCATCCAAATTGAAGAAGCAAAAATAAGATGACACTCAACCCAAACTCTGCATCCAAGGAATCTCCCCTCGTACGTGCCATTCCAAACGAGCTCTTTTAGATGAATATTTCCCTATTTTCCTCAGCGTTTCGGTATGGAAATTTAACTGCTAGCTCACTCTCTCCTCTCAGCGAGTCGGTTTCGTTATATTAAGTGAATCTGCATTATCCTCGATGGATGCACATTGCGATTTATAGGACTTCACTAATGCTCCGTTCGTTTCACGGAAAATATCATGAATCTCTGGAAATCATTTTCCAGGAAAATGACTCTATTTTCCGGTGTTCGGCCAAAATCTAAAATTTGAGTGGAAAATTTTTCCACTATTCGTTAGCTCAAACATTTTCCTGAAAAAAATTATCAAAAATTGAATTTTAATATTTTTAATTGACCAAAAAATTTATTTTATTTATTTATATTTTTTTAAAAATGATTTTTTAATTATTTATATTTTTTTAAATATAAATTTTTATTATTTATTATTTATTTTTCTTTTCCTTCCTCCTTCCTCCTCCTTCTTCCTCCCGAGCAGCTTTGTCCGCCGTCGCCTCCTTCCTCCTCCTTCTTCCTCCTCCTTCCGCCGCCGCCACCTCCTTCCCGCCCGACGATGACCGGCTGCCCAGCGGCCGACCAAGACCCGGTGGCCAGATCCGGCGAGCTCAAGGCTCGGCCGATCTCACTCGAGCTCGCCGGATCTGGTGACAAAGCTCGAGCTCGCCTGGATCGGGAGCCCGAGCTTTGCCGCTAGATCCGGCGAGCTGCGAGCTCCGACGCGATCCGGCGAGCTCGAGGCTCGCCGATCTCACCCGAGCACGCCGAATCTGGTGACAGAGCTCGAGCTCGCCCAGATCGGGAGCCCAAGCTCTGCCGCTAGATCTGGCAAGCCGCGAGCTCCGCCGCTAGATCCGACGAGCTCACGGCTCGCGGCCGCACGATGAGCAGCCTGGACGGTGGGCTCCCCGTGAGCCTCCCGGCGCCGCTGCGGTGCTCCCTCTGGAGCCGGATCCTCCCGAGCAGCTTCGAGCCGCCGGGGAAGCGGAGCGCGGCGACGGCGGTGGCGCCCCGGCCGGAGCAGGCGGGCAGGAGCAGCCGGGGAGGGCGGAGGCTGATCCCGGAGAAGGACGTTGTCAAAGCCATTGCAGCAGGGAGAGCAAGAAAGAGAGAGAGAGAGCGAACAAGAACTGATGAAGGAAGGAGAAAGCAGCGGGAGCGCGAGACGCGAGAGGTGCGGAAAATGATTTCCTCTTTTCAAAAGAGGAAATCATTTTTCGCGATTTCAAGAGGGATTTTCCATTGACCGGAAAATATTTTCCGTTGACCGTGTATTTTCCGCCATCCGAACACCGGAAATTTCGGAAAATATTTCCTGGAAGTTATTTTCGGCGAAACGAACGGAGCCTAATTCTGGTATTCTTCATTCGCTTCGCAATTTATTGTCATCAAAATGCTTTTCGCCGCACCGATTTTATGGAGTGCGGAATGTTCCTTTCAATTCAATAATCCGATAGTAAATTTTGCTTATCTATCCTCTCCTCTCATTCATTAAGTTAGACCGATACCTTTCACACTCGCGAACTCCAATGGAAGTTGTCCAGGACAACCCTTCGTCTTGCTTACCAGAGTAGACGCCTGGAGTCCTGGAGTAATTTACAGAGATTCAACCACGTCCCCCAAAAATGTCTAGTAGAAACACATTCTCTGGTGACCGGATGGATCACAAAGAAGATGACGAGATCTTTGGGATACTTCCTTTGCTAATCTTTTGACTATCATTCCCAGCTTTAAGTACATAATATTTGCCTTAGCAGCGGAAGACAAGAGTGAAGGTGTTCGCCCTGGCTCACCGCTTCATAGGCACTACAAAGTCCGTCATTTCTATGGCTTTTCATTGCATTATTATAAGACAACGTTGTTTCGTTATGGGTGATACATTTGCTTTATAATCATTATTATGTTGGCACTCAAAGACGGGACTGTCGAGCAATTCAGATGCTGGAAATCACTGCATATCATCTTACCGTCCTGAACCCTGATTAACAAGGCAGACAATGGCCGGCGTGCTCATCAAGGAATTCTTTGAGAAGCATCAGAGCTATCGTATATTACTCAGTTTCTGAAACCAATGTTCCAATGTTCCGGAAATGCTAAAAGAACAATTGCATGGACAAGTCATACCCAACGAGAAGTCCCCAAGCTCACGACCCGTTTCACTAGACACCTCCAGACAATGCTCGAAGCAAACGATTGATGGTCCTGGATACTAATCGCCCATGCACGCCAGACTAGCCACCATGTTGGGCAACAAGGTCGGTCCAGATGCCGCACATGGGAGTAGACTCTCAAACTCAATATCTGGCATCGATAGCGGACCAGCAACAAGCAACGGCAGTCTGAACGTACTTGTCAATGGCACAGGCATTTCGTTCTTTCGGTCAAAAATAGTAGCACCAGTGATCTTTTCGAGTAACAGAGGACTATATATTTGGAGCTCTGCTCCAGTCAGAATGGGTTTCTGCACGATAACCTTCTCGAGCATTAATTACAAGTTAGCTGCTCAGATGATTTCTAAGACTGGTCAACTTTGCGGATGCCATTAAAGCTATCATCTTGCCCCCTCTGTCGAGTGAAATAGCCACTAGTCTGCTCCTAACCAAGAGCACCTCCCACCGTAGATTATACTTACTCTTAAGTAGATAATCTGTAATTCATACACAGATTAATTCTTTACTCGATTAATTCAAGTGGGGAAGGTAGAAATAGAAAGAAAAATATTTGAAGGGGTAGAAACGGGGGATAATACAAACCGTGAAATCCGGAAACAAGATATAGTTATCGTAGATCCAGAAAGAGGAAATAGATTAAGCATATGTCATCACAAGATTCAGAGGTACTTTAAACATCAACCGAGCAGGATGATGTAGCAATGACTATACGTCTAATGTCCACTGACGTCGGAAGACGATTCATCCTCAACGGGATCCTCTATGGCTTCATCAGTCTGGGGGCACATGTATTAATGTTTGTTAGTCATTGCAACGTGGGCCCAAAAGACCAGAAAGCAGTTGAGAAAGGAAGTGGGAGAGGGGTTTCTCTGTAGTTGTCAAGCAATTGATCCCCAAGGACCTTATACCCAATCTCATCGTGTACCACGACAATTCATGAAAAATCTATATAAATATTGTGGTGCACTTTGACAGAGCTTACGGAAACCCGAATTGAGGCCAATTCGCTTGTTGACACCTACGCCCATCTTTATTTCTGTCCAATATTTGTGCTTCCAAAAGATCAGCCCTCGTAGATTTCACAAGGTTCTAGAGAAAGCTAAATTTTTGTACACTCAGAAAAAGCCCTTTTGGAAAATCGGTGTGAGAAACATCTTTTACATGTGCAAAGAGTGCCCTGGCCACAAAAAGAGAGAGAGAGAGAGAAGACTATCGCCATTGTTATTCATGCAAATTTAAGGGAGTATTTTCTTTTTCTAATTTTTGAACATTGCCCAAACAACTAAGGTCTAATAATAACATGACCATTATGCTACACTTTCAAGTTGTAATATAATCCATTCGTCAGTGTGTATCACGGGCCTACTACTAGTTTCTAAGCAGTTATGTGGTACGACTCTTGCTATAAAAGTTAAGGAAAAATGAACTTCCCGTGGTGGGGGAGGATCGATCCTTAGACAGGACCAGGGAAGATGGAAAGGATAAAAGAAAAAAAAAATTGTAAATGACTTACCAAGAAACTTGACGAAGGGTTCAAGTGAAGAACGGGCAAGGGGATGATCCCACTCTAGTAACTCCCACGTCTGCTGATTTATCCGAATCTCTTGAAGAGAAGGGGAGGCCCATTGTCAAGCAGGGGCGGCTGCAGAGGAATCCTCTTCAGTTTCGGACAATTGTCTATAGAAATCTGCCGGAGGGTATCCCAACTCGTGGTCCCATCACATATGCTTTTCAGTTCCGGAAGATTCCATAGACCCAGGATCATTATCTTTAGGAAGGAACGGTGCGTCATTTCAGCAACAGTGCCTATTATCACCTCTATGCCCTTGCAGTCTTTTGACTAATATCTCTTGGAGGAAAGGGAGGTGGAGCAACATGTCTTCCATCAGCAGCTCCCTCTTTATGCTGTCGCATCCAATTACTTCAAGATATGTAAGGCGACAAGTGGCTCTGCTTGGCAATGGCCCATGTATTATCTCCTATAATTTCTCACAACTATGTACTATAATTTTCTCCAAATTTGGAAGGAGCGTGGTCAGCCACTCCCATTCCACCACTCTCTTAATTTTATGACACCTGGACAATTCCAATAATTGCACACTTTCCGGAAGCCATCACCACTTGTTCCATCTACACTCGCAGCGATATGGTCCCAACCATCGATGAGTATAAACATGTCAAGATCATCCACAAGCCAAAGGTGGTAAGCATTTGGTGTCGCGAGCGTGTACCGTCGGCAACTATTTCGCACGAGAGACCCCACACATGCATTGAATGTTTCCACATCAGCAACAGAACAATAAAGTGCCTCCAACTTTGTTGATTTTACCTCTTCTCCTACCCTCAGCTTTAAAATCACAAGATATTGCAAGTTCACCAGCTTCTCCAACACTCCCTTTGGTAATGTCTCGATCATTGTGCCATCTAGGGCGAGGTATCTCAAGTTTACCAACATCTCCATGCCCTCTGGCGCTTCTTCAAGACTTTGACAACCTTGAAGGTCCAACTTTCTTAGAGATCCCAACTTTCCTAAAGGAATAAACCGTAATGCCAAACAACTTAACAGTGCTTCCAAGCTCTCCAACTGAGAGATGGAGTCCGGTAATTCCGTGATTCCAGTGTAGCAGAGATCTAGAACCATCAACCCCTTTAGATGTCTGAAGAAAGATTCATGGATGACTCCCAACATGTCATTGCTATTCAAATATAGGCTCGTCAATTTAGGGCAATTTGGTGATATGCCATCTAGGATTTCTTCTATATTGTTTCCTTGTAAAAAGACTTTCTCTAGATGATCGTTCCAGAATACTTCCTCCTGTATTTCTTTCAACCCCATACAGGCCTTAACCATGTGAGTTGTGCTTGTCACCATATGCAATGCCAAGTCCCTTGTCAAAGGGTGCAAACACCGATACTCTATGTCTGGATCCAATAGGCAGGACCCTCTTATTTTATCCAATATGGTGTTACCCCGATTGTGCAGTCCTTGCCTGGTGGCAATTCCACCTAACAAACCCTCATCAATGAAAGACTCTATCAACTCCTCCTCTCCACTAGCTCCTAAAAGGACAAGTGCTTCTCCAAAACCTAGTATTAGATGCAAGAAACACTATTGCACTTGACCATTACCCAAGTTCACGTAACTGAGTTGCAGTCTCTTGAACACGTCAAGCTCCATCTTGGAGTCTTCTAATTTTCCCAAAATGTCTCTCCATTCATACACTTTCTCTACTCCTCTCAAGCGAGTTGCAATCTCAATGATTGCAAGTGGCAGACCATAGCACCTATCAAGAAGAGACCTTGCAATCTGTTCAACTTCCGAAGGGAGTTGTCCTGCAAAGCAAAGCATCTTTGAAAATAACCACCAAGAATCTTCCATATAGAGAAGTCCTATCTTGATTTGCTTTTGACAGAGCATCATACGACACACCTCTAGTGATTGAGTTGTCACTACCAACTTTAGTTTGCCCGTTTCAACCGGAATTCCCACCTCCTTAACTTCAAAATGCATCCAAAGCCCATCTAAAATTAGGATGGATCTATTCTTCATATTCAGATGTCCATACAATAGGCCCGCCCTTCTCCTCACGTCCTTCTCATTCGAGAGATTTTCTAGTCCGACCGCATTGGCAATCTCTTCTTGTAGCGCATACACACTAAAATCATGTGGTATAGCAACCCAGAATACATATGAATCAAGATCCTCAAGTAGTCTATTATAGACATGGGTCAAAATGGCCATCTTGCCCACGCCACCCATACCATAAACACCAATTCTGGAAAAGTTGTCCTGCTTTAAATTGGAAAAAATCTCATTCACCTTCCATTGAGTTTCTTTGCCTACCAATTCTGTTGTCACCAAGGGAGACGTTTTGCTACGTCTAACAAGTGTCGTCACCTCTTGCCAAAATCTTCCTGGAGCTAGAAGAACTTCTTTGAACAACTCTACCACCTCAGCTACTTTCTCCGGTGGAACAGATCCTTCTCTGATCGCCCGCACTACCCTCCAGTATTCTTCTTCCATCCACTTCGAATTTAGCTTGCTCATGTCCCTTTGGCCACAACTGATGAGTTCTTCCAGCTTACTTTCGAGAAATGTCATATTCCTTTTGGCAAGCCTACGGGTACCTTGTTGACTCTCAGCTGATGCAACCTGCGTTCTCGCACCTAAACTCAAGTATAAGTGAAAATTCACTCATAGGTACTTCTTAGACATATTTAATAGATATGCTACACTCACAAAAGTATATAATTCGTAGCTTTGTATTCACCTTTTCAACACAACATCCCATACAATAATCAATATGTTATGTAGGCATGCATGTCACGATAGTGAAATATTGGCGACCACATATCATGAGCTCTCCATTGGGAGCAAAAAAAAAAAAAAAAACTGATTTGAGATTAAAAGTCATAGGAATTAGAATATAAGTTTAATGTCACGTGACACATTTCATTACTTCAAAAGCCAACGCTCATGTCGGAGATCAGAGGGGATAGGGAGAGGCATGGCTTTTCAAGATTTGAATGGCACACTTCAAAACATTTTTGTATTCATTCTCAAAGATCTCGTGATTATCAATGACTGACTCTTGAACTCCTCTTTTCCTATTAATTCCCGATTATTTTCTGTTTCTTTATGACCATAAGAAATCTGAGCATCCTCCTCCCTATATCCCCATTCTTAGGTGAAGACTAGAAGACAAATAAAGCGTCCTGCACGAGCTTCAACTCGTGGCAAATTTAGAGATGCACACGTACCATGTGGAACCTCTGTATTGGGTTCTCCCCCTTTGGCATTCATTGGGCGTGGCATGTTGGTTAAAGCAGGAAAGGACCGACTAGGCTGATTCTTCTCAAACAAATGAAGTCTTGCTACGAGCATCTTCATTGCTAGCAGTCAAGGGCTGATGCGAACCCTGGGTAAGGTTGGACGAACCTTCCACCGCTCTTTCTCCCTTCAGCGCCTCTAGGGCTTCCGATCTCACTCGGTCATCGAAGACCTTGCAGTCACGAATTCCACATCCTCCAACTCCAACAAAGCGCCCCTTGATCTTCTTCGTGACAAAACCGCTCGCGCGCAAGTTGCACTTCCGCTTGTTATTAGGCAGAACCTGAACAAGCTTCGAAAATGGATACGTTGCTCTTGGCATTTCCCCTATATCCCACAAAAGGGAAAACGGATAAGTTTCGATTGACTCGGTACCACAAGGAAGACCCTGGAAAATTTCTTATTTTGAAAATAGGGGAAACGATTTTCAAACTTTGCTCTTCAGATTGAAAGCTATAGTTTGCTTCCGTGTTAAAAACGAATGCTCTTTGTGTAGGTGGTCTGAGGGGATAGAGAGAGCCATTGCTTCTCAAGATTCGAATGTCATACTTAGAAGCATTGTTCTGTCCGTTTTCAAAAATCCATCAATTACCGGCGACCAACTCTAAAGCTCCTCTCTTCCTATTAGTTCCAGTTTATTTCGTGTATTTCAATGACCATTGGAAATCTGAGGCCCTGCCTATATCCCTATTAATAGGTGAAGGAGCTTTAACAAAAGGGGAATTTGGAGATGCACATACCTTGCAGAACCTCTGCATCGGGTGCTCCCTCTTCTGCACTCAGTGGGTGTGGCATGTTAGTCAAATCAGGACGAGACTAATTTAATGCTTTGTATGATAGCAACAGCATAACCCCTTAAAAACATTTGTTTGCTCATTTTCAAATATCTAGTGATTATCAATGACCAGCTCTAAGACTCCTCTCTTCTTATTAATTCCTGACTATTTTCTGTTTCTTTATGACCATGAGAAATCCGAGCATCCTCCTGCCTATATCCCTATCCTCAGGTGAAGACTAGAAGACAAATCAAGCGACCTGCACGAGCTTTAACTCAGGGCAAATTAAGAAATGCACACATACCGTGTGGAACCTCTGTAATGGGCTCTCCCTCTTCTGCATTGAGAGGGCGTGGCATGTTGGTTAAAGCAGGAAGAGACCGACTGGGCAGATCCATCAAAGGCAATGGAAGAGAGGCTGATGAACCTGCAGCAAAGTTATTATACTTTGAATTAAAGCTTTACTTACATGATAGCAATACACATAGACACCTCTCTCTCTCTCTCTCTCTCTCTCTCTCTCTCTCTCTCTCTCTCTGCATGTCCGGTCATGGCCGGGGCTCAGCTGCACCCTCTAGTTATTCAATTTGGTTGATTTCTTTCGATGTCAACCAATTCTAAAAATGGACGGTAAACAATCCAGTTTGCACGCATCAAGAATGCCTCAACCAATGGCTTCCAAAGCTAGTTAGAGTTGAAATTTGCCATGTGGTTGAGACAAAGGATCTAGAACGCCTCTGACCAAGCACTTGACTGATGCTAATTATGTAAACTTATTGTCGACAAACTTTGCTCACCGGAAACATTAACCATCTCAGGTGATAGAGAACGCCTTCCAGAAAAAAGCTCCAGAAACAAAGACCAGACCCGATCATTGCTTATTTTCTGTTCCATATTGGCCGATTAAACGATTGAAGCATTTTAAGTTTCTCAAAGATATAGAAGATCTGGCAATTTCAAGTAGATTGCACGCTTAAAATCCTACAATAGAGCGTCACGAGTTGCCACAGAGTATTCGGACAGGCCATTGCATTGCATAACGTGGGTACGTACCAGGAGGAGGACCGGAGCTCTAGTCCAGTTGCTAGTCTCTGATGTCGATTTGGTTCTTCAGCCCCTGATCACACCAAAATATTCATGGCCGATCTCGATAACATTCCCATGGAAATTTGAAGCGGTGTGATCCGGCGAGAGATGAGAGAAGAAAATAGGAAAGACGAGAGATGAAACCACCCAAAAGTAAAGAAAATTCTAAGGCTACGTTTGGTCGTCTGGATTCCTAATCGGGATAGGAATGGATAGGATAGGATATGAAATCCTGGGATTTTTTTATTTCCCGTCCATTATTTGGCGAATCGCAATACTAAAGTCGGATATGTTCACATCATATCACACATTTTTTTGATATAAACGGCATACCATTATAAATGAACCTAAATGTTCATAAACGAGAGATGGTGAAAATGTCTCGTAACACTATTCCTTAATTTATTTTTATTTTATTTTTCCTCTTTTTATATTATTTTCATTATTATTTCTTTTTTCCCATTTCATCATTCTTTAATAAAATTTTATCAAATAGTAAATTATACTAACATACCCAAAATACAAAAATACCTAAAATATATAATAAATATAAATATTTGATTTATAGATTGAATGTTTATTATAAGATAGAATTAAAGTTGAATATATAAATTAAAATAAGATTAATTAAAAATTATTTTTAAATTTTTAAATTTTTAATTCTTAAATTAGAATTCAAATATTATTTATATTGAAATATAATTTTAATTCTGTTAATTTAATAAGTTTATTATTCAAGAAAAATAACTTTCCTATTATATATATTAGAAATCCTATCCACATTTATCTCATCTCCCCCATTCAATAATTTTATCATGTTTATATCCCAATTATATCCGACTTTATCCTATCCTGAGTGAGCACCAAACGTAGGATAGAATAAATTATATCATATCCCGAATTTTATCCCGACTACCAAACGCAGCCTAGAAACCTAGAGTGCCCTCGATTGTTGGTTATTTGTGCCCCCTCTACGTTCGATGCTCGGCACATCTGCATTGTTCGTTTTCAACCAAGCAAAGACCATCGTTGGATTTGACCAAAAGAAAAAAGACCATCGTTGGATTACGTAAGGGGGATAGCAACTCGAAACCAGTTACATTCTCGATAAATCAATTTATTTGCGTTTAAAAGTTCCCCCTGGAAATTATTGATTTGCCATCTCCTTGCCGCCCCCCTCCCCCCGGCGAGGGAAATTATTAATTTATTCGCGATGGGGAAAAGTTAATTGGAAGGATATATCCCAAATTAACATGTTCTGAGGCCACTCGCTAATTTTGGATAGATTTTTAAATTCTTTTTTATGTGGCGAGATTAACTGTCCTAGAAAACTATCTTTCTTAATCCCTGAAGTTACTGCCAATTATTGCAAACTTACTTCTCAATTTACACAGGAGTTTTTTTTTTCTGCATGAAATGTTACTACCGATGTATCGAAAATACTAACAATTTCATAATTACTTAATTTGGATATCGAAATTTTCGATATTTATCGTAGGGAAGTACCGTTACTGCAATCCTCGCGATGCATAAAAATGGCGAATGCTCCTGCGAGGTGAGTTAATGGCTCGCCAAGGAACACACGGGTGATTTCTCTTGCAAGATGACGCTTACGCTTTGCTAGGGTTCTCACCCAAACTCTATCGGTCACAAATCATCTTCCTTAATTAATTGGGGACATGAGCTTTTATTCGAAAGCTCTCACTGACCTATGATGGGTTGATTCAAAGACAAGTGAAACGGGCGAGGTTATTTTGTTTCTACAAGCCAGAATTTTATAGTGGGGATGTGGAGATAGCGAATTCCTACCAAAGAAAGTTTTACACCGTGTCTAGTAATAATGCTAAATTACTTAAAGGTACGGAATGAGAGGGATCCGAACCCTCGGTAAACAGAAAGCTTCCAAAGTAGTTCCAATGTTATGCCCAATGACATGTCTAAGCAACCGAAAGAAATAGCCAATCATTCGTACTCAATTCCTATATACATCAAGGTAACGAATCTTCCACTTATTTGAAGGGATGGCTAAGACATTATTTATAGTAAAACTCTTCACAACTTATTAATGGATATAATCCTTTTCATTTGAATAGTTTATCAGTCTAGGATGTACCTTGACATCTTGTTTGGGCTATTAGATTTATGTTCATTTTTTTTTAACCCATTTTTAAAGAACTCGAGAAAAAATATATAAAAAAATTTTAAAAGAATTCTTCTTCAGTTATATAGGTTTCATATGAGAAAATAATTGCTTTGTAAAACCTTGCAAAAGGAAGTAAGAAAAACATTTTTTTTATTAAGGTATAGTAAAAGGACTTTTCAAAATAAACCCAATTAAATTATTAGGATTAACGGAAACATCTGAATTGAGTGAAACTAAAATAGAAAAGGATAGGATGATCGGTAATCAAGTTTATTCAAATCTGATTTAGGAATTCGGTAGATTATTCATCGATGGAAAAAAGAAGGAAAGATCTGGCTAATAGCACCAGCACTATCAGGATTGAAATAGAAATTACCTAATTGTCTATTTAACACCAAAATTGGTATATTTTCTCGTTGTCTAAAAACATTTAATTATGCGATATTTCCATCTTTTAAATCTGAAGCACACAGGTCTAGATGGTCATGCATAATCGATTACTTGTGAGACCACTTTTAATATGGGCCACAAGCAATTAGACAAGAACTAGGTAGCATTTGCGTGGGCTGGTTATGAAGAAAAGTTGCCATTGATCAATAGTTAGAGCGCATTTTCGAATATAAATTCTGATGAATTGGTATCATGTGACAGCAGCATTCAAAAAAGAGTTCTCATTTAGAAAAAAAAATTCCATTTTCCTCTGCCAGCCCCCTTCTGAAAACATTTCAATGACAAACAAACAACAAGGAAAAGACCAACATTGTTCAATGAATCTTCATCCGTAAATCGTAACATCTCAATGAGTGAAAAAATCATGAAATTTTAAACCATGCTCCGACGCTAACTGTAAGCCATAATGTAATTCTATAATGTAAAAACCTCAAAAAACACAAGATATCCAATCTTCATGATTTTCACGATAAGAGGGATGAAGACATACATTTTTCCATAGTAACACCTTTGAAAATATTCATTGTGAAAAAATTGAAGAGATGAAGAAATCCGATTTCTCTCTCTTTAACGTATTATATCTAATGGAGGATAGAATATAACATAAGTTTTTCACGTTGTAAGTGGAGAGAGGACCAAACTCTTATTTATATATGCTATCAATAGAATGCTCTCAGTAGGTGCATTTCATCAAAGCGCCCTTCAACTTTCATGAGAGTCCCACCTCATCGGAAGAACGGTAACTTCTCAATGAGTATTATACCCTTTCATTAGAGTTGTAACTTCTCGTAGCCAATACATTTTAGCATTAAATATTTATTAAATTATCAATCCGTAATATCATGTGTGCCACAATAATTCTTACAAATTATTCTATATTTAATAAGCACTTTGGTTTACTTAGATTTTATTTATTCTATTTAGTTAGATTACATTTTGATTTTTATATGGATTATATAACAATAAGTTGAATTATGTAATAAAATTTTATTGATAATATAAAAAGTAATATAAAATAAGAAAAAGTCTCATTTGATGAATATAAAAATGAAATGGAGAATCGTATTGTTGAATTTATATTAAGATATTTATTATCTAATTCATATTAGAGCAGTGGGGGAAAGAAAACATGAACATAAACAAATAAAGTAAAAAGAGAAAATTTCAAATAAAAACTCAATGTACTCAAATTTCTTTAAAAAAAATTCAAAGTGAATTTTATTTCAAATAATTGCTTAAAGTGACCACTAGATCTCAAATAGGGGCCTAGTTCACTGATCGGCTAAATTTTCTTTGATTAGCAAGCTATGTGCTAAATCTCAAACATCTTAGGGGCAAATTCGTCCGAAAGCATCTCTTTTATTTTCCTTTCATTTTACTATTCATTATCTTCTTTCTTTTTCTTCCTCTTTACCATGTCGGCAGGATAAGAGGATGAAAAATGAATAGAAAATCAAATGGTTGAAAAAAGCACATGTGACTGATCTAAATACTTATTTCCCCTCAAAAAGTAGAAAAATTTCTCGGTCAGATCGCCTTCTGTCCTGGAAAATCTACTAAACCATACCACATTGTCCCCAGAAGTAATTCGGCCCACTTGCTTGATCTTCCCGTCTTTAAGATCGAGAGAAAAAGGATAAGAAGATAGGAAAAAGACCATCCTATTTGGTTCACCAAAGAGCCAGAAGAAAGACTCAACAGCCCCAATCTAACTATCGACGGCACACCGGCGTCAAAGCTCTGGCCCACTCTGCTAAAACTTTGGTCGATAGGGAACACAATTCCAAGTGGGTCAGTGATGTATATGTAGGAGGACGGCGACGACGCCCCCAGGGGGGGTTGGAACATGAGGATGCGGGCTTCTTGGGGGCAGGCACGGACCATGTCGGAGGAGGAGGCGGCGGCGGCAGAGCTGGGGGTGGCGACAGCGACGAAGGCGATTGATTGAGTGCAGAGAGTGCACTGCTCTGATCGGAGGGTAGAGGTGTTGTCCAGCTTCCATGAATTCAATAACACGAGATCTAAATTAGCCATCGAAGAATTTGTCCAGAAATCTCCAGACCCAATCAAGAGAAACTAAAAGGGTGAGTCCAGAGAAGTGGAACTTTTCTTGGATTGGTGAAGAAACTGACCTTTGCTTAGGGTTACGTTATTTCTGTCTGAAGTTCACCAAAAATTAGAATTTTAATTTGAAGAGGGCATCTCTTGGGGATGAAGTGTCGTCACCCTTTTTCTTTCTGGGGTTTTTAGAATCCCATGCATTTTGCGTGTTTGTTTTTCTTTTATGGTGATTTTGATTTTGGAATGTTCAAGACAAAGAAGACAAAGAAGATGATGAATAGTAAAATGAAAAATAAATGAAATGATTTTGGACAAATATGCCCCTCACTATGTCATTGGAACTAAAATGTGAGATGCATGTGCTCACCAACTGGCTAAGCCGATCGGAGAGCTAGGCCCCCATTTGAGATTAAGTAAGTCACTCCAGGCCCTTTTTTTAGACTAAGTAAGTCAATTCATGCCCTTATTTGAAACAATGTCTACTCTGGATCCCTTTTTTTCTCATGCTTTTAAGAGAAATTACGACACTTATTTACCGGTTCGAGTAACTTCACTGGCAAAAATTTCATGAAAACTCTATTATATTAAGAAAGTCATGCTCTTCTTGTGGCTTAGCCATAAAACCCTACGAGCAAAGACCCACACGGCAAGAACCTTGCTAAACCAAATATGTATACAAAATCTCACGGAAAACCTAGTAATCTACCGCAATATCAAAGTATCAACTCTTATGGCATAAAATGTCTACCGGCCCTCCAGCATAGTTAGAGTGACTACATTTTGCGTATGTGAGCCTCTATTTGATGAAGACCCATCAGAATACTTTAAGTTTCTTTCCGTGAAGAAATCGGGCTCTTTAGGATTAGGCAGGACCGATGCACAATTAAGTATCATACATATTGCAGACGACATAGTCGGCCTATCTTCAGGGAAATTTTGGACACACAATAAACCCACTTGAATGCATCTTTCCACTTGGATTATGTCAAATGAGCTGTGCAAGCATTCTTGCATCATCTCCAAGGCCCTACCGTGACTCCAAAGCAACCACACCTGAAGAAAAATTGGGAACTCGTGTGCTTGGCCATTGAGAATTCACCATGAATGACCGTGTAAAAGATTAGAGACAGATGGAATGCAAGTGTTAGCAGTTTCCATTTACTTACATGTCCGAGAAGGTTGTGGTGATGGCTTGGATGGGAAAATCCTCTATTCCTTTTGCCACTTATTATCTCCAATAGGAGCACCCCAAAGCTATATATGTCAGACTTTAAAGAGAATTTCCCATCTATAGCATAATCAGGGGCTGTGTAACCACTGCATTTTGCAGAAACAAGAATTTTAGGCTGTGGTCCCTCATAATAATGAGTGCTTCATGTCAAGAACCAAAAGAGAAGACTTACTAAGTTCCAATAACTCTTTTTGTTCTCACTTCTATTTCATTAGCTCCAAAGATTCTTGCAAGGCCAAAGTCGGATATTTTAGGGTTGAGGTCGCCATCTAGTAATATGTTGCTTACTTTAAGATCTCCGTGGATTACTTGAAGTTTGGAATCACGATGGAGATAGAGAAGTCCTCTTGCAATACCGACAACAATGTCAAACCGTCTTTGCCATGTCAACAATAGGCTCTTTTCTTGATCTGTATACAATTCAAAACTCGCATGGTAAACCACCACAAATAACTAATGAAAAGTGCTAAATTAGATCAGTATCACTATAAAAGAGTTTCATTCGATCGGTGGGGAATTAAAAAGCGAAATTGTCTAACCAAATATGAAGTAATTCAAGCTCTTGTTGTCCATGTACTCGTAAAGCAAGATTCTCTCCTCTCCCTCGATGCAACAACCTAGAAGTCCGACAAGATTCCGGTGTTGGAGTTGAGCAATCAAGAGTACTTCATTTTTGAACTCTTCAAGACCTTGCCGCGAACTTTTGATAGCCTCTTGACTGCTACTAACTGTCCTTTATGAAGATTTCCCTACAAAATGGCAGTATCTTTGTTTTATGCGTCACCGGTTCTGTGTGGAATGATATACATAAAACTTTGTACCTTATAAACAGCACCAAAGCCACCAGCCCCTATCATATTGTCATCAGAGAAATTGTTTGTGGCACTTTCAATGGTGGCCAAATCATATAATGGTAAATCAATGTCTTCATTTGTGATTTCAAGACCTAGTAAAATAGTATGCATTGATTTGCATTAGCATAGGACTACGATAACTAAATAGAGCGCCTATCAAACCAATTGAAGCAATGCTACTTATGAGTTCATAGCGAAATCTTCCCTGATCGAAGACCATGCTTACCTCCATTCCCGATTCTCCTTTTCCTATGCTTTACACCCCCACAATGTAGTTCCGGCCGAAAGCAATCCACCAATGATTGAGCTCAATATGACAGCTATTATTTTCTTCCTGGTGCGGCCACAAATGGCATCTAAAGTAAAAAAAGAATTAGGAAGATTAGCTATTTCCGAACTTCTCGTGCCCAAAGAACAAAGTATTTCAATAATTTAGCAGGAAAAAAAAAAGTCAATTAGAATAAGTATGAATACCTAGTTCAGAAGCTAATAGGCGTACATATAGAGTTTGCACATAGTTCCCTTGTTCAAGCACTCTCATGTCGATCAAGTCCCCACATCAGACAGCCACTGCCTCCTCCTCTGATGTTTGAATTAGAATAAGCTGTGCACAAACAGTTCTTCAAGCACTCGTCCTTGCATTCCTTGAGGTTCATACTCCTGTTCAGCGTTACCTTCAACAAGTCGGGCAGTTTAACTTTTTAATTTTCCAAAACCCCTCTCCTTTTGAGCAATTTGTGGGTTCTGTCCTCTTGCATCCACTGAATAATCACGGACTGCCCATTCATCAGGAGACTTAGGCATGAACCCTTTCACACATTCACACAAGCTACCGCTGCAGATGGCATTAGCACCACACCTGCGGTAAGAATCACAGAGATCACTAGGGAACTCGAGCATGGCATTCCACGTGGCTCTTCTCGATCTATTCACCACAAGAAACTGCAGCACTCCCAAATAGTTTAATTTCATTCTCGAGAAAAGTTGACTGTTTTGAACCTCAAACATGAAGGAGATCTCAGTTTCATTGTCCACATATATGGGCACTATAGTTGGATTTGGGATAGTGGGAACGCCAACAAATTGGACTCCGTTCCATTGCCCTGTTCGAAATGTTTTTCTACGCACATCCACTTGGACTATTTCATACTGAGGTAGACCCTGACTGTGGTTTAACCTATGGACATAATCTCCCGGAGAAGGGTCGTCCATGCTTTTCCATGCAGTGAGACGCCGTTCGAAACCCGTTTTCAGGTTCAACACCAGCTTCATGCCTGCTAAAAGTGTGTCAGATGGGTAATCGAAGCTTTGCCAAGAATAAGCTTCATCAAAACTCGCAATAGAATTATCCCAAAGAACAAGATTCCTGAATCCAGAAGCTGCGCAATTGGATTCCGAAGGACCCTAGACGAATTCGAAGACCAAACCACACTATTTGAGTGGTTGAGAACAACTAGATTGCCCACATTGCTAAATGTGAGAACACCGTCATGATTGGCTAGTGGGTTGTTTCTGTTAGCAACCCACACAACTGTTTTAGGACTAACCATGTACCATATTCCCAAGTAGCTCATATTCGAATTGCCAGGAATAAAGAATCCTAGTTCGAAGGTTAGGTCCGAAGAAACCAATGTTTCTCCATGACTGATGGAATGGTTAGTGTCCAAAGTATCAGCTGCGAGCGACATACCGATCAAGGGGATGATGATGAAAATGGAGAATGCAATCTTTGCCATTGTTGCAAATGCCCTCTTCTAAGTTCTTACTCCATTTTTATATGCAGATCATTCCAAATTAATTCACAACGCCAACACAATTCGAGCGGGTCCTCGAAGCCTATACCTTTTTGTGGCTTTCCGATTTAAGACCTATTGGTTCCTTGCACTAGTCTGCGCGCATATTCCCTTGGTTCTCTGTTCTTAACTCTGACTACTTGTATTTTTCACTCTCCAAGTTCTCCCATGTTCCACTGACCACTTTTTTATAGCGGCTTTTATAGATTCCAGACGGATATTCAAAGCAGTAACTCATACTCACGCACCAGTTTTCACTTCGGCCATGTTCATACCTCGTACTTTTCCAGCTATATCATTCAACATCAGATGAAACTCAGACATTTTGACGAGAAAAATCATCAATTCCTGGTCAAGGATAATCTTAGGGTCGACCATCCCGTTTGGACTTCATGCAATGACACGCCAAGTTTACACTTGAGCGGCGTTTGGGTTAACTTTCCTCGCGGGTCATTTTAACCTCCAAATGGGTTGGATCTTCATATGGCAAGGAGAATCAAATGGCAGCAGCCACCATTTGCGGAGGCTGTGACGTGAAAAGGGACTTACGAAGATTGAGATAGGAGATTATATATTAGGCTTCTCGCGCATATCACTCGTCCAACGACAAGTATATAAAGTGCTAACAAAACAAAAACAAAAAACAAAAAAAGGAAAATCATTTTAAGATTTCGTTTGTCTCACAGAAAATATTTTCCTATCAGGCCTATGCAGCAGACATCCGCTTTCACTTGGGATATAATCAAGAAAGAGCCTAAGTTCACGCCTATTAACATATCTAGTTATTCATACATTCACTCAAAAACTTAAGTTAATGAATTATGAGTCAACAAAAATATAATAATTACTCTATACTACACCAATTCTCCAATATAAGATTTCTCTAACACAACTCACACATATATCTTAACAATATCCCCATCACGTGTGAGCTCAACCCTTAATCCAAGTATCCTTCACATCAAGATATCTCAACTTAAATAGATTGGGGTTCCCTCAATCTACCATTGGCTTTGATACTATTTATTGGGAGAGCATGGCAAAAATCTAATACCATTCGCTTGGGAAGATCGCCAAGAAGAAATCCAAGTCCAAACATGTTAACATATTTAATTGGACACACTATCATTCAAAAGCTTAAACTAATGAATTATAAACTAACTATGACATATTAACTACTCTACACTAAACCAATCTCCCACATAAGATTTCTCTAACACAATTCACATATGCACCCTAACATTTCCGGGACAACATTTTTCTCATTTTTGGGCATTTGATTCACTTAAGAAAATGAGTCAACGGAAAACTTATTCTTAAATTCAAGAAAATAATTTCCTTTTTAAAATATTGAAAAATTACTTTCCAAAATATGACTAGGTATTTGTGTTTAGATCCAAAACTTTATGCTTTGGCATGGAAACTCCAATGTTGATTCTTGGATCACCAGCATCCAAGGTCAGGTCTCCAATGCCCAAGCTCGGGATCTTCATTCTCGTGTCCAAATCCCCTATGCTTGCATTTGCGTCCATCAAGGTTCAGCCAGAGATCCTGGCACCAATGCCTGGATCCATCGAGGCTAGGCTCGAAACTCGAATGCCCAAGCCCAATGCCCGACACCTGGGCCCGAGTCCACAGTGGCCAAGCGCAAGATACCAATACCTGAGGTAGAATCCCCAACACCCAGGCTTGGGTCCACAAAGGCTGTCCTCGGGACCATCAAGGCCAAATTTGGGATCCTGATGCCCGCGCTCAGGTTTATCAAGGCCGCGCCCGAGACCCATATGCCTGCGTCAAGGTCCATTAAGGCAAATGTGGGATTGTAGTGCCAGTATTTGGTTCAACAACTACCCAAGCACAAGCTGTTAGTGTCGAAATAGTATATGGTTATTTAGGAAAATTAAATGCGATTTTCATACTAAACGGTGGAGAATATTTTCCTGTTCATTTTTCAGGATTTACCCAAACACCGCAAAATAATCATTTTCTAGAAAAATGACTTCATGAAAAATATTTTCCAGAAATGTCACATTTTTCACAAAATAAACGGAACCTAATATTGTAAATTTTTTATATTTGATATGCATAAAGGAGAGAACTTTGATATTCATTTCAAAGGGATCTATCATCTGATAATTATAGTTTTAGACATTAATATAGGCAATTATAATAAAGACTGACTAACCATCCAAATCAATAATCATGAACGTGAATCGTAGAACATACAATAAATCAACTATATGAATTGTGCATTTATAATTAATACACATTTTTTGTCCTTTTAATCGAGTACTTCGGCTAAATGTTAGACCATGGTTAAGAAAAAGGTCGATGAGAACAATGTTGGAACATCTTTGTTGGATTTTCAATTTGACTTGTACACGCATTCATGTAGAACACGAGTATGGACGAAAAACGCTAAATAAAACATGCGCACGTAATGCCTACGTGGCATTATTAACGCCCTATTGGTGTTACGTCGGGGCTTTTTTGTGGAAATTACTTTGTTTTGCTTCATGCGTTGGTTATTACAATTCCGATTATATTATTTTCTTAAGCTAAGGAAATTTTGGAAGGCGGTAGCTTGAAATCACGGATTTGACAGCCTGGACCTAACCATAAGGTCCCAATGAGCCCGAGTCAAAACCCTGTCTAATCCAACTCGAAGATTTGAATGAAAAAAATATTATGATGAACAGGTTTTGGCAACAACTTAATACCAATCTAGGGCCCCGCCCAGCTTGCACCCACTTAATGAACACCTGTAATTTGATTATGAAATTAGTGCATTTGAATGGTTTGTTAATATTATATTATCAACAATCATTAGGAAAATAAGTTTACAATCAGACTTTGGTTGTCATATGATTTGACTATTGGTACTGTATAGATAATGAAAAAAAGTAAGAGCTGCAATCAATTATGATATTACATTATATGTATATATTTAAAAGCATATACGCTTGTATATATATTTTTCTGGTATCAATAGATCAAACATGATTTGAAATCGTTCTCAAAAATAAAATCTTTGTTTTCTCTAAGATCATTGCGAAAAAGCATATATTGTAATTCTACAAGACATGCAAATAAAATCATTAATTTATTTTTTTTCTCTTTTTTAGATGAATACACAGACAGTTGAAATTAAGAAACACATTCATATAGGTGGTTATCTAATATAAAAGTGACTTATGCCTTGATTTCAAATTGACTTCTATAAATAGATCACTATGAAAAAGTATTTTTCGTCATTTATGATTCACATACATAATCAAAACTATGGATTAGCCAAAGCACGACGATTAGCAGTGAATCTCTCTCTCTCTCTCATTCATGCATATCTAAAATTTTAAAAAAAAATTCGAAAAAAATTCGGAAAAAATTAAAAAATTCGAAAAAAAAAATTAAAAATTATTTAAAAATTGTTCGCCGGCCAGCTGTCTCCGGCCGGCGTCCACGTCAGCTCCGGCCGGCCATTTGGCCGGAAGGACTGAATTGGCACATTTATAAAAGGTTCGGGACTAAATTGGCCAAAAAAAAAAGTTTAGGACTGAATTGGCACAAACGCAATAGGTTTAGGACTGAATTGGTAATTCTCCCGGTGGTTATCTAATATAAAAGTGACTTATGCCTTGATTTCAAATTGACTTCTGTAAATAGATCACTATGAAAAAGTATTTTTCGTCATTTATGATTCACATACATAATCAAAACTATGGATTAGCCAAAGCACGACGATTAGCAGTGAATCTCTCTCTCTCTCTCTCATTCATGCATATCTAATTGAGTGATGAGAGCGCTGCGAAGGTAGGTCGAATAAAATAAAGGGGATGTCCACGACTCTGTCACAGGAGCACACAAACTTTCTTGAAGCAACTGCGAAGGAGGCATGCAAGAAGCTGATATGAATGTACTTTAGCTGTAGGAAACTGCAGAGAAACTTCCTCTGTCAGCGAACTTCTAATTCATCACAAGATTTCTCGTCCATCCACTTATATTATATTTCCTCAATATATAAGTATATATGTGAAAAAAGCTTGCTTATTGCTAGGAATATAGAATAGAGAAAAAGAGTTGCCAATTGCCCAAATACAAGTATTTCGATTAACTAGAAAGAAGGAAAATAGTTAATAAGAGTTGCCAATTTGAAGTTTTCGTTGAACACTTCAAATTGGGCGCGCCCATTAATATTTTATACCATAGGCATAGTTTCCAGAGGAAGGATCATCCATGCTTACCCAAGAAATCAGGTACCGTTCGAAAACCGGTTTTCAAGCTCCATCCAACTTTCATACCAGCTAAAGGGTCAGGCAATTTCCACGACCAAAGAAGCTATCATTCCTAGCATGCATGTGAAACTTCCAAAAGCACAGAAATCATACGTTAAACTGTCACTTGGAAGAAGGGAAAAAAAATTCTACCGATTTGATCGCACCTCTGTGGTCAATGGTTTTTTGGACCAGCATACATTGATCGTGAATCAAGAAGTCTTGGACAATGAATGAGATAAACGATTAATGACATTTCTCAGATCTCTTCGCATTTCCTCACAAAGTTACACTACCAAATCCAGAGATTTGCTGAAAACATGAGTTCTTACTAGGTTCCGATGATTCTCTTCGTCTTTGCTTCTTTCTCTTCGCATGCAAAAATTCTTGCCAACCCAAAATCCTAGATTCTAAGGCTTAGGCTGCCATCCAGTAAAATGTTGCTAGCTTTGAGATCACGGTGAATTACTTGAATTCTAGAATCGTGGTGTAGATAGAGAAGACCTCTCGCAATCCCAATGGTGATGTCAATGTTTTTCCCAGTCTAACGATAAGCATTTTTCACGATCTGCACATGCAAATATGTTGTTGCGCGCGTGCGGAATATAGATGGACCAAGCGAATCGGATAAAATAGTCGGAATGAAAGAAAGGAAATCGGACACCGGATTTACGTGGTTCGACCCGAATATCGGAACCTACGTTCACGGGGAGAGCAGCACGGAATTCCACTATAGAAACAAGCGATACACCGGAGATTACAATCACTCGAGCACTCAAACACACTCTCAGTGTTTTCCAGCCCCAAATTACACCCAAATAACTCACATAGTGTTTAGCCCCTCATAATTTCTAGTAAAACCTCACTCAAGGAATTATACAAATTCTACTCACAAGAATTTAACTGACTAAAACACTCGGATGTAATTTCAACGAGAAAAACTCTCTCTACCGAGAGCTTCTGAAGCCTCACGACTTCTCTCTTCAGCTCTCTCTCGGCCACCGAAATAACTCAGCGCGGCACCATCTTCTCCTTTGCTCCTCTGCCTTTTAAGGGCGAAACAAGACAGGAAATGTGAAGCCATTCAGGCGCCCGCAATCAGCACTGACGCCCGCCAAAATTCACGGGCACGCATGCATGCATGGGACGCATTTAATAAGGCAGAAAACGTGTGCCCGTAATTCAAGCGCGAAAGAAGGATGGCCGCCGTCTTCCAAGACCATCTCCACGACGTTCAACTCCTTCGAGTAGTATTTTATCATTTCTTTCCTTTGGTTGTCTGCAGATGAATAAAAAAAGAAGCAAGGAGTTAAAGAAAGAAGACAAAACAAGCCCACAATTGGCTTTAGTCTTCCACGTCCATTCACCATGCATGCACGTCCATGTGCATGCAATTAAAGAGTTAAAATAAAATAATGGTCTTCCCCTTTCGCGGCTGCACGATCTCTTCATTCTTCACGCTTGCGGTTCATAGATCCGCATGCGATCTTCTGACAATTTCGGCCAATTCACATGCACTGCTTTGACTCGCACGTGATCGAGTTCACATATTCTCGTTCAACGGGCTCAAATCGAGATATATTTTCAACAAGATAAGTTTAGTCAACAAGAGGAATTAAGTTGAGTGCATCATGAACGTCTGTGATTATAGGGTCTAGAGAACTAACCAAAGATAAAATAATCCAAGCTCTTGTTTTGCATGTACTCATAAACCAAAATCCTTTCGTCCCACTCCATGCAACAGCCTAGAAGCCCCACAAGATTCCGGTGTTGAAGTTTGGCTATGAGAAGTTTCATTCTTGAACTCTTCAAGACCTTGTCTTGAATCTCTTAACAGTCTCTTCACTGCTACTTCTTGTCCGGTAAAAAGATTGCCCTGCATATTGCATATAGAGTATACATGCTAAACAATAAAACATGATCATCCTATCTGTAGTTAACCTCACCTTGGAATATGCATGGCTTGTTAACTTGTAAACTGGACCAAATCCACCAGCTCCAATCAAACTATCCTCAGAAAAACCGTTCGTAGCATTAACAATGTAGCCAGATCAAAAAGTGGCAAATCAACATCTTCCTCCTTGATTTTCCAACCTAAAAAAGACCACTTACTATAAAAATGTATGGCGCAATCCATGTTAAAAACACAAAGGGGCCTTAATGTCTCTTTGTATATTGTGGAGGTGTACATTCGTAGAACCAGTTATACCGACCTTTGCTCTTTATTCTGCGATTCTGGATTTGATGACAGTACACCGTGGCCGAGAGAAACAAAGCAGCAATAGCCGACATCAGTATGGCAATGACCATCCTTTTCTTCTTCTCAGAATTATGAACGAAAACTAGGATAGAGACTGAGAAGATTAAATGCAAACTTTGAGGTGCTGTTCTTGAATAAGCTAGTTAGAAGATAGAATGTCTAGAGAAAAATGCAAGATCAGCAAAATTAGTACCAAGTTCAGATTTTGGTAGGCGGATGTACAGAGCTTGCCCATAGTTATCTTCTTTGTACTCCTTAACGTCAAGTAGGCTTCCAAACCACAGGAGACAACCGCTAACTCCTCTAACATCTGAATTAGCATAAGCTATACAAGAACAGTTCTTTAAGCACTCGGCCTCACATTCCTCGAGGCTCATGTTGTTGTTCAACCAGAACTCCAGCAGGTCAGGAATTTTCATGTTTGCAAGTTTGAGGAACCCTTCTTCTTTTGAACAATTTATTGGTATTCTGCTAGTGCATCCACTAGACCAATTGAGGAGATCCCATTGTTCTGGAGACTTTGATACAAACCCCTTTAAGCAATCACATATTGGATCTCTGTTAATTCTACATATACCATTGGCTCCACAAGCACCATAAGCATCACATTTATCATTGGGTATCGAGTACATGATATTCCAGGCATTGCTTCTTGTACTCGGCGACATAGAGCTGGAGCCACCCGGAATGGTTGGTTAGTAGTCTTACGATAAATTCGCTTTTTCTGACTTCATATAGAAGATACATTTGATTTTCACCATAGAAGAGCAACAACTTGATCACCGGATTCAATGCCATTGAAGAACCATTATATTGTATTCCAAACTGTGGTCTTGTCCGATAAATCTTGCCAGATCCTAAGCTGACGAGTTCAAATCGAGGCAATTTGTTAATGTTCAACCTGAAAGTATAATCTCCAAGGGAAGGGTCATCCTTGCTTTTCCAAGAAGTCAGACACCTTTCGAAACCAATTTTCATGTCCCATCCTAATTTCATACCAGGTAGTAGAGTGTTTGACGGATGATCAAAACTCTGCCATCTATAGTCATCAGAATTCAAACTAGAATTCTCTCTAAGGACAAGATTTTCAATGTCTAAGAGCTGAGCAACGGGATTTTTCACAACCCTGGACAAATTTGAAGACCAGATGACACTCTTCGATTGGTCGACAAGAACTAGATCTCCATCATGGCTAAACGTGAGAAAACCATGTGAATCCGTAAGTGGCTTGTCCCTATTGGCAACCCAAACAACTGTTTCTGGAGAGATCTTGTACCACATGCCGAAGTACCTGTTCTTGGAGTTGCCAGGAGAGAAAAAACCAAGCTCAAAGCTTTGGTCAGAAGACACCAACTTCTCTCCATCTTTAATGGACCTGCCTGAACTTAAGTTATTAGATGCGATTGACAAATTCAGCACAAACATGACAAAAATAGACTAAAAGAAGGGGTAATAAGGAAACTTTTCGAATGCCATAAAGCCTCCTGTTTTTTCTTTCCCTGGCTCTTCCCTCTCAATGACAAGTTGTAAACTCAAAGGTTCTCACAAAGAAGATCTAGTTGAAGCCTACCCGACAGGGTACTCCTAACATTTATTGCACAGTCCATCACTAGCTATTCCCAGTGGAATACGATATCAGACCATCGGGAGATCCAAACGACCAAATTAAGCTGTCAAGTGTGGTTGACTAGGAGACTTACGACGTCTATTCATGCGAAGCAATATAGTCATACCTTTCTCCTCACGGCTCAATTACAGCCCACAGGACAAAGACAGGGTGACAACTGAAAAGTTTTGAAGCCCAAAATTATTCGGGCTATGTTAATCTAAGGAAGATGTGAAAACACAATTCAAAGGCATTCAAAATTATAAGCACAACCAAGGACTTGAATGTTATTTTGTTGCAGTTTCCGAATGACGTCTCACCACAAACGTTTAAGCTGTGTTTGGTGGTTTGAATTTAAGTCCGAATAAGATAATACATTATTATATCCGGTGTTTGGTGACATTGTCCAGAGCGGATAAATCCATATACATCCTAATAAAAAGCCAGATAAGAAATCCAGCATGAGAGGTGGAATGAATTAGATTGGCTATATAATTTTAAAAATTAACTTAACAATTTTCATGCACGAAGAGAACCACACCTTGGGTCAGACTCACTATCCTTGGCGTTTCTCACCGGTGGCACCCCACCACCACCATAGCTGCCGTCCACCGTGATGGTCCCTCACTCTGGTGCCAAAGAGATCCCCACCTCAGGCTTTCACTTGTAACTTGAGTTTAAACTGGAAGCCCACGCAATGGAAAATTTTGGGACAATTTGTCCAATCAAAATGTATGGAAATGTGAGAAACTTCTCAAAAGTCACCACGGGGCCCTTTAGCTTAGCATCATAGCAGTCATAAGACGATACGTACATTTGACCATTTTGTTATTGTTGTTGTTGTTTTTTTTTTTTTTTTTTTTTTTCACTTGTTTTGGTCCATCAACTATTTACATTTGACAATTTTAGGGTTGTAACATCCCATAAGTAATCAAATGACAATTGTTCATTGAATTTCAACTTTCAATTGCTTCAGCTTTGGAAAATCGTTTTATTGCCACTTATCCCGCAGCTTCTTTTGGAAGACAAGCAACTATGCCAAAGCACTTGGTTGACTACTAGGGGTTGCTTATTGCTGACGATTATCACGATGATGAATTTCTTTTCATTTTGTTTAGGTTTTCTAATTACTCTAGCTTAGAGAAATTTATTTGGTATGAAATGATTTTAATGTAATTTTAAGGAAGATGTAGATTCATAAAGCTACCTTAGTTGTTAGTTGTTCATAATTTTTCTCAACAAAATAAAAGAAAAGGAAAATACCAAAAACCATCCTTACTTTCCCGCCATTACTACTTACCCTCCTCTATTTGAAAAGATACCACTTACCATCATCTGAAAATATCGCATTGCTAAAATGACAAAATTGCCGCCCTTTGAAATATAATCATCCAAATCTCTCACAAACCTTCTTCCCCATCACCACAAATCCTTGCCTCTTTTATCACCCATCACCATTTGCCACTACTGCCGCCACCATTGTGGATGTGGCCATGACGGCAGCCAATGAGCAGTCTCTAAGCTTAGAGTTATGTGGTTATTTTTTCAGTTTGGTTTCGGGTTTGGGTTTGGTTGAAAATTTATGACTTGGGTGGGGGCATTTTCATAAATGAAATGGCATTATCGTAAATATGGATGTAAAGTGATCTCCAAGGGCAAACCTTGAGATGTTGTTTGGTGTTTTTAAAGGAGAGAAGGGTAAGAGAAAATAGGACAAATGTGGAGATGGATTTGATAGTAAATCTAAACAAACATTAGTGATATCTTTTCATAGTACAACAAAATGAGTTGTATGAGGATTACCATGCGCATGGAGCTAGCAGGTTAGCGAGGCAATTTGTGTTCCACTTTTAAAGTTATGGAACTCAAACCACTAAGTTACCACAAATTCCATCTTCTCCATGACATAAATACCTCAAAGAACAATTCAAGTGCACAAACACATTGAGTAAATTCTAGGAAAACCATACTCATTGAATAATAAATGTAGCCATTACAAACTTGACTACAATTAACTAACCTTAGGTTCTAAGCCGATAGCAACCCCTAAAGCTTCCAATACATCAGCACTCCCGCATGCTGAAGAGCTTGAATGGTTCCCTTGCTGCATTGCAACAAACAATGTCAATCATATCTAGCCATTTTGCAATCAATATCACTGTCGGAACTTAAATGAAGATTATTGTCACCTTCGCAACTCTGGCACCGCAAGCTGTAGCAAGTATAGAAGCCCCGGTTGATATGTTGACCGTGTTGGCACCATCGCCCCTTGTTCCGACAATATCTACCATGTCGACTAATCCATCCACTTTCTTAGCATGCTTTGATCATTGCCCTCGCCAACCCTACAACCTGTCTACGCATTATAGGATCCCTTTACCCAATACACATTCGCATTCAAGATCACCCTTAAGCAACATCCTAGCAACCCTGCACCACCACCCCTGCCTCCGGCCCGCCCATCATCCCTCGACCGCATCATCAATCATCGCGCTTCCCCAAGGACATGAAGGGTGGAGAGCTGCCAAGTGATCGCATGCGAGCCGCACGATAAGGCTTGTATCTTCATCTCTCTTCATTAACTTTAATCGACACCGCCAGAGTCGCGCCTTATCCATTTCAAGCGCCGATTAAAGTATGCATGGTAGGCCCATCTAACGTCGGGAAGTGCGATGATTCAACCTAAATTCATCCGTTCAAATCAAATTTAGTAACTCATGTCCAAATTAAAATGAGAGCACGGATGAACAAATATAAATAGAGTGAGAATAAGAGAAAGGGAAAAAAGAATCATATAAATATAAATAACTCATCAAACAACTCAACTTCTTAAATATAAATCGAGAGTTGAGGTTATGACTTATTTTGATATATCGAGCACGGAGATAATGTCATTTACTATTATTTTCAACACGATCCACGAGCACTGGTCGCGTTCCGTGCCCATTCCGCGATGATGCGGGTCCAGGGTCCATGAACTTATAATATCATTTTATATCCTTCCAGATGATAAGCTAAATAAAATATATATGAAAATAAGAATATTATAAGGAAAAAAGGACGGGGAAAAATAATTGGATCGGGAAGGGCTAGGCCCCCGGGGGTGGATAAACCAGGCGAGATGGGCCTCGAAAGACACGTCGGGCGCGCCGATCCAGGCTTCACGTGGCTCCCTCTTTTCTCGTCCTCAAAATTTGAAAAATATCTCAACCTTCAGAGGAAAAATCTTTTTGCAATTATGCCCCGAATTTAGCTGTCATCCACGATTTGAAGCCACCTCCTTCCTCCGAGTCAATTCCTACTTTTCTTTCTCTTGCTGTGCGAGTCAATTTCTTCTAATAAATTCGATGAACTACAGAAATATTAATTAATAGATAATGTTTTCATTATTAATAATGATTTATAATTTATAAGTGACTTTAATGATTATTTATTAAAAAATTTAATGATTATTTATTAAAAAAATTGTTAATTTTATATTTTCAGTGAAACGAGCCCACTTTGAAAATTAAAATTTAAGTTTTAAGCCGTTTACGTTTCCTCTTGAATCGGGAATCCATTTATCCACTAACATAACCCTCACTTTTTATCTGGAACCGAAGAGCGATATCTCCCTGCGCCTTCGGAAGACACGTGGCGCTCCCGAGGTCGACGTGGCGGGAGCCCAGCCGCTCGGGGTCGCCGAGCGCGTGGGCGTGCGCGTACAGGATCCGCGCACCCTCCGTTCCCACGCTCCGTCAACCGGGTCCATAGCCCGCGTCCCACGTGGCGAGAAAATAGTGGCGGCGAAGGGGGAGACTATGGTGCGCCCCACCTCCACACAATCGGAGCTCCCACCTGGTTGTTTTTTCGAAAAAGGAAGGCAAGGGATTGCGACAGAGGGGTAAAAGATTTTCCTTTTTTCCTCCTTCCGCCTGGCATCCGCCGCCCCCGAAATGACGAAACTGCCCCTCGGGAGCAGTAGAAGAATCCCTGGATTTTAGATCCGCTTTTCCCAGTAATCCGTCGAAAGCTCAGCGGAAAACTTTCCTCTTCAATCTTCTTCAACCTCGTCTTCTGCCGAGCATCATCATCGCCGGCGGCGAGAGGAGTTCGGAGCCGGAGCGCGCGTCGGAACTGGCGAGGGAAGGGGAGCGTTTTGAAGCGGAAGGGGAGGGAGGGGGAATGGAGAGGCGGTGCGAACTGTGCGAGCGGCGAGCGACGATGCACTGCGAGTCGGACCAGGCGAGCCTGTGCTGGGGCTGCGACGAGAAGGTGCACGGCGCCAACTTCCTGGTGGCGAAGCACGCCCGGGCCCTCCTCTGCCACGCGTGCCAGTCCCCGACCCCGTGGAAGGAAGGCCTCGGGGCCGAGGCTCGGTCCCACGGTCTCGGTGTGCGAGTGCTGCCGCCGGATCTGCAACGGGAAGGCGGGGCCTGGAGCTCCGGGGGACGGCAGCGAAGAGGAAGAGGAAGACGGAGAGAATCAGGTGGTTCCGTGGTCGTGCGATTCGCCGCCTCCGGCGGCTTCTTCGAGCACCGAAGGTGAATCTACTCTATCGCGGTCGCAGGCGATGGGCGAAGCCAATGCCGCCTCAGTGGGTGATATCCTACCAAAGGTTTCTGCAATTTCTAAATTGCAAATGTAAGTTTTTTCCTTTTCAATCCTCAGTAAGTTTGCCGGAGATCTAAAAATCAAAACAACAAGTTTATTATTTTCGTCGCATACTGGATTAAAAATCAAAACGAACACAATGTTTTATCCTTAATCAAAATTTCGAAAACGAGAACATGGTTGGTTGGTTGTTTCGTTTGTTTCGTTTTTATCATTCCCAAAAAAACAACGGTCTTTTTTTGAATCTTTTTGAATCTTTGTTATAGCTCCCTAATCTTCTGTTCTTTCCTCTGATTTTTCATCTCATTTTCCTTCTTCCCCTTCTACAATCGGCCGAAACTCCGTCTTCAAGAACTGCCTCTTCAAGAACTGCCTCTTCAAGAACTGCCTCCCTGCTTTTTCTTTCCGAGATCTGCCGACTTGTACGGCAAACAGGGGAGATGGCCAGAAAGAGAGACCCATTCTGGGTGTACGCCGAGGAACTGCCTGGAAATCGTCGGTGGCGGTGTAGACTGTGTGACAAGGTAGGCAACGGAAGCGTCACCAGACTAAAGGCCCATTTGTCTGGAATTCGGAATAGGGGTATTGGTTGCTGTGAGAAAGCTGATGAAGCTCTAAAATCTATGGCGATAAAGGCATTATTACCAGTACCGACATCAGGAGAGGGTGGCGGAAGTTCATCAGCGCCCATGCAACAGGACCCTCCCATTGACTGGCTGGCTGACTATCTTCCAAAGGATCCCAATTTGTTTGACTCTGCTCAAACCCTCCCCGTACCGACTCAAATTCTTACTGCGGATTTTCAACAGCCACATGCAGGGAATGTCTCTGCGCAACGGCAGCTTGCTGCGGAGTTCAACACGTTCGCTAAAACGTTCATAGAAGCTTGCCCACCGACAAGAGGTATCGGGTCTTATTTTAAAATATCTATAAGTTTTGTAGATTAAAAACGTATTTGGAGCTTTATTCTTAGACATTATAGTAGAAGAAGTTTAGAATTGAAAGAGGCATAATTTTAATTGTTAATTCTTCCTTCAAGAACCCACTACAAGGACCACAATGTGCACTCATTTGGCCTATGGAGAGAAATTTGAGTGAGCACTGTGACTAGCAGGGACTTAATAATTTAGTCAGTTATTCAAAGTTGACTGTTTTTATGACATGGGCTGCTATTCGAGCCGTGTCATGCCGCCATCTGCTAAGCAGTTGTTTTCAAATAATAAGTTGTCTTCTTTTCTTTTTTAGCTAACTGCTAAGCAGTTGTTTTCAAATAATAAGTTGTCTTCTTTTCTTTTTTAGCTAACTGCTAAGCAGTTGTTTTCAAATAATAAGTTGTCTTCTTTTCTTTTTTAGCTAACGCAGTCGACTGTCTTCAGGTGCTGAAATTTTAATTTTAAGTTGTACCAATTCCTGCATCCAAGTCTTACTTACTTAATATGCGATTAGGCCTGCTCAGGGAGCACTCTGCTGGGGGGATTCAGGGGGCTGGTGTGGTCGATGGGCTGGAGCACTCTGCTGCGGGGATTCAGGGGCCTGGTGTGGTCGATGAGGGAATCAGCTCTGAAGCTCGACGCGCTTTGAAAGGGAAGGCAGTAATGGGATGGCGCAGTGAAGATGCGTTTGATAAAACGTTCATAGAAGCTCTCACCAACCCGGGAGGTATCGGGTCTTATTTCAAAATATCTACATGTTTTGTAGATTAAAAACGTATTTTGAGCTTTATTCTTAGTCATTATAGTAGAAGAAGTTTAGAATTGAAAAAGGCATAATTTTAATTGTTAATTCTTCCTTCAAGAACCCACAACCATATTCAGTTCCTTTCTTGGGCTTGGATAGTCTACTACAAGGACCACAATGTGCACTCATTTGGCCTACGGAGAGAAATTTGAGCGAGCACCCTGACTAGCAGGGACTTAATAATTTAATCAGTTTTTCAAAGTTGACTGTTTTTATGACATGGGCTGCTATTCGAGCAGTCATGCCGTCATCTGCTAAGCAGTTGTTTTCAAATAATAAGTTGTCTTCTTTTCTTTTTTTTCTACCACAGTCGACTGTCTTCAGGTGCTGAAATTTTAATTTTAAGTTGGTACCAATTCCTGCATCCAAGTCGTAAAATGAAAAATTAATTACTTATATGCCATGTGATTAGGCCTGCTCATCAGGGAGCATTCTGCTGGGGGCATTCAGGGGGCTGGTGTGGTCGATGTAAGCACAGGCGGTAGTTCATTACCACCTATGCAACTGAACTCACTGTCTGCATATCTGCGAGAGGATACAAGTGCACTGAGAGCATTGGAATCAGGAGAGGGTCCCTCTGCACAGAGACTAAATCAGGGTGGTGGAAGTTCATCAGCGCCTATGCAACAGGACCCTCCCGTTGACTGGCTGGCTGACTATGATCCCAATTTGTTTGACTCTGCTCAAACCCTGCCCCAGGGCCTCCCCAAACAGACTCAAATTCTTACTGTGGATTTTCAACAGCCACATGCAGGGAATGTCTCTGCGCAACAGCAGCTTGCTGCGGAGTTCAACACGTTTGGAAAAACGTTCATGGAACCTCGCACCAACCCGCCATGCCCACCAACGAGAGGTATCGGGTCTTATTTCAAAATATCTATAGGTTTTGTAGATTAAAAACGTATTTTGAGCTTTATTCTTAGACATTATAGTAGAAGAAGTTTAGAATTGAAAGAGGCATAATTTTAATTGTTAATTCTTCCTTCAAGAACCCACTAAAAGGACCACAATGTGCACTCATTTGGCCTACGGAGAGAAATTTGAGTGAGCACTGTGACTAGCAGGGACTTAATAATTTAATCAGTTATTCAAACTTGACTGTTTTTATGACATGGGCTGCTATTCGAGCAGTCATGCCACCATCTGCTAAGCAGTTGTTTTCAAATAATGAGTTGTCTTCTTTTCTTCTTTTTTCGCTGCTGCAGTCTGACTGTCTTCAGGTGCTGAAATTTTAATTTTAAGTAGTTTCCAATTCCTGCATCCAAGTCTTACTTACTTATATTCCATTCGATTAGGCTTGCTCATTAGGGAGCATTCTGCTGGGGAGATTCAGGGGGCTGATGGGGTGGTTGATGAGGGAATCAGCAGTGCAGATGCTGTGACATTGCACTCAAAAGTGGTGAAAGAACTTGAAGTACTCATCAACGCTGGCGAAGCTGAGTGGAGAAGGGTGAAAAAGGAGTGCTCCAGTAAGCTGCAGTCCATTACACCAGAAAATAAAACAGATATGGACAAGCTGACGATAGTAGTTCAAAAAATCCTTCTATTTCTGAAGGATGCCACGAATGAACTCCCCAAGTAGGGGGAGGAACTTCTACTTGGAAAATATTTTCCAAATCGCATTTTTCAGGGACTTAATATCGATAATGATGTAATAGTCTCTCCTTATTAGCTTTTTGTCAAACTTGCTGCCAATAAAATTGGCAATTCCTATAGTGATATGAAATGAGCAAAGAATAATAAGACCCGATCCTATATTTTCGGACTTAGATTTTAGCATGCAAAATCTTGGACTTGTTTAATTCTATGCCTCTTTCGCGGACCGAAAGCGCTTGTGTATTTTTTGATTTTGGAATATTTGATTTTCGATTGATGATGGAACTAGAATTATGGGGTATGCTGCTTCTTTGAAGGCCGTCTCTTTTGGTAAGAGAAAGAAATTTAATGGCGATCTACATAGAAATCAATTTAAAACAACTTATTCGAAAGTGAGTTTTACTTCTGCTTTTTTCTAACTTTTTAGCAGTTGGTACTTGACTTTCATTTAATATTAAGCACTATGAAATTTTTGAAATCTTATATAGTTTACTCATCTTTGGAGGGGTCTACCCTACGCGAAGCTAGTAGTGAGCTCTTTGATTATGTGTTGGGGTGATGTGGTCGATTGAGTTCACATTTAATCACATTTGTATTTCACATTTAATCGCATCTCGTGCCACATTTACTAATTGAATCCAATTATGAAAAAAAATTAGATACCAATTCTGTTGTCATTCTTTACACTCTCAATGCAACATTCGTCTTGATATGCAACAAAAAATGCTCATAATTTTGTTGGTCCATTGAGTTCAAACTTCAAAGCCTGTCAATTATCTTATGGAGATTTTTAGCTTGGAGCTTGGAGATGATGCTTAAATCTCACCATCTTTATCTCAATTGTTCTATCTCAATGCTGCATGCACAAGTTAATGGCCTGGATTGAACAAGTTCATGAGTTTTATAAAGTGATTCATTGATCTTCAGGGATCAAATAAGTACCTCAGAAGTGGACCTTGGAATGGACTCCGTTTCAGCAGCACACCACAGTCAGGAGCCAATCCTGTCTTTTCATATAAGTTCATAAACATTGGAACTGAGGTGTACCATGCATTCGATGTGGAGAACAAATCAGAGCTCTTTAGGATTGTTGTGAATCAAACTACCTCTCTATGGGAACTCTCCACTTGGAATGAAGATTCTCAAAGCTGGATGCTCTTCCTTTCAGTTCCAAAGGACTATTGTGACCAATATGGCCTCTGTGGTGCCTATAGGAAATGCTTGACTGACAAGTTGCCGTATTGCCAGTGCCTGAAAGGATTTTCGCCCAAGAATCCAGACAAGTGGAACTCAAACGATTGGTCACAGGGATGTGCCAGGGATGAGCTTTTGAGTTGCAATGATGGTGATGGATTTATAAAATATACTCAGATGAAATTGCCAGCTACAACATATACATGGGTGGATGGCAGCTTAAGCCTCAAGGACTGCAGAAGGAGATGCTTGAAGAACTGTTCATGTGCAGCTTACATAAACTCAGATATAAAGGGGAAAGGTTGTGTGTTGTGGTTTGGTGATCTTATTGATATGAGACAGTTTCCACGTGGCGGTAAAGACATATACATTCGGATGTCAGCTTCTGAAATAGGTATCGACTAAATGTGGCCACTTACAAGATCTTATCAGGGAGCTGGATGATTATAGTGACTTCTTGATTATTTTTGGATTACATGCTCTTCATGTGCAATTCAATGAAGCAGGGAAGAGTAAGCGCAAACTGTTGATAACTGCCATTGTCATTCCAGCAATTGGATTACTTACTGCCATGCTCATGGCCCTCTATTTTGTTGTCAGAAGCAGAATGAAATCTGGAGGTACAGATGCTTCTTAAGCTGTTTGCAAGTTAAAATTACTGCAGCTTTTTGCTTAATTCAATGTTTGAAAAGATGAATGGCTACTTCAATATCTTGACTTTTTACAAACAAAAGAAGACCTATAGCAATCTTCGAATTTGATTAGCATTTACAGAGTTTCATGATGCCCTATTGTGACAGTACTTTAAAGTTATTTCTTACTAGGTAATTTTTTGTCTGGATTTACATGATAGAGAATAGTTGAGACATATTGAGCTGTTCTGCTTATTGATTACAGTAAGCAAAGTTGAGGCGACAGTTGCCAAATTGCAATAGGGCTCATCCTAGTGGTGTTGACTTTCCTTTCTTACTGAAACACTCTTGACTTCCATACACTGCAGATTACCATTTTTTCTTATTTCAGCTACATGAGTGTTGGATCTTCAGTTTGCTGTTCATGTCACGTGCTTGAATGGAGTTCTCATACTTCCTCTAGTGATTATACATGCAACCAGTTGGCCTGTGTAACATCTCCTAATCATATAATTCAGGGTTGATTTGACAGTAGGGGCGACTGTATTGAAGAAAAATTGGACCTTTTTGGTTCTTAATCTCACTTAATGCCAAACGCACATAAAGTGGGAACAGGCAGTATAAATTGAGAAACACAGCAAACAGTAATACCCTAAGATCATCTGCTCACTCTTTAGATCCACATCCTGAATTGAATGTATTCCCTACATAAGCTTCACTGTTTTTCATCAATTGGTTAAAAAGCTACCTCATTATTTAATAATCGACTCTGTCGTTAATCTGTACACACTGTAGAACATTTCTTTGCTAAATTAAATGGAGTAATTAGTGTTAAAATTACCCAAACTATACATCAGCCTTTTTTGTCACTTGCATTACATAAATGAATCTTTTCTATTTCAGAGAGAACCGAAAACGTGACAGAAGTTTTAGAGAAAGAAGGTAGCGAAGATGACCTGGAGCTCCCACTCTTTGATCTAATTACACTTGTCAAAGGCACAAACAATTTTTCAATCGAAAACAAGCTTGGTGAAGGTGGTTTTGGATCTGTATATAAGGTAACTGGAAATATTTTGATTGGATGATCAGAAACATGGAGATGTATTTACTATTTAGATCTTTCAGTATGCGGCATTTCAGGGTACCCTGGTTGATAGACGAGAAATTGCTGTGAAGAGACTTTCAACTATCTCTAGACAAGGATTGAAGGAGTTCATGAATGAAGTCACATTGATTGCAAAACTCCAGCAACGAAACCTAGTAAAGCTTCTTGGTTGTTGGGAGAAGAAAAAATGCTTGTCTATGAGTACATGGCAAACAAAAGTTTCGATGCCTTTATCTTTGGTAATTTAGTAACTATATTTGGTCCACATTTGAATATGTTGTTTATTTTATTGTAAACATAGTTAGAAATTGGACTGAAGTTGAATGACAACATGCTAGATCTGGCAAGAGGAAGACTATTGGATTGGAGTAAGCGGTTCCACATTATCTGCGGTGTTGCAAGGGGCCTTCTTTATCTTCATCAAGATTCAAGATTGAGGATAATACATAGAAATCTAAAAGCAAGTAATGTCTTACTTGATGCTGAGATGAACCCTAAAATTTCAGATTTTGGCCTGGCTAGAATGTTCGGCAGAGATCAAACAGAAGGGAATACAAGTAGAGTGGCAGGCACCTAGTACGTGTTACTTCTGCTCATTTTCTGGTGTGGAAAAGTTATAATGCTTCCGTATTTAATGCTTTCCAATTTCAATTGTGTCCCTCAGTGGCTATATGGCACCCGAATATGCAATTGACGGGCTGTTCTCAGTTAAGTCAGATGTCTTCAGCTATGGCATTTTGGTCCTAGAGATTATAAGTGGAAAAAGAAACAGAGGATTATATCATTTGGAGAGCAACCTCATTGGATATGTAAGCTTAAGTACTTGAATTCATTGATTTATCTGCTGACTAGAGTTGCCTGAAGAATGATTGGTTTTTCACTGGTGTATTTTAGGCCTGGGAAATGCACAAAGCAGGCAGATCGATCGAACTGATTGATATGCACTCTATCTGAAGTGCTGCGTTGCATTCATATTGCTCTGTTGTGCCTGCAAGAGCATCCTGAGGATAGGCCAACGATGTCACAGATCCTGATGATGTTCAGCAGTGAGAATACACTGCCTGTGCCCAAACAACTAGGTTTCCTTGTGGACATATATCCCCGTAAAGAAAGTTCCTCATCCAGCAAGGTTGAATCGTTGTCAGCTAATGAAGTTAGTTTTACACTTCTGGAGGGTCGATAGAAGACCCATCAACATGGTTCTGTAAATTCTTGTCCAGATTTATGACCTTGCTCTGATTATTTGGACAGTTAATTGTGTCTCTGCAAGAAAAGGAAAACGAGAGGAGAAAGTGTAACTTAATGTTTAATGCATGACATTAATTATATGCCATTAGTAGTTGGAAAGGGACCAAAGTTGCGCAGAATGATGTGTCCCTTATTTCAGTTGTTTGACGACGTATATATACAGCACAATGGTGAAATTTCAGCTGCCTCTCAAGAAGTGGGATATCTTTGAAAGAGAAAAAGAGACAGAATCAGCCACTAAGGAGGTTATGCTTTTTAGATAGAGCCGATTTTTCTTTCCATTTGAATAAGTTGCTGGGTTTTGTGCAGGAAAGATATAGTATTCTTTCAGCTTTCTTAAGATTGCATCATTTTTGTTGATTCTTGGTCATTGAAGAGGACATATGAGCGAATTTCGCGGTTTGTTTGGCCAAAAAGATGGAGCTCAAAAATAGTATCATGAATCTAACATATTGAGGTCCTCGTCTAATGGTCTAACAAATTCTGCACTTCTTGAAGGATTTATTTTGCTTAAATGAAGTGCTCGTCTGATCTATGTTGGTCCTCAACCTCATTCTAGGTGAGCAAACCCTGTTTATATCTGTGTCTAAATTAGGGTGCCACAATTGATGCCGACGGATTGGTTGGCATCAAAATACATATTTTAGGGTAAATAATATGAGCTTTTGAACTTAAGAGGCTAAGTGTGAAACTGAGTTTACTTTGAACAGTGTTGCAATTAATGGACTAATCATCTGTGTAAATGGAATGCACGTTATTGAAAAACCAGTCGGATTCCATCCACTGTAAATTTTTTAACGGAATAAAGACTAGGGTGAAGAATGGTTTGCTCTCTAAACAAAGAAAAGCAAGCAATGTTCTTTTAGTTTCAGAAGACTGTTTATAATTTCAATTAACCCAAAATTCAATCTGTCATTGTCGTTTCAATGAAAAGCAAACAATTTTCATATTCATTTTCTGCCAGAATAATGTTGACCCAATGATGACAGTCTCAGTTTTGGGGTAGCAGTTCATGCCGAACCAGAAGGGCGCAGGATTTGTTCTCTTAATTCGAAGTTGGAGGGATTGAATGTTTCTTTTCTCGGACGTGAATCTTTAGCGATCAGGTTTCACGGTAGATGGAAATCAGCATAGAGAAAATTCCTCATTCAGCAAGCACAAATCATCATCAGTGAATGAAGTTACTTTTACCCTTATTGAGGCTCGATTAAAGATCCAGCAACTTCTTACATTGTAATCCGTGCCTATGAAACTTTTTGCTTAGCCATTTCATTGTTAGTGAGCCCTTGAGATCCACTGCCGAGGATACTACTTATTTACAGGTGTTGTCTGTACATAGCCGTTCTTCGTTAATAACTATTCAAGATTTGTGACTGTCTTTTGTTTTAGAAAACTAGCTCTCCGGCAAAAGATAAGTACTTCCTGTGGGTTCCATGACCGATTATGATTTCTTTCAGGATGAGAAATCTTCTAGAATTCACTACATTTAACTTCCACGAAGAAACAAGGAAATAGAACAAGTGAGTGAAATTAGGAGCATTGAGGATACATAATCAAAATCAGATAGATCTCAGTTGGCAGATTACATCAGAGGTTGAAATTATAATAAAGCAAGCAGTTTTGCTGGTTTTACTTTGTTAGTACAATTGAGTTGTACCCTAAAACTGTTGAATCATTATCAAGTCTTAATAGCCTATCATTTTCCTTAACAGAATTAATGGAAACTCCCTAGTTTTTGTCCTATTACAAGTTTGTCAAGAGTGACCCATACAAACCATTTACAACTACTCAGGCATAGCATGAATTCTGAAGAGTCTTAACGTATATTAATGAACTAAACAAGTACAGCAAAATGCAAAACTGCGACAAGTTCCCGTCTTCTCATCGGGTCTCTAGAAGTGTAAAAGTGATTTCATTGACAACAGATTAGTCAACACCAGACGAGGAATTTCCTCTCTGCGGATTCCTCTCCACGAGGGAACCTGGTTGTTGAGGCATTGCCAACGAGTTGTCACTACTCAACATTGTCACAACAGATGACATGCTAGGCCTATCCTCAGGATGTTCTTGTAGACAGAGGAGACCAACATGAACACATTGTAACACTAGAGATAAATTGGTTGTGTCTGCCAAGCATGGATCAATCAATTCGGAAGACTTGCTTGCTTGGTACAACTCCTGCACCTACAAATGAATAATTTCAGGAACTTCATTGGGCCATAAAGCTACTTAAAATTACAAAAATTATATAAAATAAATTACTCACATGGCCGACTAGACTCTGATTCGAATGATACAATCCCCTGTTCCTTTTTCCACTTACAGTTTCGAGGACCAAAATGCCGAGGCTGAACACAGCCGATTTAATTGAAAATAGCGCATCAATGCATATTCTGGTGCCATATAGCCACTGAGCAACATAAACAAATATCAGAACATGCATTAAAATGGAATCAGAACCCACCCTTTTCACTCTATGCAGAGCATACTGCAAAATACTTATTATGTCCCAACCACCCTATTGGTATTTCCTTCTGTCTCGTCTCCTCCAAATATCCAGCCATGCCAAAATCTGAAATTTTTGGATCCATCTCATTGACAAGTAGGACATTACTCGCTTTGAGATCCCGGTGGATTATTCTCAACCTTGAATCTTGATGAAGATAAAGTAGGCCCCTAGCAACACCACAGATGATATTGAACCACTTGTGCCAATCCAACAGCTTATTTCTCTCTTTATCTGTCAAGTTTTAGTCAAGTCAGTCCCGTGTCCCATGATATCTTTTTCTTTTCAGGCAATGTCTGCATTTTAAATTTGAACAGAAATACATCAACTAGGTTACCGAAAATAAAGGCATCCAAGCTTTTGTTAGGCATGTATTCGTAGATCAGCATTTTTTCGTCTCCCTGGATGCAACAACCAAGAAGCTTTACTAGATTTCGGTGCTGAAGCTTCGGAATTAGTTTGACCTCATTTTTGAACTCCCTCAGTCCTTGCCTAGACCTACTTGAAAATCTCTTCACAGCGATTTCTCGTCCATCGACAAGTATACCCTGAAAAAACAAACAATGGGAAGATTCGATTCCAATTGCCGGATCATTAAGCAATGTTTCAGATTATCCAGTCCAAATTTTGTTCTACCTTATATACAGGTCCAAAATCGCCTCAACCTAGCTTGTTCCTCATCGAAATGTTATTTGTGGATTCAGCAATTGTATGTAGGTCGAATAATGGGAGCTCCAAGTCATCGTCGGGGCGTTCACTCTCTTGAACTTCAGATATATTTTCTGCTATATCTAAAATGGAAAATGGAGAGGTACTTAGTGCAAGTGAAGAGGAGGCACGGAAGCATGAGATACCGTAAGTACTGTAAGTTCCAATTCTAATCAAGCCAGCAAAACAAGCTAATTTATGTGGTATCATGCAACTCTCGACTATGCCAAATTTTTAGTTATCAATATCGGAGGTAATAATTCTCCTTGCTTTCTTCTCTTTTCCTCGGCCACATTTTTTTTTTTTTTTTTTTTTGGGCATGGAAGGTAAGTTCTGTAAGGAGAGTCATGAGAAGAAATCTGTACCTCTGAAGTTTTTCCCTCTTCTGCGAGTGCAATAGATGGCGATAAGCATGCCAATAGCTGTGGCAATTGCTAATACAACTATGAGAACTATCCACACCTTGGACTTGCTCTTCCCTGCTCCATTGAAGAGTTCACATGAGAAACATATAAATGCCGAATATGATGGGTAACTATTGCAATGTGAGTGCTCACATTGGAAAGGAAAATGAATGATCGATAAAATGGAGATCTAGTGCAAGATCTACTTTTCTAAGAGATGCCAAAACAAGCTAGTACCTATTTCAGAAGCTGGTATCCGTACATACAGAACCTGCCCAGCATCTGGATAACGTCTCATATCTATCAGACCTCCAAGCCACATTGCACATCCGCTTCCTCATCCTCTGATATCTGAGTTCGCATATGCTGTACACGAACGGTTGTTCAAGCATTTGGTCCTGCAATCTTCAAGGCTCAAGGAACTATCCACTAAACAATGAGTAGTATCCGGCAATTTCATGTTAGAATACTTTATGAATCCGTCCCCGTCGCAGGTGCTGCAGTTCAGAGGCTCGTTCTGAACACATCCTTGTGACCAATCAGTAGAGTTCCATTCATCTGGGTTTTTAGGTGTGAATCCTTTTAAGAATTGGCAATACGGCAGATGGTTAGTCATGCATTTGCTGTAGGCACTGCAAGTGCCATAGGTGTCGCAGTTGTCCTTTGGAACCATTAGGAAGAGCCCCAGCTTTGAGTCGCTCCGCTCCACATGGACCGCTCCCCCAAGTAGTTCGTTTGATTCATGACGCTCCTCACGAGTACAGATTTGTTGGTGACGTGATACATATAGTAAATTTTGTCTCCATCGGATACGATATTATACCAGAAAATGGAATTGGACCCTTGCTGTGGTCTGCCGCTGACACGAAGGCCATTCCATGGTCTGCTCCTAAAGTACTTGTCGGAGCGCTACAACGTCAGGGAAATTACGGTTGGCCATCCCCCAAGTGAAATCTCCCGGAGACGGGTCATCTGGACTCTTCCAAGAAGATAACTGCCGATCGAGACTGATCTTCAAATCCCATCCAAGCTTCATTTCCGGCAAAAAAGTGTCGGTTGTGTAGTCAAAGCTTTGCCACAAATAAGTATCCAAATTGTCATCCTTGTCATCTCTCAGCACAAGATTTCCATTATCTAAGAGCTGTAAAACCAGAATCTCAGCCTGTTCGGTAGTGTTCACGGACCAAACGACACTGATGTCGCGGCTTAGGAGGACTATATCGCCTGTGGTATTGATCACCAACATGCCACTAGAGTCTTTGATTGGGTTGCAATTGGATTGCTTCTATTTGCAACCCAAACAACAATTCTAAGTGGGATGTTCTTGTACCAAATTCCCAAGGAACGGCCCCTCGAACTGCCCGGACTGAAAAATGCCGATTCAAAAGTTCCCGCTCGGAGCTATGATCTCCTAGTCACTTAACGGTCGACATGCATCAATAGTGTCGACTGTCACCACGAAGCCCGAGAAGAACATAACCAAACTTCCCGTCACAAGCAAAAGGCACAGGTTATCCATCCTGCGGGTGTTCAAGGTTTAAGCTTTGTTTCTGAAGGGGTAAAAGACTGCCATTTGCCGTAATTAACGTAGATACAGGCAAAAAATATGAGAGCGTGGACTTGGTGTATGGCTTGTTCAATGAGACTAAACTATGCGTTTTCAACGTTAAACCTCATAATTTGACTAACAGCGGCGGAAAATAAGAGGGAGGATCACGGGTAAGATGTTCATCTCATCTGACAATGAAACGTTGACTAAAGTTCATTGCTTTGACCAGAAAATCACGGATTTCCCATAATCTTATCTCTTGCAACGGCAGCTATATCAACCCTTCATAGTCCATAGCATCATCAATCAACACCGCGACCTCAGTCTTCATTGCTCATTTCCTCTAGGCTGGACAGAGAATCCAAAACTGGCTTCATCAGAGTATTCCATCCGAAAGCCTAGTGATGGAATTCAGTCTGTTCAAGCCATCTTGCCATCCATAGAACGTCAAAACCAGTTGTTGGATGCAAATTGCGCAACTCCAAGATCTTCATAACTAGAATAAGAACATGTATAATTGAGTAGAAAGATTAGCGCACCTGTTTTTGAGATCCATCGTTCTTGAAGTGGAAACACAATGTTCTATGCGCAAATCCTTCTCCTCTATTGCCCTCCGTATCACTAGCTCAATGAGGCGGCCCCCTCACATTTAACGTTAGGTAAACGCCCCTTATGTGAGGATACATGTGAGAATTAGGGTTAGAGGAGAGACTTGAGCACTATTTATAGAGTTTCCAACCAAGCCCCCTCATTACGAGCCATGCTCAACTCGGCCCACACTAGCCAGCCTCATATTAGACTAATTAAGAAACCTTCAATCTCACTTTAGACCAACCCTATTTTACGATAACCATAAAAATAGTAAATTACAATATCAATTAATATAGTTCACATTAGGAAAATTCTTACATTCTGATACCATGAATAGACCTACACTTAGAACTAGGGAAGGAAAGTAAATTTCCCACAAGTATGCATCCCACAGTGGACGAACAACTCCCGTTCAAGCCCTTCAGGGACAGCCTTTAGCAGAAAACCACTCAGCCATTTAGTTCAGAGCCTAGAGACACTAAAAAATGTTAGGATGGAAACGTTTCTAACCTACCCGAGCTGTATTTCTTGGCGGATCCTACCAGGCTGGAGAAGAAGAGGGATTTAGAAAGCCATGGAGATGTTTTCACAAAACGCTCACTTTATTTCAAGGGACTCTGCCCAACACATTACACCCTCCTCGCCTTTTATAGACGATAAGAGGTCACAAAGATACTCACAAGGACCAAGCTCATGGGTGCGGATACAAACAAAGGCATCGGAAACTTCCGGGAGGGAATTATTCGCACACTATGAACAGTGACAGTACTGTGAACAGTACTTTCCCTAGCCTAGTACTACAGTAAAAGTGAACAGTGACTTGCTACAGTGAAAATGTACGGACTCAACGGTCTCGTCCGTCACGAGCATTGTAGCTACAGACCGAGTCATCTGAACTGTATTCTAGAAGATGTTCCTTATATTTCTGTTCAAGAGCTTCAAGGTCTTCTGGTGAGAGGATTTGGTTCAGCCGTTGTGATGAGGATGCTTCTACATGAGCCTAATGGGATGCTTATTCTTCAGCCTAGTTTGTATTGTCACTTATAGTGTTGGCAGGAATGCTTGGTTGAGGCCAATTTGATGGCTGTGCATAGAAGGATGCGTCCATGTTTTGGGATAAGGACGAAGGTCATGGATTATAGAGATCTTGGGAAAGAGGACCTCCAAAGCGTGCATAGGGGTCTTGAGTAGACTGGACAATATCATCTTCACTTGTCACTTCATGATCTTGGGATGATGCAGCTTGTCTGTATTATCTAAGTGCTTCCTTAGCTTCTGATGCTAGTTCATAATGATCCCACGTAGTGGGTACATTATTCCATATATCTTCGGGAATGGTTTTGTTTTCTTGGCACAAGATTCTTTAGAGCTCTCGGTACTGGTGTGCACAAGATCTAACAGATCTTAGATAAGATTTATGAATCCGAGCTTCTCGGCTGTCTAAGTAAGGTCTATAGGATGTGGTTCCTATTTCCTGTGGAGCGTTGAGGATGTTGCCATTGTTTCTGAAAAAATGCCATGGACGTCGGAAAAACAGGATGGTATGGACTTCAGGATTTGGGGTCATGGTTCTCAATTCTTTTTCCAAGAGATGTTTCTAGTGAGTAGGATGATGGAACCAATTAAGAAAGTCTAAGAGATTCTTATCACTTTCTTTTTCAACCTTTCTTCCGAGTAAGAATATCCTGGTGAGGTTGGCAATGAATCTTCTAGTTGGAATTTCAATAGCTATTAAGTACTTATTGGTTAAGTACCATAATAACTTCTTGAGTTGATTTAGGAAATCATCTTCCTTCCAAATAAGGGGATAAATGAATGGATAATTCAAATTTAACCCGAAAGGATAAAGAATCGAACCTCCATTGAATCTGAATAGATTTGTGTGGCATTGCCACATGAGGTTTTCCAGGTTCTCAGTGAAACTATCATTCTGGATCTGTTGAATAATCTCTTAGGGATATTTCCAACTTGGCAAATCTTTGATCTTCTCAATCTTATATTTCACGCCATGATTGAGCATATGAAAAGCAGGCCTCTTGATGTACATGTTGATTTCTGCTGGTGTTTTTGGTCTTGACAAGAAGTCAGCAAGCACATTCTTCTTCCCATGAATATGTTTGGTTTCAAAAGAGTATTTTGAAAACCATTCAGCCCATCGAAGTAGTTGAGAATTTGGAATCTGCTTTTGTTTAAACTTGTTATCTAAGGGAAGGATGCCATGTCTAATTCTACTAGGAAGTGATGGCCGATGGGATGGAATTCAAACTTTTTTATTCCATTTTTTACTGCTAGAATTTCTTTGAAAGTTGAATGGTAATGCATTTTAACTTGAGAAAACTTCCCACTTTTGTGAGCACAAAGGTGTCTCTTACCATCAATTTCTTCAAACAGGATGGCAGCCCAGTATTCATCACTGGCGTCAGTTTGAAGGATTCTCTTTCCTGTTGATGGTATTTGCAGTGGTGGGAGATTTTGCATAATCTTCTTAAGCTGAGCAACTGCTTTAGTTTGAGGTTTTCCCCATGGTGGGGGATTCTTCTTCAGCATGGATTGCAAAGGAATCAGGAGCTTTGCAATGTTTGGGACAAAATCCTTAAGATAATTGATTATCCCAAGAAATTGCTGAACTTGTTTTGTCGTGAAGTTATCTTCAGGAAACTTCAATAATTCTTGAGCGATATGTGGCCCTGGATAGTATGTACCTTTGTTGAGGTGCATACCAAGAAATTCAATTTCTGTCTGGGCAATATTCATTTTCCTTTGGGAAAGCATAATACCATACTTCTTCACAATTTCTATGAACTGCTCAAGAAGTTGGCAATGTGACCGCTCATCAGGACTGTAGAGCAGAATATCATCAATATATACAGCTGCACTTGACAAGATTAGTTGGAAAATACGACACATGGCCTTTTGAAAAAGGGATGGTGCTACCTTTAAGCTAAAAGGAAGAACTTTTTACTGGAAGTGCCGGTTAGGGATACAGAAACCTATTTTGATCTGTCTTCAGGATGGATGCCCAATTGCCAAAATCCGGCTTTAAGGTCGAATTTGGAATAAATATGGGGCTCAGTTAGACTAGAAGTGGGGTAACATGGAATGACACAAAGAGTTTGTTCACCTGGTTCTTCATCAATAGAGAATAGCGATTCGATATCATCATTTTCAAGAGAAATACCTATTTCAGTCTCAATTTGATGTATCAAATGATGCTGACCTTTTCTAGCTTAGGGGCAATTTTTGGCAAAGTGCCCTTTCTGGTTGTAGATGAAGCAGCGATTTGATTTTTTGTGGCCTGTGCGATCTTTCCTTTTGCGAAGATATCGCCATTTCTTCTTTCTTCGGAAGTGCTTGTGGCCATGTTTGGATTTCTTTAACCAGTACTTATTGAAATGTTTCTTCTTTCGAGAAGACTTTCCACAAGTACCATCACTGTCTTTCTTGGAACATTTGATTTTTAACTTTTGGCGATAGCAGGCTGTCTCGAGTTCTCTATCATCTGTGATGTAGGTACGGACCATCTGGCACTTCAGGCACAATTCTTCAAGGCATAGATGGATTTCTTGCTGTATTTCTCCCAAGGGAATATCTTGTACTCTCCTTTGTCTTGCAAAAAAGGATCTTTCAACCATCTGAGATAATTCTTTAGGGATAGAAGTCAGAAAGACATGTTTCAGATTTGGATCAGCTTCAATCTGATAAAAAAGTTGAAGCATTTCCCGATAATGCTTATCAAGATATTTCTTTTGGAGGGAGCAGCATTTTCTTTCGAAAAATTCTCTTCTTTTCATTTCTATGAGATCAGTGGGTTTTCCCACAAAGAAATGATATAAGAGAGTAATGGCATGGCTAAAATCAGGTGACATCAGAAAATGAATTTGGTCTTGTTCCGAAACTGATTTCCACCAAAGCTTGAGACTTCCTGTGAACCTTGTGACAAAATTGTAGAGGACATCATTCATATCATGGTTGGTAATGGATTGAGTATTCCACCAAGTATGAAACTCTTCGAGTCTTTCTGGCCATTTGTGGTAGGGGATGTCATCTATGGTAAAAAACTGTTTTGAAGCCATGGACACATGATGTGTTGGATTGTTCTGAACAATCTCTGGCTCGGAGTAATTAGATTTCATATCCCGATCTGGAGGATTCGCCATGAATATTGAGGAATTTACTAGTGCCACAGGAAGAGATTCAACATCAGGAATTGAAAAGGATGAGGATGAGGAAAAGGATACTGATTTTGATTCAGTATCAGAAGTGGTAGGAATAGTTTGTTCCATTGGGAGTAGAATCTGATCATTTGAAACGGCAGGATCAGGCTGTTTCTGAGTCCCCAAATCCTTTAGAAAAGATTCTAGTGGATTGGATAACATCATCTGATCTTGCCTTTCTTTTATAACGATCGAACTTGATTCTATAGGCATTTTCTCTTTTCCTTTGTCCTTCTGCAGGTTTTTGAGACGATTTCGCAATTTTGTCATATCTGGTTCTTTTCTGAAAGAATCTTCTGGGATGGCAGCAAAAATGAATGGCTGGGGTTTTGAGGCAAATACCCAGTTCTGACAGGAGGTGCCAGTTGATCGAAAGGTCTAAACCTTCCTTCTTCAAGGAGTTGGATTTGCCTCTTGAGCTTTTCTATCTCTAGCTTGGGGCTCTCAAGATGATGGTACCCTAAGTGTTGTCCTGACTCCAAGGCATTTAGCCTTTTTTGGAATTCAGAAATCATTTTCTTGGTGGTCTCATCATATTTTCGAAGATCTTGTTGCACATTTCCAATCTTGGAATCAATTGCTTTGAAGGCATTGTTTTGTGCTAACAGAGTCTCTGATTGTCAATTCAGAACGGCTTCAGCAGTAGGAGTTCTTTTCTATCTTCCATGTTCATCCACATTAGTGAGGGCAGCTATCTTAGGAGTATGATGGTATCTTCCTTGTGGATCAATAAATTCCTCTGAAGCAGGAAACGAGAGTTTAGAACTTTCTTTACCAAGAGGGGGAAAGTCTGTATCATGGAACATAGCAATGGAAGAAGTGGATGGTGTTTTTGCTGGAACCTCAAGTGGGTAAGAATGCTTCTTAGCACATTTTAAGATTGGCTTGTAAAACGGGGAGAGAGTTTGTTTTTTCTGAGAAGGAGATGGTGGGGGTGATTTTGGTGGATCTGGTGGAACTTGGGACGTAGTACTAAAATCTGGTGGTGGAGGTGGTGCATATGAAACCATGAACTGGTATTTATCACACTCACCAAGAGTATCAACGAAGGGATCTCCGTTTAAGTACCTTTGGTGTATGGGATCTTTTGTTTTTTTCTATCGAGGTGGAGGTCTTGCAAGAGGATCTACCTCGTCGGGGAAGTTTTGTCCATCATTGTTGAAGTGTCGAACAAGTTTTTTTGGATCTAGCTCGGAAATTGATTTTGGAACGCATGGTTCAATCATGAAGAATGTTTGGAAGATAGAAGGACTTTCTTCCTTCTCCTTGCCAAATTTGATGGAAACGGTTCCATCTTTTTTCCGGACGAACTCAGAGTCCGTAGACTGGAAAGGCTTGTTATGCTGGTGCAGCTTTTCGTAGTAGGTGAATCTAGTGCTGAGAAGATCTCTTTCCATCATGTCTATAGAATCAGAAATCTTCGAAGCACCTGTTTCTCTCGCTCCATCTTTCTCATCCTCCACCCCTCCAGAATTTCGTGTCTCCAATGCTTCTAAGATAGATTATCTCTACGAAGTCTCTCTTAGTGATGAAACCAAGATTTCTGAAACGCTTACTCCGCTTTTGCCAAACCCAACTCGTCATTTCACCCATCCGCTCCATTCAACAACTGATTCATCAGACTCCAAAGCAAGTAAAGGAGTACGTTCAGTCCTCCAAATTCGACTAGCACCCCATACACACTCTTTGAAAAGAGTACTTTGTTACTCTCCGATTCCTCATGAATTTCCTAGACAATGGGTTCAGCAAGGATATTCTCATGTCCATTACGGCACAGTTCATCTTGCTTTTACCTTTTATGGTCGTAAAGGCTTGCCAGTTGTGGCAAGAATTGCTTTGTTGGATACCGGGTTTTTGTAATACCAGCATGCTTGCATTGGTACTGTCCAAACTACTTTGAATGTTGGAACAGTCTTTGTGACTTTGTATCCAAACTTCAACATCACTCTTTCAAATCCTCAGCTACTCTCTTTCCTTAAAGTTCAAGTTTAGCTCACTAGAGCACCTCAAACTGCTGACTCTGTAGTAGCAACACTTCATTATCAGATGGTTTATTGAGTGCAAAACCATGCTCTTGATCTGAATTTCAACAATGGCAATGAAGATGCTTTGTTCATCTCCATGCAGAATGGCCAAGCGTCATGCATCCATGTTCCCAAACAAATCCCAAAAGATACGTTGGACTATATTAACTGAAATCGTACCGTATGTGCACACATTGGTCCAGAGATAATTCTTAATAGTCAATCCTATCCCATAAAGTTTTAAACACCGAATCATGGCGGTAACTGCATGTATACACGTAGAGCCTTCCATGATTACGAATGTTATCAACTTTATTGATATGAATTTAATATGATAGTGTGGCAAATGGATAACATCTCTCATAGAGAGATCTCATTTGTCAGTCACTATTATCTTACCTTAAGTATCACAAAAAAAACTTGTGACACTAGAGAATGTTTTTATGGTTCCAATGAACCCACATATGTATTGTCCTTATGGTTAACCTTTCTTTATGTATCATAAGATATATGCACAAGGCTAATAACTGGATGCCCCTAGCCTTCACTCAAGGTTTAAGCAATACTTTGAGACTTTTAACAATATATATATTCAACATAATAACAATCAATTCAAAAATATTTTATTGAATGTAAAAGTTGACATATATATCAAAGTGTTACTAAATTGTAACAAAAACAAATGTAAACTTTATTTAAAGAAAAATAAAACACAGCTCCCATTAAATAACAACATCCTAAGATACTCCTAGGCCCATGCTAATGACATGTAGATCAAATACACACGGGTGTAGGCCTTTAGTTAGTGGATCTGCAACCATATCATATGTAGGAATATAATCTACTACAACGTCACAATTCTACATTGATTCCTTTATGATAAAAAATTTGACCTCCATGTGTTTAGACCCCTTGAGACTTCTGTTGTTATTAATAAACAACACTGCAGAGTTGTTGTCACAATGTAGCTGTATGGGCCTATCAATAAAATCAAAAACGGATAACTCCCTAATGAGGTTTTGGAGCCAAATAATTTGAGTAGCAGCTGAAAAACATGCCACAAACTTCGCTTGCATATTAGAAGAAGATATGGATTTCTGTTTATCGCTCTTCCATGTTACTACACCTCCTGCCAACATAAATATATATCATGTCGTTGACTTCTTATCATCTTGACAACCAACAAAATCTGCATATGAATACCCTGCTAGTTGCAAGTCTGGAATGCGTCTATAAATCAGTATATAATCTCTTGTTCTCTTTAAGTACCTTAAAACCTAGAAGCCTTGTTGCAAAAGCAATATATAGTTCAGTGCAAACTTGAGCATACATGATACTTCCAAGCACACTAACATAAGGTACATCATTCATTTGAGCTTTCTTAGAATTTGAATTAGGGCATTGTGAAAGATTCAGTTTATCACCCTTAACAACGGGAGCAATTCCTGGTTTGCAATCCTGCATATTGAATCTTTCTAAAATGCGATCAATATATGCCCTTTGAGACAAACCCAATGAATGACGTGAGTGATCCCTATGGATCTCAATGCCAAGAACAAAAGACGCCTCACCAAGGTCTTTCATATCAAAATTTTTTGATAACATCCGCTTTGTCTCATGCAGTAAACCAGTGTCATTACTAGTAAGCAAGATATCATCTACATAAATTATGAGAAAAATATATTTCCTCCCACTGACCTTGGTGTATATACACTAATCTAATTTGTTCTCAATAAATCCAAATGAATTGACAACACTATGAAACTTGAAAAACTACTATCTAGAAGCTTGCTTAAAACCATAAATAGACTTTTTCAATCTACAAATAAGCTTACCTGAGTCATTTGTTGCAAAACCTTCAAGCTGCACCATATAAACCTTCTCATTAAGGTCTCAATTTAGAAAAGCAGTTTTAACATCCATCCGGTGTAACTCCATATCAAAATGAGCTACCAATGCCAGGATCATTCTTAAGGAATCTTTAGAAGAAACTGGAGAAAATGTTGCTTCATAATCTATTCATTTTCTTTGAGTGAAACCCTTAGCTACCAGTCTGGCTTTAAACTTTTCAATCTTTCCTTTGGAATCCCTTTTGGTCTTAAATACCTATCTGCAGCCAATAGGTTTACAACCTTCAGGCAATTCAACAAGCTCCCAAACACCATTGTGTTTCATATATTGCATTTCATCTTTCATTGTATCTAGCCATAACTCTAATTGAGGACATGAGATGGCATCCGTATAAGTTACCGGATTAACAACACAGCCAATATCATAATCATGCTCTCCTAGGTAGACAACATAGTTTGGTGGTATAGCTGAACGTCTTTCCCTAGTTGATTTTCTGAGTGGAGCTACTTCAACTTCATTTTGAATTTGAAGGGCTTGAGGAATTTCATTAAGAACTGTCTCAACAATAGGATCCTGGGCCATAATAGGCTTAGTTTGTGGCGCAAGAGGCTCAATAATTGTTTGCACATGATGAGACAGGGATCTAGTAATCCCCACCATACTATCATCTTCGATAGCTTGTGGGCAGCTACCATTTTCAGTTACATCAAATTCCAGAAATTTTACAGTTTGAGATTCCATAATTCTTGTACCTCCATTAGATTTATAAAATCGATACCCCTTTGAATGATCTGGGTAAGATACAAAGTAACACCGAATAGTTTTGGAATCCAGCTTATTCAATGTTGGATTATATTACTTCACTTCTGCTGGACATCTCCAAACTTTAAGATGATTCAAATTAGGTTTATGTCTAGTCCACAACTCAAAAGGAGTCAATGGAACCGCTTTAGTAGGAATGCGATTTAGAATATAAAGTGTTATTTTCAAAGCTTCACCCCACAGAAAATTAGGTAAATTAGTCCTACTAATCATACTTCTCATCATGTCCGTAAGAGTACGATTGTGCCTTTCAGCTACACCATTTTGTTTAGGACTTCCGGGCATAGTAAATTGACCTACTATGCCAGAATCCTCTAGGTACTTAGCAAACCACCCTTTAAGTTGTCTAGCGTCATCGTGCTTACCAAAATACTCACCACCACGATCAGATATGATAATCTTTATAACTTTTCGCAACTGTTTCTCTACTTCAGTCCGAAAAATCTTGAATTTGTCAAGAGACTCGGACTTTTCTTTAATCAAGTATAAGTATCCATATTGGGAATAGTCGTCAATAAATGTGATGGAATAAAAATTTCTGCATAAAGTAGTTGTATACTAATATCAGTTTGAATAACCTCTAACAAGTCTGAATTTCATACGACGGATTTTTTCTTTATCTTAGTCATCTTATCTCTACAACAGTCTACGCAAGTCTCTAGATCACCTTTAAGAGTAGGTAATATGTTAGCTTTTATAAGCTTTTCTACTATTTCTTTAGAGATGTGACCAAGACATTTATGCCACAATGCATAAGACTGTTCCTTAGGTAGATGCCTTTTGGAAACAACTTTTTCAACTGAATAAGTAACGTACATGTCGTTGGGAGATAAACTCAATCGATATAATCCATCGGATAAATTGTAACACCCAATCTTATTTGAATTATAAAACATGGAAATAATATAACTCTTTATTTCAAAATAGTATCCACACATGTCTAAACAAGACACATAAACTAAATTCTGCCTAAAAGAAGGTACGTAAAAAGTGTTTCTCTTTACCATCCTAAAACCAGAATCTAAAATCAAAATAACATCTCTCACGAACTCGACGTTAACTCCAATGCTGTTTCCAACATTGACCTTTGATTCATCTTGATTTGGCGTCCTTCAGTTTATGAACCCTTGTATGGTAAATGCAACATGATTAGTTGCACTACTATTTAGCCACCACGAATTGGTCGGGACTTCAGATAGATTTGATTCATAAACAAATGCCAAAGAATTATTGCCTTTAGGCTCACTTTTGGTTCTCTTAGACAACCAAGCCTTAAACTTGTTGCAGCGTTTCTTTACGTGTCCTCTCACCCTACAAAAGTAGCAAAGAACACCATCCTTCTTGGTGAATGCTTTCTTAGGACTTAAACTGTTAAAGGGTCCAGCACATTCAAAATTTCTTTTATTGTTGGAAGGTCCAACTGTTGGAGAAATCTTTCCAGAATATTTTGAAGCTGACAAAACGTTTCTATTAGTCTAGTCTGGATAATTGCAAACCTTCTGTGTAGAGTCTGAAGACTTTCAGATCATTAGATTCAGCACTCAAGACTCAAGACTCAAGACTATTCTCATTGACAGTTTTTCTAATCTAGTGACGAAGGCAATCCAGAGCTGAAGTATTTGGTTGAGGATTTAGTCCTATCCTCTGGAGAAGATCTCTTGGCTGGATAAATATAACGGATTCTTTTATTCGTAATCAAGATCGTTTGAAGATCCGATGGTCGATGAAATATTCTTGGAAGGTTCTATTCTTGGAAACCAAGATCCTGGTTGTATGGGCAAACATGATTGATGGGCTATCGTCAGGTTCCTTTAATAGCTCGAATGATATTCTTGATTAATTCCGTCCAACGGGTAGATTGGAGGAATTCCTTTGGTAAGTGCCAACGGGTATGATGGCATAAAAGAGTATAAAAGGAAGACGTTCTAGTTGCTTTAGTGCATGATCGATAGAGAAATTCCAGAGTCTAAAGCACATTGATTATTAGTCGATACATTTTGAGCGAAATTGTATACACAAAGAGTGTCTATACTTAGTGATACCTTAAGCGAGTGTGGTAGATCATCTACACCGAGAAATCAAGGGAGAACAACACTGTAACATCTCTTTGTTCATAGTGGAATCCAGCCAATAGGCTGTCAGTGCAGAAGAGCGGACGTAGGCTTGAAATAAGCCGAACCACTATAAACCACGTGTTCAATTTTCTCTTCCCTTCTCTTAGTCTTACTTTGATTATTGTTTCTCTCAAATCTATCAACTGTCTAGTATTGTGCAATTATCGAGAAAAATCTTTTATATACCTATTCACCCCCTCTAGGTACTTATACTAGCTATATCAATTGGTATCAGAGCTCGTGTACTCACTTTATTTGAAGTGTTTTACTTCAGAGTAAAAGATCTATGGCTAGTATGCTAGCTCCAGGGCTGATGGAAGGGCAAAGCAATACCAGACCACCCTACTTTGATGAAAATGATTACAACATCTAGAAGAACAAGATGAAAGCTTTCCTACGATCAAAGGATCCTCTGGAATGGGACGTTGTAGAAAAAAGAAATTACTCCTACAGCTGCATCAGTCTCTGAAAGAGGGAAAGAAACTGTTTAGACCAGCGGAATGACTCAGGAAGAGATAATCAAGAGACAAACACTCGATGCAAAAGCAATTTACTCTTTATATTGTGCTTTGTCACCAACTGAATATAACAGAATATCTTCTTGTGTTACAGCAAAAGAAGTTTGGGACAGATTACATATCACCTATGAAGGAACAGATCGAGTGAAGGAAACTAGAATTAACATTCTCCTCAGTCAATATGAAGCCTTCAAAATGAAACCAGGATAATTTATAACTGACATGTTTAGCCGTTTTACAGATATTGTCAATGGTCTTGAGAATCAAGGACAAAAAATTTCTGATCCCATGAAGGTAAACAAGCTACTGCGTGGACTCTCCAAGGATTGGAATCACATAAAGACTTCAATAAGAGAGACACAAAGAATTATGCCACTATCTGTCGACGAGCTGATTGGAACTCTTCAGTCTTATGAAGTGGAACGAATTAATGAAAACGAAGATCCAAAAGGTAAAAAATCTATTGCATTAAAATCAAATGATGATTCTGATGATACAGATTCTGAAGATGATATGGACGATGAGGAGCTTGCTCTCATGATAAGAAGATTTAGAAAACTGAATAGAAAAGGAAGAAGGTTCAACTCAAAGAAACAAAGTTTTCAAAGACAGCGAGACCAAGTCTGCGATGATGAGGAATCAAACAAAGATGTAGTTTGCTTTGAATGTAAGAAAAAGGGACACATCAGAACCAATTGTCCTCTTCTGAAGAAGAAGAGAGGAAAAACTGAAAAGTTTCGAAAAGCTCTCAAAGCCGAAACCTCGGGTGATACGAGTGTGAAGAAAGTGATAATGAATATGCCAACCTATGTCTGATGGCACAATTAGACTTAGACTCAGATTCTGGATCAGACTCAGACAGTGAATTTGAGGCAAGTAATTTTAAAATTCCTATCAAAGTTTCTAAATACATTGATGAACTGTGTTTTAGTCTTAAGACTTCTCTCAAAAGAATTTCCGAACTTAAAAAGGAAAACTCAGCTTTAAAACAAAAGGAAAATGTTTTAGAAGAAAGAGTTAAAAGTTTAGACTTGAATGTTTCCACTCTTAAAGAAAATGAAGATAATCTTTTGAAAGAAAATGCCCTTTTAAAAACTGACTTATCAAATATTTCAAAGAAATTTTCAATAGGGTCCGAAAAACTTGAAAAAAATTCTTTCAGCTCAAAGACCTTACTTCAATAAGTCCGGTCTAGGTATGACATCAGAAACAATTCCCTTGATTGATTTTCCTAAAGTAAAAGAAAGAATTAAGGAAAGACCCTCGAGAGAGGCTTACAAAAATCATTTCAAAAAAGTTTTTGTAAAGTCTATAGGTCGAAATGCCCTCAGATGTTCAAAGTGCAACAGTCCGGATCATTTTGAAAAAGAGTGTCCTATGGTTTGGAAACCTGTTAAGAAAGTATGGGCTAATACTGTTTATCTTACTAACACCAAAGGACCCAAGAAAATTTGGGTACTAAAGAAAGCTTGAGACTCTCTTTTAAATGCAGGTCTCCGTCAAGAAAAATGTAAAGTGGTATCTTGACAGTGGATGCTCAAGACACATGACATAAGACTCAAATTGCTTCATAAAGATTGTTCAAGTAAATGGAGGAAAAGTTTTATTTGGAGGAAACAGCAAAGGAAGTATTGTGGGATTTGGAACTGTGAAAATTGGAAATCTCACAATAAGTAATGTTTCCCTAGTGGAAGGACTCAATTACAATCTTCTCAGCATTAGCCAATTGTGTGATACTGGTTTTAAGATCTTCTTTCAAGAAGAAACATGTTCGGAACCAAGTAAAGACTCTACTCGATCTTTCATGGGTCGAAGACATGGAAATATCTATCTTTTGGATGTGAAACCAAATGAATCGCAGTGCCTAATCTCAATTCAAGACGAAGTAAGCTTATGGCACAGAAAGTTTGGTCATGTCAACATGAAGCAATTAGCCAAAATCTCATCAAAGCAGCTTGTTCGAGGTCTACCCAAATTACCATACCAAAAGTTTGATCCATGCACTCCATGTATTCTGGGAAAGCAGGTAAGAAATTCATTTAAGCTAATAAATCATGTCACTACTAATCATGTACTACAATTGCTGTATATGGATTTCTTCGGACCAACCAGAACCCAGAGCATTAGAGATAAGAAATATTGCCTAGTAATTGTGGACGATTACTCCTGCTTTACTTGCGTATATTTCCTTGCAAGTAAGTCTGAAACCTTCTCGTATTTTGAAAAATTTGCTAAAAAGGTTCAAAATGAAAAATGATGTGTTATCTCAAGTATAAGAACAGATCATAGAGATGAATTTGAAAATCAAGATTTTACAAAATTTTGTGATGAATCTAGCTTTAAGCATATGTTCTCCTCTCCATATACTCCTCAGCAAAATGGAGTTGTGGAAAGAAAGAATAGATCTCTTCAAGAAATGGCTAGAACTCTTTTAATTGAAAGTAAGATTTCTTCACGATTTTGGGCTGAAGTCTGTTTCAACAGCGTGCTATATCATCAATAGAGTCTTCTTAAGACCTATTCTAGAAAAAACCCCTTATGAGTTATTCAAAGGTAAGAAGCCTATTGTTTCATACTTTCATGTGTTCGGTTGCAAATGCTTTATATTGAAAAATGCAAAAGATCGAGTTGGTAAGTTTGAAGAAAGATCAGATGAAGGCATCTTCCTTGGATATTCTACATCAAGCAAAGCCTACAGAGTCTATAACAAGAAGAGCCAGTCTGTGGAGGAGTCAATGAATGTCAAATTTCAAGACTTTACGCAAGATGAATCCAGTCAGACTCATCATGAAGAGTCTGAACCTGCTTCAGACCCTCCAAAGCTTTCAACTCAAGAAGCATCTCAGACTCTGGAAGATCAGCATCAAGCTGTTCATGAAGATTCAAATAAAGAAAGAGATCATCAACCAGAGAAATCAACCAATAACTGGAAGCATAAGTCCAGTCATCCGAAAGATCTCATTATCGGCGAAATTAATGAAGGAATTCGCACCAGATCCAAAAGGCGTGAAGTCTAGTGCTGTGGCTCTCATTTCTGAAATTGAACCAAAGAGCATAGAAGAAGCTTTATCTGATGAAAGCTGGATTGAAGCAAGAGCTCAGACAGTTCAACAATAATGATGTCTGGGAATTAACATCTAAACCAAAAGGTAAAACTGTTATTGGAGCTAAATGGGTGTTTAGGAACAAGATGAATGAGAAAGGAAAGGTCGTACGAAACAAAGCAAGACTCGTGGCCAAGGGATATACGCAAGAAGAATGAATAGACTATGATGAGACTTACGCACCAGTAGCAAGGTTAGAAGCTATTCGACTATTACTTGCGTTTGCTTATTATAAAAATTTCAGGTTATTCCAAATGGACGTCAAAAGTGCCTTCCTAAATGGATTTATCCATGAGGAAGTTTATGTGGAACAACCACCAGGGTTTGAAGACCCAAAGAAGCCGACTCGCCTCTTGACCGAAAAGGCCTTGTATGGTTTAAAGCAAGCACCTCGAGCTTGGTACGACAGACTAAGTAAGTTCTTAATACAGAATGGTTTTGATAAAGGTAAAGTAGATACTACTTTATTTATCAAAAAGGAAAACAAAAGCTTTTTACTTGTTCAAATATATGTGGATGATATTATTTTTGGATCCTCTAATGAAAGTCTATGCAAGAAATTTTCTAAGTCTATGCAGAATGAGTTTGAAATGAGTATGATGGGAGAGTTAACATTCTTTCTTGGTCTTCAAGTAAAACAATTGAAGGAATGAACTTTTATTTATCAAGAAAAATATGCTAATGATCTTGTCAAAAGGTTTGGACTGGAAAAGTGCAAAAAGACCGACATACCGATGTCAAGTTCTTTAAAGATAGACAAAGATGAAGAAGGGAAGAAAGTTGATCAAAAGCTGTACAGAGCATCATTGGTTCACTTCTTTATCTTACTGCTTCTAGACCGACATTTTGTTGAGTGTTTGCATTTGTGCTAGGTTTCAATCGAGATCTTAGAGAATCCCATCTCGGTCTTTGCGAAACGTATTATTAAATACGTTGCTTCATCTTCAAGCATCGGTCTTTGGTATCCTAAGAAGGGAGACTTTAATCTTCTGGGATATTTAGACGCAGATCTGGCCGGTTGCAGAATTGATAGAAAGAGCACTTCGGGAACTTGCCAGTTGCTTGGAAGCATGATAGTGTCCTGGTTTTCAAGGAAACAAAGCACTGTGGCTCTCTCAACAACAGAAGCAGAGTATGTAGCTTTTGGAAGTTGCTGTTCGCAAATTCTATGGATAAAACAACAGCTACAAGACTTTGGAATTGAAGACTCATGCACAAAGATTAGATGTGACAACACCAGCGCAATCAATCTCACTAAAAATCCAATCCTTCATTCAAGAGCAAAGCATATAGAGATTCGATATCATTTCATTAGAGATCATGTTCAAAATGGAGAAATCTCGATTCAATTTGTTGATTCAAAAAAATCAACTAGCGGATATATTCACAAAGCCTTTGGAGAAGAATCAATTCGATTTTATCCGTTCCAGACTCAACATTTTGAAACTTGAGGAAGTTAAAGTCTAGAGACTCTCCAACCCTCAGACTCAGACATTCATGGCTATAGATTGTAATTTATTATTATATTCAATCTCGAAAAGGTACGATGATTAGTTCAGTTAATTTATAATTTCCGTGAAAAACAGAATCTTGTCTTTTCAAAAAAGATTAACTTCTATTTGGCAATTATCGATTTTAAAAGAGGCGTCTGTTCACTTTCCTTTGTGCCGATTGGTTTTTCCTCGCTTAAACTTCAAAACCCTAAAAAGGCATTCTCCTCCCAATCCTGTCTCTACTTCGTGTTCATCTTCGAGAAAGTTGTCATCTTTTCTTGGGAAAATGAGTAAAGGAATCTTTCAACGACAAGGAAGGATGTCTTCTTCGAGAAAGTCTTCAAGAATCGCGAACAGGGGACCACAGAGAATGAGGGATGGGCCTACCCATTTCGATCTCACCGAAGATGAAGATTTACCGAGTCGCAACGAGCCCGATTCACTCTCCACAACGTCACTCTTCACCATCTACCCCACAAGGTGCGGGTCAACATCCGAGGAAGAAATAATCGAGGACGCAGACCACTCGTAAGAGTCCAAAACCCTCTTTTATTTACAAGCTCTATTGTGCGTTGAAGAGCAATGGGACTCCACTGAACTACATAGATGATTTCCTTAAAGATAAGAATTATAGGAATGAGTATATCTTTTTGCGACGAATGGAGGATTTGGGAATTGCTCCCAAAGGAAAGGCTGAGGAAGCACTTGCGAACATTCCAAGTGATCCTCGTGTATCGGGACTGAATCCGACTGACGGGAACGATGATGATAAAATGTTCAGTGAATTTCAACCTAGAATGGGTGTTGCTGCGAAGGTGAAGGGAAAAATGATGGATTTGTTTAAATCGAAGGAACAGGAGAATCTGTTCTTCAGACTGTTGAAACGAGGGGTGATAAACTCTAGGAGTGTTGATTTCGATTTCTTGAATGCCATTAATGTGAACTTAAGGGAGAAGTTCAATCTGCTTCAACTTGAGCAATTTTGCTTCGATACCACAGGGTTATGCACAATTGACAGCATACTTCTATTCGAATCTTAGCTTTTTAGATGCGAATAGAATATCCTTCAGTGTTCGAGACCAAGACTATGTGTTAGATGTGGACATGTTGGCAGATATAATTGGAGTTGAAAGAGGACGCTATCAACCGATCAAAGTTTCGATTGCTCGTGCCTCACTGGAGCTTGTCAAAGACAGGGATACAGAGGGAAGAATTACCTAGTAGATATATGTTTCTATGTCTTTGTCCAGTAAAATATTGAGACAAATCTTTACTAGTTCCTGAGCAAATGCCTTCTTTAAAGTTGATTTTGAATCCAGTGTCACATAATTGACTTATGCTGAGTAGATTATAGTTCAAGCCTTCCACCAAGGAGACATTGTTGATTGTGAGACTTCCAATCTTCACAGTTCCACATCCAACGATTCTTCCTTTGCTATTTTCACCAAAAGAAACTTTTCCACCATTTATTTGAGTAAGCTTTATAAAGTAGTTTGAATCTCTTGTCATATGTCTCGAACAGCCACTATCTAAATATTATTTAATCTTTTTCTTGATAGTGACATGCAATTATAAGAAGATTTCAAGTTTTCTTTGGTACCCATATTTTCTTGGGTCCAGGGGAGTTAGTTCCAAAAACAATCTTTACCCAATCTCTCTTAACAGGTCTCCAAACTTTAGGACAATCATTTTTGAAATGTTCTGAGCTGTTACATTTTGAACATTTGAGAGCATTTCGACCAACAGGTTTTACAAAAAAAATTTGAAAATGATTTTTGTAAAAGGTTTTTTGTAGGCCTTTGTTTGATTCTATCTTTTACTTTTGGAAAGTCAATTAAAGGAATAGTTTATGGTGTCATTCCTAGACCTGATTTGTTGAAATAAGGTCTTTGAATTGAAAGAATTTAATCTAGCTTTTCAGATCTATTTGAAAACTTCTTTGAGATATTTAAAATATCTTCTTTCAAAAAGATGTTTTCCCTCGAAAGAGAATCTGCATTTTCTTTCAAAATAACAAAGTTTTTGTTTAGATTTTCAAATTTTTCTTTCCAAGAAATTTCTTGTTGCTTCAGTTTGGAATTTTTCTTTTTTAATTTGGAAATTCTTTTAAGAGACACTTTGAGGCTAAGATAGAGTTCATCAATATACTTTGAAACTTTAGCAGGAATTTTAAAATTACTTACCTCGATTTCCTTGTTTGAGTCTGAGTCTGAATTTGTTTCAGAGTCTGAGTTTGATTATGAATTTGCCATTAAACAAATGTTAGCATATTCTTCATCACTCTCTTTACATTTAGTGTCGCTCCAAGTCTCTGCTTTGAGAGCCATTTTGAATTTCCCTGTATTTCTCTTCTTTTTCTTCAATAGAGGACAGTTAGGTCTGATGTGTCATTTCTTCTTGCATTCGAAGCATATCACATCTTTATTGAACTCATTGTCTTCAGTTGATTTATTCTGAGATCTTTGAGTACCTTGCTTCCTCCAATTGTACTTTCTTCCTTTTCTGTTTAAATTTATGAACTTCCTAATCATGAGTGCTAGTTCTTATCGTCCAGGTCATCTTCTGAATCTGTATCATTAGAATCATCATTAGATTTTAAAGCAATTGACTTCTTACCTTTAGGATCTTCTTCCTCATTGATTTGTTCCACTTCATAAGATTGATGTGTGCCCAGTAGTTCATCCACCAATAGAGGCATGATCCTCCATGTTTCTAAAATAGAAGTCTTAATGTGATTCCAATCTTTGGAGAGTACTCGCAGCAACTTGTTGACTTTCATCTGCCCTGAGATTGGCTATCCATGATATGTAAGACTGTTTACAATCTTTGTAAAACGACTGAACATATCAGTGATGGATTCTCCTGGCTTCATTTTGAAAGCTTCATACTGTCAGAGTAGAATGTTGATCTTTGTTTCTTTAACTCGATCAGTTTCTTCATAAGTAACATGTAACCTATCCTAGACTTTTTTGCTATTTCACAAGATGAAATTATGTTCTACTCAGTAGGAGATAAGGCACAATATAAAGAGTAGATAGTTTTAGCATCAAGAGCTTGTCTCTTGGTTATGTCTACTTACGTCATCTCGTTAGCATCTGCCACTTCATTTCCTTTTTCTGAAGTTGATGTATTTGTAGGAATAATTCCTTTTTCTACCACATCCCATTTCAGGGGATCTTTCAATCTTAGGAATGCTTTCATCTTGTTCTTCCATACGTTGTATTCCTTCCTATCAAAGTAAGGAGGTCTGGTGTTGCTTTAACCTTCAACCAGTCCTAGAGCCAAAATACTAACCATAGATCTTTAGCTTAAGAAGTAAAACACTTCAACAAATAAGCACATAGGCTTTGATATCAATTGAAATGACTAATGAATACACCTAGAGGGGGTGAATAGGTGTAAATAAAAATTATCCACAGGACTTAATGAAAGTATTTTGATTTTAGAAGATGTTAGACATAAATCGTATTTCAACTTTAAGAAAATAGACAATCAGTAAATAAATGTAAGGAGTTTAGGGATAAGAGAAAATAAACACAGAGTTTATAATGGTTCGGCTTAGATCAAGTCTACGTCCACTCTCCTCGCTGACAGCTTATTGGCTGGATTCCACTAAGGATCAAAAGAGATGTTACAGCTCGTGATCTCGACTATCATAGTGATGAGTCTTTATCTAACTCTCACATAGTCTCATTAAGAGTTTCTCTCTTTTGTATACAATGTTCAGTTCGATGAATGAAAAAGCAAGAGACTAGAAAGCTTTAGACTTCAGTTCGATGAATGAAAAAGCACCGTATCAAACAACCAGAGAATCAATCCTTAAATACTCCTTCATGCTTTCTCGATCGTTGGCACTTCCCAAAGGAATTCTTCCAATCTACCCGTTGGACAGAATCAATTAAGGTGATCTCGAGTCGTTAGATAATTTGTGTTGAAAGCCCGTCAATTCTGCTCGCCCATACAAATCAGGATCTTGAGTTTCCATAAGTCGAACCTTCCAAGTTTAGCTCCCCTTTCAAAGATCTTCATATCATAGTAGTTTCCAATAAGAATAATCAATCAAGTATTTGTGAAATCCAGCTATAAGATCTTTCAATAACCATACGAAATGAAACTTTGAAGATAATCTTCATCTGGATAATAATCTTGCGTTTGGATAAATCTTCATACTTCATTCTGGAACTGTCAGTGAGGATAGACTTTGAGATTAAAATTTGGTGGTCTATCGGTCTTTAGACTTTGACAATAAAGTCTTTAGATCTTCTGATATAGACTTGGAATGGTTTTTTCAACTTCAAAAGAATAAATGAGTTTTCTCTAACAAATATTAGATGGCCTATGGATTCACTTCAAAGTTGAGGATTTGGGAATTCCAATTGAAAAGGGTGGCCTTAAGTTGGTACTAACAAGTCGATCACTTGAAGTTGAAAGAGCTAGTAAGAACACCTAGAGTGGGGTGAATAGGTGTTAAAAGAAATTTTTGCGGAAGCGTTTATGAAATCTTTTTCTTTTGAAATAGAATCTATTGAGCAATGGGCTAGAGCGAGTTCAGCAGTTAAATAAATTTACAAATAAATAAAGGAGTTCAGGGAAGAGAATGAGAGCACAAAGTTTATAGTGGTTCAGCTTAGATCATACGTCTACTCTCCCGCGCTGACAACCTACTGGCTGAATTTCACTATGAATCAAAAGAGATTTTATAGTCTCACGATCTCGAGTTCATAGTATAGAGACTCCACTACATTCTTTCGAAGTCTCACAAATGCTTACTTTCTCTTTTGAGTACAAATTGACCTCAGCAAATGAAAGAACAAAGAACTAGGAAGTTTCAGACTTTGAAAATTTTCTTTTCATGCTCTATATCGAACAACTAGAGAGTCCACCTTAAATACTCCTTCATGCCTTCACGATCGTTGGCACTTTCCAAATGAATTCTTCCAATCTACCCGTTGGACAGAATCAATTAAGGAGATCTTGAGTCGTTTGATAATTGAGATGAAAGCCCGTCAATCTTGTTCGCCCATACAATCAAAATCTTGGTTTCCATAAGTAGAACTTTCCAAGTTTACTCGCCATTCAAAAGATTTGATTATCGGAATTGATTCCAATATGGATAATCAATCGAGTATGTGCTTTATCCATCCAGAAAGCCTTCCATAAACCATACAAACCAAACTCTTGAAGAAATAAAGATAATCATGCATCGGAATAAGTCTTCATTCTTCAGTGACGTTCAGTCTGGAATGTGTCAACGTGAGCAGACTTTGTTCCTAAAGTTTGTCAGTCTTTAAACTTTGTTAATAAAGTCTTAGAGTCTTCAGACTAGACTCTTGAAAGGTTTTGTCAACTTCAATCCCTGCCCGTTTCCAGCTCAACCGGCCTTCGAACAGCCTTGTTCGGCCCAAGACCAAAACCGAAGCTTATGGGTTTGCAAGTTGTTATTTGGCCCGTTTTGGTGGCCTTCCCGACTCGCTTGGTGGTGCCGCTTTGGACTTTGTCAATCCTCGTTGCGTCCCTGTCGTTTTGATCTGAGTGGATCGTTAATCAAGTGAGTTTAACTCACTAATCCTTGCTTAGTAAGTTAATGACGTTTAAGGGTTGTTTAGTTTACACTAAGCTAGGATTAGGTGGTTAGTTAGAACAAATTAGTGATTTAATCATTCGTTGATGCATGTTAGGTGGTTAGATTTAGGGGTGAGCGGTTCTCGGTTCCTTACAGGTTCTGCTTGGAACCTGGAACCTACCCTCGGGTACATGTTCCTCATTTTTTGGAACCGGGAACCTACCCGTCAGAACCGAGAACCTGGAACCTACCCTGTCACAGGTTCCGGGGTCGGTTCCAGGTTCCAACAGGTTCTTTTTTTAAAAATTTTTATTTAAAAAAAATGAAAATGAATGCAGCAATAATAAACAAACTTGTCATTCATCGAAGATAATATAACATAAACAGCAAACAACATTTTAGAAGTAATAAACAAACTGTTTTTACACTCATGAATTCATAAAATCATAAAGGTAAGTTCACCCACACGTTTCTATCAAATGATGTCTTGGGAAAAATTGTGCATTCCCCGCTATCCTACTAACTTTATGCAGGTGGCATACCTAGGAAAACTTGTTTAAATCAGCAAAAGACTCATAGCTCATGCTTTGATGCAGCTTCTGATAAAGTGTCTTCAAGTTCCCAAAGATTTTCGCCAAAGTCAGCACTCCTCTGTGGAAATTGGAATGGCTGGATGATCCCTCCACCGAGAACGAAGAGGAGGTGCTGCCACTTGGAATACCTGCCATTTCGGGCGTAGTCATTAATCAAGACATCGGCGCATCGCTAGTCAAGAACTCCAACACTACAAGCTTTCTCCGGAACATTTTTCCCCCTCTCAAGAATAGCTGGCAACTTCGACATATACTTAACTAGTTCATCATCCTCAGTTGTATTTCTTCTGGTTCTGGCGTTCTGTTTATCGTCCAAAGGATAAGTTGGTTCATCTTCTATAGCATTCGTGATTTCACGATCGAAATCAGCATATGACAAATTAGCATCTACTTGGAGAAGAGTCGTACCTTTCGCTTTTCTGCAAAGCGTTTCGCAAAGAACCATTAACCATGTACTCTATTCTTTGTTGCCCACACGTAACCTCCAGGGACCATCAAGCACAACACCGTAAAAGGCCACCACATTTGGATGATGCAAGTCAGCAAGGTTGATTGCCTCATTCCGAAATCATATCTCTGTCTCGGATAGCAACGGTGCCAAGGATTCGAAAAGAATACTATTAAATATCAAAAACAACAAAAAGCAAGAAGATCCATACCATTTGCTCTTGCTCTGAGGGCTTCCCAGAAAAGCACTTATCAATATCATTGATTCTTTTGATGGCTACATCAGTACCCCTCCATTTTCCTTGATAAACAATCCCATAAGTGCCAAAACCTAATTCTCGCAACTCTTCAAGATCACCATTCTTAATTATCTGCAGAAATCAGAATGGAAATCCAAGCAAATTAAGAGTTGAGTCCTAGGAAAACCAAACATGTATCATAGTGAAGCAAATCTCTCACTTGCAAGCGACCAATGCCATCTAATACTGGAAACCCGAAATTCATCCTCTCTGCCACTATAGAATTAGTATCCTACATGAAAATGTCGATGTACATGATCATCAAAATGAATGCACTTGAAGGACAAAGCAACCTCATGTATACAAACACTTTATGAACACAAAAGAGCTCAATCACCTCGGTGTCGGCTTCTTGCTGCACATTTTTATCCTGGTATGCTTCATGAATGGACTCATTTCCTTCATAAACTGTTAAATCGGGATTAGAAGGAAGAGCCGGCTGAAGAACGAAGCACTACACCCTCAAAGCAACATTTCGAAGATCTTGCTTGATGAGATCCTTTGCTGAACCTTCAGAAGAGAAATTAAACAACTATAAAAAAATATATATATAAGGGGGAAAAACAGAAAACTAACTTTAGAAACATAGAATATCCTATAAAGAACAACCTTCGGAAGATGGAAAATGGTTTGAATTGACGTAGTTTGCGAGATTATTGAATGGTTGCTGGACTCCATCCTCCAACTGTAGTTCTGCATTCAAGTCCCCGACCTTTGCAGAACGGTTATCCAAGAATTGATCCTTAGCTCTAAGGCCTTCTTTTCTTAGTGCAATTTTAGTACAACCAAAAGAAGCCACTTGACAGTATCAATTTGGTAACAGAAGATGCACATGATTCAGAATTAAGTAGAAGCACTCTCCCATATAAATATATTAGACAACACAAGCTCACCTTATGATACGCTGATCCTCTTTGTCAGACACCCAGTAGTTCAGGACAGCAGAAGTTAAATAGCACCCATAGTTCCTATTTAAGCATCAAAAAATGGCACACGATATTAGAAAAGTATACTGTATTATTAATTTATTAAGACATAACAGATATGAAAGCACTGCATAAAATAGCAGCCCTAAGGATTACCCTTAGATTGTTCTGAATTGGAGTGCCACTAATGACAATGTGATGAGCAGCTGGTATCTGAAGACTCAAGTAAACTTTTTGCTCTCTGTGTACTCGGATTTTTTATGAGATGTCCCCGAGTTGTCAACATCATGTGAGATATTATTGTTAGTAGTACATACCACAAGTCCTGATAAGCACATGCTATTTGTGAGTAGGAATAGAAAGAGGATGTCCCACAGACGTAATATTTCTGTCCAAAGCAAGCTTTATCATGATTTCTAACTTCTCCATCTTCACATAAATTGGGTCATTGTACTTGCAGAAAAACACCTGGCAATGACGAGAGGATCAATAAGCATGCCTTTCTTACTCATAAATTCATAATGCACCCAACAGTCCAATTTGAACATGAGTTTTACCACTTTTGACATTCACCTACTCAAAATTTATGATTAATAGTGATATAATTGCAATAAATCTAAAGGATAGCATATGCCATCAGTAAAGATATTATCATAACATTACCTAGTAGCTGTCCAGGTTAAGCTGAAAAACCCAAATCAAAGGGCAAAATATATGTGCGGCACAACATACAGTAGACACTAGGGTATATAAACCACGCAAAGACAAATGTGTGGAAATGAGGTGATTCAATGCAGACATTTCCACCATCTTCGTTTCCGTTTGATGGACTGAATCTAGAAGGCTCGTCAACTCTACCTGAACAATACATACACCGGAACAGAAGTCTGAGTGACATGAACGCTAGAATAAATTAACTAATCAGCGTCTTTGTTAGACTCTTTGAACAGAAGTCTGAGTGATTACCTGAAGGGCACGGGTCTCATCATCCAAGTGTTGTTGCTGGACTCTCAGAAGCTCACTTGGAACTTCGTTAAGACTCTTTGAATTCCAAATTACCGTTTGAGTTATCTACAGGAATTGAACTGGCAGATTATTTGGTTTTCTTCTAGGTGTCACTCTATTGATGGCATCCTGGAAGGTATGGCTCTTAGCTGATCAAACTGTGCATTGACAGAATGAAGCTTCTCACTTAAGATCAATACCTACAGTAGTACAAGAGAGTAATTAACAGCAAATTAATCCACCAGAAAATGCATGTCCCATGCCACAGAAACCACAGTGTAAACCTGAGTATCCTAATCAAATCTGATAAGATAACCGGAAGCCAGAAGTCCTCTCTCTCTCTCTCTCTCTCTCTCTCTCTCTCTCTCACGTGTGCACGCGTGCCCAGAAAGAACCTGAAAAAGCAAATCCCTCTCACCAGGCATAGGAAATTCATACCAAAACAGAGAAAAGTAAATCTCCAGCAACCTTACAGCATTAGACATGTTACAACATGAAAGAACAGAACTCCTTTATGCGCAGAATGATTCATCAAAATCAGCACCATACATGCGGATCTCAATTTTGTTCTAGTGCAATGCAAAAGTCCCTCCAATTGCTTCTTTAAAACAAGAAAATAAAAATGGTGAAATATATATGTGCTAGGAGAAAATTCTTCTTAACTGCAATATCTTATTTAAACAGCAGTCTCCAAGGCCCATATAGAGGCTTAATCATGAAACATCTCAAATAACTCATAAAGCATTACAACAAACTTACGTCCTTTCTATGGAATCTAAAGTCCTAAAGCATTACTTCTGTTTTTCTACCAAAAAAAAAAAAAGTCCTAAAGCATCTCCAGCCTCACCAAATTAATGTTATATGTTTCAATCTAAATAAAGAGTAACTGAACAATTAGTTTCCTTAAAAATCATGCACAGTCATAAGATTACACTGCCAAAAGATGCATGAAATACAGAATCGCCTCACCACTCCTTGTTTGTGTGCTATGGTATCAGCATTAGAAATTTAGAACCATCAGCACTAAGGCCAAGCCATCCCTTCAACTTTCTTTCCTCCTCAGTTATGCTAACTTGCAGGATATCAATCTGTTCTTTGCAAGTTTTGATGAAAGTAGTAACCTGCAAAACATCACCCAGTTTTTTTCCTTTTTAGCAAAACGTAAAATAACTAATTTGCTGTAAGGTGAACTCTGAGGATACATTGCATGTGAAAATGAAGGAATAGGCAATCAAAGCACCATTCATGGGAACAAAAGTACAATCGACCTCATCAAGGATATACTGCGTACATTCAAATTAAATTAAAACTTTATTTATAAACCCATAAGAAGTCGAGAAGGGAGATGGTGGATTTATCAGAGTTTTCAATCACACACATGGCACAAAGATCATCAGAGTCATGAGACTGCTAGCTTTCCAAAATTAGTCAGAAAGAAAATACATAGACAATTAAAATCTGAAATGCATGCCTTTAAGCAGAACCAAAATAATCAGACCCTATAGACCTTCATAAATGCTATCTCATGTATCTAAGTCTTGACAATACATACAGAAATTCCAGGTGGTTTTATTAAGAAAATCTTGAAGCATTTCAATGACTTACTTTATGTTCAATGCTATCTCTCTCCCGTTCTATGGTGCGGACTGCGGAGTGGGTCCACATAGTCCTTCCGGTGCTTCCTCATAAATTGTTCCAAAGTTTGGATGCTTTCAAGCTGCATAGAGAATAAGTTGGGACAAAAATATACTTAGCAAGACGTACAATTTGTTCCCGCCTCCTCTCAGAGTAAAACAAAACAGTCAATTACTAAACCAAATTGCCTCAGAGCTACATTATGTAGAATGAATCAGCAATAGCGATCATATTTATTTCAATGAAGAGAGTACCGTTTTTAGTGCTGCCTTGGTGAAAGCTGATCTTTCCCGCTGCTTGTGTATTATGAAAGATGCCATGGTAGCGGCCAACTTGGACTGGTGAGGGCATTTACAGCACCAAGAACTTGAACCTCATTAAATAGCCTCCTATTTTCTGCAAGAACTTGGTGATAGTTCTCTGCTGTGTCAGCTAATGCTTCAACCTATAATCCTGTAGAAAAGGATTTGAGTGGATTTTTTAAATCGTTCCATAAATTAAAAGATTTAAATTGATGGACAGAAAAATTCTAAGTCATGGCTTTCCTTCTCTTTAGTCAATCTAGCTAAGTCTTCCTCTTGAAGCTTCCTCTTCTCTTCAATCTTCTCTTCCATGTTGATCTTCTCAGCCTGCATGATGAGAGCACCACTAAATTAAGAGATGAATGGAACTGCTTTTCAGTTCACGTACTCCAAAAATTACAGATATCGAGACTAACATGTTAGGATATCTTCCGAATGTCTTTAATAAGTATAATGGCTTCTTGAACCACAAAATTGACTTTAATCTTAATCAGCTCCAGCAAAACACTGATGCATCGCTTTGCTGCTCTCTCCAACTTGATTGCATAGCGACCAATAGCACGGACTGCCTTTCTAACAAAATCGACATCTACTTATATAGCATACTCCTTGAATTCCAGCAGAACCTGCAGCATTTAGTTAATAAGACAACATAAAATTAACCATTTTGAGTAAACAAGCAAATTCAACAGGTTAAATGCTCTTCAGTTTTCATGCGTGGTCAATATTTCAAGAACTCACCAAGCTTTATCATGATTTCTAACTTCTCCATCAGCACCTTCACTTTCTTTATTAAACTCTATTTACCGGCGATAGTCTCCCCATTAAGACCATCCATATCTATAAAAAGAAGAAGAAAAAGAGATTAAATAAAATATTCACGTATAGATATACAAAAATAATTACAATATATAAAGATATAAATAACGTCACTTACCCAACTCAAATTTTTCTGCATTCTCAATGCACTCCTCAACATCAATCGGTACACGAACGGCTCTCAACCAATCTTGAGTGCAAATCAAAGCTTCCACTACTTTGGGAGTTAAAGAACTTCGAAAACCATCAAGAACACGACCCGATGCACTAAAAGTTGACTCGGAAGCAACGGTCGTTACGGGAATGGACAAAATATCTCGAGCCATCAAAGAAAGAATCTTATATTTTGAGCCATTAGTCTTCCACCATATCAAAAGATCAATATCAAGATTCTTTTCATTTTTCTCTTGAAGATATTGATCAAGCTCGGACTTGTTGTCATCACACCCTTGTTCATTCGAGTATAAAAACATTTTCTTCCAAGCTTGTCCATCATACTTCTTTATTCCTTCACTACCACCCGAATCAACATTAGAAGCATTACTACTTGCACCCGAACTATGGCCACCAAGATTTTGATCACTTGAAATAAGAGAAGATTGCTCATAAAATTCGTACAAACGCTCCAATGCATCCTTCACCTTGTAATGCATCTCTTTAACTTTCAATTCATCATCATAAATTTGTCCATACAAGAAAGTCACATAATTCAACTTAGCTCTAGGATCTAACACAACCGCAATCAAGACCATCATATTCACTTTATCCAAGCTTCCATAATTTTTATCAAATTTTTCTTTCATTTTCACACCCATATCATGAAGCCTAAGATCCGAAGCATTGACCGCATCTTTCAAATATCTATACAAAAGAGCTATTCCTTCAAAATAATCATTTGAAGTAACATATGAACTCCCCGACATCCGATTGGTGGCATCATAGAATACTTTTAGAAAATCTGAAATAATAATAGTATTTTCCCAATCATCATCACTAGGAGTTTCATGATTCAGCTCACTTGCAAATGATAAATTGTCATCTTCCATTCTTTGGAAAGCTTTTCTGAACTTGATGGCGGTGTCTAACATGAGATAAGTTGAATTCCATCAAGTAGCAACGTCAAGAACTACCGAACCTTTATAAGAGATATTTTCACTCTTAATGCAAGACTGAAATGCATTGGCTCTTGCGGGAGAACTCTTTACATACCTAACCACATTCCGGACACGTGCAATGGAGTCACGTACCGTAGTCAAGCCATCTTTCACAATCAAATTCAATATATGAGCTGTGCATCTCATGTGCAAAACACTACCATCCAATATCAACAACTTTTCTTTGGAAAATTTATTCCTCAGATGGTTAATTGCAACATCATTCGAGCTAGCATTATCCACAGTGATTGTGGACACCTTTTTTTCAATTCCCCACTCTTGAATGCATTTCTCCACCATTTTCCCAATCTCTCTACCCCTATGACTATGCATCACCACAAAATTGATGATTCTTTTATGCAATTTCCAATTTTCATCAATAAAATGTGCAGTGAGACACAAATAATTCAGATTTTGAATGGAGCTCCATGTATCGGTCGTGAGTGCAATCCTAGAATTAATCTGTCGAAAATAATTCTTCAAAGAAGTTTTTTCATCTATATACAACTTTATGCAATCTTTTGCCACTGTGAAACGTGATATATGTTTGAAAAGAGGCTGTAACTCACTAACAAACTCACGAAATCCAACACGCTCAACCAAGGAAAAAGGTTGCTCATCACTGATGATGAACCGAGCAAGCATTCGCCTACAATGTTCTTGATTAAACGACCCTGTTGATAAGATACTACCAGCATTAGAATCACCTCCTGACTTGTCAGCTATGTCTACATTACGGGGTACAAAGAACTTCTGTCTCTTATCTACATTATGGGGAAACCTCCTGCATGTGGTCAAGTGCTTCCTCATCGCAGAAGTACCGTTAGCAACACGATACTTAAGCGTTGTCCCACAATGTATGCACTTCACTTGATTTGGTTTTCCATCCTTATCATTGATTCTTGTATAATGTTTCCAACATTCTAATGTATATTTTTTTATCCTGAGGAAGATGAGAACCAGGTACCTTACTCATGGCACTTGTAGTAGGGGGTGCCTCTTCTTCATTTTCATGGCTAGAAAATTCCAATTCTGGAGTCATATCCTCATGTCCCTCCACCTCCATTGATGTGTTATCTTGATACATTAACTTTGCACTACACAACAATTACAGAATATAATTAATTTAGTTGATAACAACGTTAATACAATATAATACAGCATATCAATGCTGTATAGAAACATAATACAGCACTTTTATACATAAGCTAAGCCTATTATGTTGAAATACAGCATACCAATGCTGTATAGAAACATAATACAGCACAAATCATGGGAAAGTAAACCAATTTCAATTTGTTCATTTCATCGCCTACCTTAACCAGCAAGGTCAAACCGTAGAAAAGAAGGATCAAGAGAGAACTCAGGCTTCTTAAAGAGGTAAGATCTCTTCCTCCTCTTCAAGACTGGTTGGTGGATCAATGATTTGTGTCGCACTGTCCTTTAAAAAACTGCCAAAAGAGAATATTGGCATTAACTAAATGCATAATATTGTCACACAAAGCTTAGAATGCAGAATAAGAAATGGCTGAAAAGGCTGACAAGCAATTCAGTAAAGAAAATAGATTTATAAAATATAAATAAAAAAGAGCTTTTGTTTGAAATGTTTTGTGCTACTAAAAGCTTTGAGAAAACAAAGTAACTCAAATAAAAAGTTTCTTCCAGTGAAGCAACCATGCTGGTGTAAGTTAAGGATAATATTTAACTCTTCAAATAAAGATGAATGACTAGAAAACGAAAAGAATTTGATATTTGCAATTCGGGTGCATGTGCAGCATATGCTTGACAGCATAATCAAGGCATTAATGATTTGTCATTTACCCTGATCTTATGGTTTCCCAAAGGCTAGCCTTGAGCGGAAGAAATTTAATCCTTCGACTTGCTGCAAAAAGAATGTCAGATATCAATCAAATGCCAACTAAGAGACTAATAGAAAGAAAGTGGTCATGATTTAAAGGTAGAAGCTGAGAGAACAATGGAAAGATCAAAGACATTCATCTAGCCAAATTATGTAAACATTTGATTTTAAAATTAAATTAGCTACATTTGGTTAGAACATATTAAACAGCAGCTCCATAAGCATATGTGACACCTACAAGACAAAAGGTATGATAAAGCACACGTGAACTACCATTATATGTTCTATAAAGAGTAGGATGCCACAATGGATGAAAGATTTTTCACTCTCTCCTCTCTCTACTCTTCACTTTTCTCCTGTTCTTTTCTTTTTTGACATAGCAACAGAGAATTCAAAAGAGAAATTGAAGGCTCGTTCATACACTCATGATCATGAACATATAATGGTTGAACAGAAAGACAAGAACACCCCAAAACACTCATAAAAATGAACCACAATTATCTCCTCGGTTTTCTTCTGTCTTCACAGAATACACAGTTCATGCACTTTGCAAAATCCTTCTCCAATTCTAGACTGTAGGTATCTCATTCCGTGTTGATGAATTAGATTAACTAAAAATAGTACATTTAGCCCGGAACCACAATAAATGTAGAATGAAAACCAATCTTCCAAATGCCAGAGAAACATATTGCATGCCAGAAAGGAAACCAAAAGATCAACCACACCAAAACTGTAAAGAGTTAGCATATACAAGCCACGAATGAAACCAGAATATCAGCCGAATCCCAATTGAAAAGCGGCAAGGAGCAATAGACCAAATGAACAACTCCACCAAAGTACGAATCAAAGCATTCAAATAAATCCAAGGGAAACACCAAATCCGTTCACGAAAACCGCAGTCACAATAAAAATCAAAACTTCGAGCCATCAACCAAATCAAAAACCACATATTCAACGAGCGCCGAGCTAGAGATAGCAATCGCGCAACAACAAAGACATCGCAGGCCCAAAGAGAAAATCTCACATGACTCGGCAAGAGTCTAGAGGGCGACCGGCGGTGGCGTCGAACTCTTGGTGGAGAACGGACGGGCGAAGAGGTTAGCCGCGGTGTTGTCGAGGGGGAGCGGAGGTGGCCTCGACCCTAGAGCAAAGATCAGCGACAGTGGCGTCGAGGGAGACCAGCGGTGGCATCGAGACTCGAGGGCGACCGGCGATGGCGTCGAGCAGAGATGGAGAACGGACGGGCGAAGAGGTCAGCCGTGGGCCCGTGGTGCCGTCGACTTCGAGGGCGAGCGAAGGTGGCTTCGAGTCTTCGACCCTCGAGTAGAGATCAGCAGCAGTGGCGTCGAGGACTCGAGGGAGACCGGCGGTGGCGTCGAGCAGAGATGGAGAACGAACGGGCAAAGAGGTCAGCTGTGGGCCCGTGGTGCCGTCGACTTCGAGGGTGAGCGAAGGTGGCTTCGACTTCGAGTCTTCGACCCTCAAGTAGAGATCAGTAGCAGTGGCGTCGAGGACTCGAGGGAGACCGGCGGTCCGGCGGTGGCGTCGAGACTCAAGGGCAACCGGCGGACAAGCGGTGGCGTCGAGCGGAGATGGAGAAGGAGAACGGACCGGCGAAGAGAGAACTCTCTGAAAACTAAAAGTGTCGTGTGTGAATTTTGTGCAAGAAGCGAGAGAACTTTTGATTTGGGGTTTTTTTTGTGCCCTAATTGAACCGGTTCCGGTTCCGGTTCCCGTTCCTGTGCGGTTCCGGTTCCGGTTCCCGAAAAGGGGAACCGGGAATCGGAACCGGTCCTTTTAGAACCAGGAACCGAACCTCCGGTTCGGTTCCCCGGTTCCCGGTTCTACCCGGGAACCACGCTCACCCCTAGTTAGATTAGTGTAATTAGCAAGTAGATAAGCTCTAGTATTTATCTAGAGAGGTTCGAGATTTTTTCAGGACCATCTCGGCTTTTAATTAGGCTTTTCCGGCCTAAGTGGTATTTATTGGTATTTAATAATTAATTTTTGTAATTAATTAATTAATTATTTATTTATTTTCCAGAAATTAGACCGGGATAGTCGATGACTAGAATTTTGTGCTGATTGTAGTGGTGTGGTTGGTTTATTTATCCGGATGCTAATTTGTGCAATTTGAGTGTCATTTGTGATTTTCGGTAGTTGTCCCACAATTTAATAATTTTGGTAATTAATCAGAAAATTATCAGGCGTCGATTTACAGCGCAAAAAATGTGTTTATGGGCTGTTGAAATTAGTGGGATTTTCAAAGGTGAAAATATTGTATTTTGGCTAAAGCCGACCGTGTACCCACACACAAATATTTTGATTGAGTATGATAAAAATGGAGAATTTGTTAGATGGTTAGGATGTTATAATATATCAACCTACGGGCTTTGATATTACAACTTAGAGCGAGTAGTATAACGGTATACTATGGGCTTGTTTGGTAACCATCCCAATAGTGCTAGATTCTGATTTTTTGTTCCTAGGAGTAGTTTTGGAACAGAATCACATTTGGAGGAGAATTAAGAATTAAAAAAAAAGTTGATTCTTGTTTAGGGGACAAAATTGAGAATCAAAACTCTTATTCTTCTTTTTGCTTCTTCTTTATCGACCACCATCCTGTGACTGCCGACTGCCGTCTGCCGCTGCCCACAGTCGCCAGTCACCGCCGCTGGTCACCAGCAACCGGTCCGGCGAGCTCACCCAGCCATCGACGAGGTCTGGTGAGGCCAAGCCTCGCCGGTGGCCAGGCGGGCCTCGCCCAGCCCTAGTGAGGCTCGCTTGGCCACCAGCGAGCCTCACCTAGCTGTCGGCGAGGCTCGACCAACGAGTGTCGGCCTCGCCGAGGGCCAGCGACGCTTCGGTGAGGTTGCCGGCCCTCGTCTGACCGATCCCCGGTCCGGCAACCGGCCTGAAGAAGAAGAAGAATAGGAGAAAAAAGAAAAAAGAAAAGAAAAGAAAAAAAATGAAAAACAGGAAAAAAAAAAAGAAAAGAAAAAAAAAACGAAAAAAATATACAAATTATTTAAAAATTAAAAGAAATTGATTTGGAATAGAATCGATTAGCACGATACCAAATGCAATTTTATTCTAGAATCAGAAATTTTGTACAGTTACCAAACACGTTCTTTTACTCAGAATCAATTCTCGAGAACAGAATAAAAAAAAAATCATTTCTGATTAAAATTTGTTCCTGAGAACATAATCGTTACCAAATACGCCCTATATCAACCTACAGGCTCTAATATGTCAGCTTAGAACAAGCAGTATACTTTATCAGCTTAGAGTGAGCATTATTAGTATACTATATCCGCCTACGGGCTTGATATATCAGCTTAGAGAGAGCAGTATACTATTTGTCAGCTTAGTGCGAGCTATACTATCTATTTTCGGCTTAAAGTGATCAGTCCTAACGTGATTGGATTTTATAAATAGTATTGAATGGGCCAACCAAGGGAAGGTCGTGATGACTTGTAATCGACTGAGTTGATTGATCGATGATTCGATCTGTTTGGATGAGTTGAATGTTGAAATGATTGGTTGATGTGATTTGCGTATACATGAGATACACTTACTTGCAAAAAGGAACTGAGGGAAATGTAAGACCTCTGACTTATGCTTGTGCTTAGGTAGCCCTTGGGGCTTATTTTCTTCCTAGTCGGGGCTTAGGGGGTTGAATTCACCGAGACGTTGTCTCACATCGTTGTGGGATAACATTTCAGGTTCCTAGATGGCAGCTCCTCTGGAGCGGTTTGGACAGCCGAAGAAGGTCATAGAATAGGTGTCTCGTATTCTGTTACATGGGCATCCTAGGGGATGGGAGTACGAACTTGTCAAGTCCGTGATCTGGGTTGATGAGGGTCTTCCTCATAAAGTACCCCATCGATACAAAGCATAGTACCGACAAGATCAGAATGGCTAGAGAGAGGGTCCCATACTGGAGTTTGAGATACTTCTGTATGTGCTGGAGGTTGCTTTTGGGAAAGGCATAGCAGATCCTCCCGGTGGTTTAGTGGTAGACCTGGATCTTTCTGATCCAGGAACCCCAGTGTACTCAGTTGGAGGCTCCAATGAGGAGGAAGATTAAGAGGAGGACGAGGATTTGTAGTTTTAGAAAACCCCCTTGTTTACAGACTTTGTTTTTGTAGATTGGTATTGTATATATATGACTTGGCTTGTTATATGTATATATGAGTGTGTTGTAGTTTGAAAAATTTATGGCCCTACTTTCCTATCCCTTCTTGTTGTTATCTGGGGATTATTTAATTGCTTCCGCATACTCATTTAAAATGAAAGGGTCGGTGATGTGTCATGGGATGTCGCTATTTAATCGACCGCAGAGGGATGGGCACGTGCTTGGAGGATCGGGGCGTGACATCCCCGTTTATTGGTATCAGAGCGTGGTTTGTGATTGGAGTGATAAGGTGCGACGGTTTATGGGATAGTTAGTAGGAAAAGCTTTTAATTCATGCTGGTGCATGTTTGTGATAACTGATTGGTAGAATTGTTTGTTTGTGTGGATCGTTCAGTTTCTAATTCAGTGTGGAATTAGAAGACAAGTTTAAGTAGAAACTGAACCATGAGTGATTATAAGTAGAGGACTCCTAGAAAACGTACCATCGGGCCCGTGACTCGAGGTAGGACGCCGACGAGGGTTAGTACCCGAGAAACCCATGGTAGAGCGCAAGTTGAGGCCAGCGCAGTGGAGCAGCACTGCCTCAGGTTGGTGCTGGGGTAGCAGCCCCTAGTGATCCCGGAATCGAAAGGATCATGCAGGCATTTGAGGCTATGAGAGATCTGATAGGGCAGCAGGCCTAGAACCAAGTTGCTACCGCTCAAGCTACCGCTACTGCTGCCGTTACCACTGCTACTGAGGCTGCACCCGTTGCTGCACTTGTCGAAGTTCTAGCTGGGAACGTAGTCGTGGAAAGGGAGAGGCCAATCCACGAGTTAGTAAAGTAGTTCTTAAAGTTCAATCCGCCGAGGTTCACTGGTGCCGGAGATCTAGAGATTGCATCACTTTGGATTTAAGACATGGAGAAGGCCTTTGCACTGCTGATGTGCACTGAGGTAGAGAAAGTGGTCCTTGCAGTCTATCAGCTGCAGGATAATGTGAATACCTAGTGGAGAGCCGCTAGAGGTACAGTGTTTCCGGAAGGCGTGATCCCGGTGTAGGACGCTTTCCTTAGAGCTTTCAATGACAAGTACCTTTCGGGTAGTGCCCGATAGTAGAAGATAGAGGAATTTCAATGCCTCCACCAAGGGACGATGACTGTTGACCAGTATGAGGTCAAGTTTGTGGAGCTATCTCAGTACGCTCCGAGGTTGATAGAAGATCCCGAAGAAAAAGCTCGAAGGTTCAAGAATGGCCTTCGGCTAGAGCTGAAGCAACCGCTAGTGCCGTTGGATTTGAAGGACTATTGCGAGGTGTATAATCGAGCCCAGCTGTTAGAGAGAAGTTTGAATGAGCAAGCCGCCTTGTCTGGATCGAGGTTTAGTTCGTTTAGAGAAGGGATCCGACATGGGAAGAAGCCCATGACTGGAGGAAGGTTCCATGTTTCGCCCAACAGGAAGGGTGGAATTGGAAAGCCAATGCCAAGTCAGAATGGCATATGTCGCCTCTGTTGAAGACAACATGGTAAGGCCTCGTGCCCTCGAAGAACAGGCGCTTATTTTGAATGTGGCTAGCAGGGTCACATGCCTAGAGATTGTCCTAAAAGGCCAAAAGGACAACCACAGTTATCGCCGCCGCCACCGTTGGGTCAGATCAAAGGTTTTGTGCCGTAGAATGCATCGTAGGGTGGACAGATGAGACCTCCAGCTCAGGGAACGGTGTATGCCATCACCAGAGGTTATGCAGAGGACACACTTGATGTGATTACATGTACAGTTTTGCTGAACGACCATGCTGCTTATGCTTTATTTGACTCTGGAGCGACTCATTCTTTTATTGTTGAGCAATTTGTTAAGCTGATAGGATTAAGTCTTGAGTTGTTAGAATCAATGGTTAGCATGTCTACACCATTGAAGGATAAGGCATTGTCTGCTTTGGGTTGTTCTGGTTGCAAGTTAGCGATTGGTGAGCAAGAGAGGATGATAGATTTGTTAGTCCTAGCCATGTATGACTTTAATTTGATAATTGGCATGGACTAGCTCACCAAGTGAAGAGCTAAGATGGACTATTATCGTAAAACGATTCAGTTTGATCCGTTAGACGATGAAAGTTTCAAGTTTGTTGGGAGTCGAGGAGGACCCTCGATTACTCTAATCTTGTCGCTTAAGGCAACTCGTTTGTTAAGCGAGGGTTGCCAAGGTTACTTGGCGACTGTCGTAGATACGACAGTTGAGGAGCTGAAAGTAGAAGATATTTCAGTGGTGTAAGAATTTCCAGATGTTTTCCCAAGGGAATTGCCAGGACTACTGTCGAAGAGGAGATAGAGTTCATGATTGAGATAGCCTCCGGGACAGAGCCAATCTCTAAGGCTCTTACCGGATGGTGTTGTATGAATTGAAGGAACTGAAGGTGCAGATGCAGGAATTGTTGGATAAGGGATTCATATGTCCTAGTGCATCACATTAGAGAGCACCAGTTTTGTTCGTAAAGAAGAAGGATGGTTCGTTGCGCCTGTGCATCGAATATCGTCAACTCAATCAGGTGACGATTAAGAACAAGTATCTACTCCTGAGGATCGACGACTTGTTTGATTAGCTGTAAGGAGCGTCGATATTTTCGAAGATCGACTTGAGAACATGGTATCATCAGCTAAGGATCAGGAAAGAGGATATTTCGAAGTCAACATTTTGTACTTGATACGGCCATTATGAGTTTACTATAATGCCGTTTGGTTTGACGAATGCTCCAGCTGCTTTTATGGATTTGATGAATCGAGTATTCAAGGAATATCTAGATCGATTTGTGATAGTGTTCATCGATGATATTCCAGTATATTCGAGGAGTGTTGAGGAGCATGAGAGTCATTTGAGATTGGTACTTCAGACCCTAAGGATTCATCAGTTGTACGCCAATTTTAGCAAATACAAGTTTTGGCTGACTCGTGTTGCGTTTCTAGGTCACGTGATTTTAGGCGAAGGAATCTCCGTGGACTCGTCCAAGATTGAAGCAGTGATCAACTGGCCAAAACCGACTACAGTGATAGAGATCAGAAGTTTTCTAGGTTTAGCAGGCTATTACAGACGGTTCGTGGAAGGATTTTTAGCATTAACATCGCCGTTGACCAGACTCTTGAAGAAAGAAGAAAAATTTGTGTGGACAAACAAGTGTGAGTGTAGTTTCCAATAGCTTAAGCAGAAGCTGACTACCGCTCCTGTGCTAACTATTCCATCTGGTCCTAGAGGATACGAGATCTATAATGATGCGTCATTCAGAGAACTGGGTTGCGTGTTGATGCAACACGGTAGGGTTGTTGCATACGCCTCTCATCAGTTGAGACCTCATGAGCATAATTACCCGATGCATGACTTGGAACTCGCAACAATAATTTTCTCTTTGAAGATTTGGAGACATTACTTGTGTGAAGAAAGGTTCTAGATCTTCACTGATCATCAAAGTCTCAAGTATCTATCTCTCAGAAGGAGTTGCATATGAGACAACGCTGATGGATGGAACTTCTGAAGGACTATGACTGTGATATCCTATATCACCCTAGGAAGGCGAATAAGGTCACCGACGTGTTGAGTCGGAAGTCTTCAGTTGCACAAATGGTGGTTAAGGAATGTGTTTCAATCGAGACAGCTCGAGATTCAGTTTTCAAATTTGAGGTAGGCCACCTTTCGCATCTTATGGCCACCCTCAAAATTGAGCCGAATGTTCAAATTAGAATCAAAGCACTTCAGCCGACAGACCCAAATGTTCAAAAGATCTTGCAAGAGGATACTGATAAGAGGAAGGCTGGCTTTTAGATTTCTGAGGATGGAACGCTGAGGTTCCGATGACGATTGTGTGTACTTGATGATGCGGAGCTTAGAGAGATCTTATTAGAAGCTCATCATAGCAGTTATAGCATTCATCTTGGCAGTACGAAGATGTATCATAATCTGCGTCCACACTATTAGTGGTCTGGTATGAAGGCGAACATTGCCAAGCATGTCGCCAAGTGTTTGACATGTCAGCAAGTGAAGGCATAACATTGTAAGCCAGGAGGACTTCTGCAGTCTCTCGAGATCTTAGAGTGGAAATGAGAGCCTATCACGATGGATTTCGTGACAGGTTTACCGAGGAGTGGTCGACAGACTGACAAAGTTGGCTCACTTCATCGTGGTTCGAAAGGATCTTGACTTGGATAAGCATGCAGAGTTGTACGTGCGTCAGATCGTTTGACTTCATGGAGTGTCGATGACGATAACTTCAGACCAAGACCCGAGGTTCACAGCTACATTTTGGAAGAGTTTGTAGCTGCTTTAGGAACGAAACTGCATTACAGTACGGCATATCATCCTCAGACGGATGGCCAGTCTAAGAGGATGATTCAAACCTTCGAAGACATGTTGTGAGCTTGCGTGTTGAATTTCAAGGGAAGTTGGGAGGAACAACTTCATCTTGTCGAGTTTGCCTACAACAACTGCTATCAGCAGAGTATTCAGATAGCTCATTTTGAAGCGCTGTATGGTAGAGCATGTAGAATGCCAGTTTGTTGGGATGAAGTCGGGGAAAGAAAGATCATAGGCCAAGAGTTGGTTCAGCAATTAATGGATGCAGTTGTAATCATTAGGGACAGATTAAAGACCGCTCAGAGTCGCCAGAAAATTTACGCAGATAAGCGTCGAAAGCCTTTGGAATTTCAGGTTGGTGAAAACGTTTTTATGAAGGTATCACCAATGAGGGGAACTTCGCACTTTGGTAAGAAAGGAAAGCTAAGTTCGAGGTACATAGGCTCATTTGAGATTCTTGAAAGAATCGAGACCCTAGCGTATCGTCTTGCATTGTTGCCGGGGTTGGTGCAAGTGCATGACGTCTTTCACGTGTCGATGTTGAGAAAGTATGAGCTTGACCCGACCCACATGCTTAATTTTGAGGAATTAGACGTGGATGACCGAGTGTCGTACATGGAAAGCCCGGTTTAGATTGTTGATCGAAAAAAGCAAATTTTGTGTACAAAGACCATCCCATTGGTCAAAGTGGTCTAGGAACACCACGATATTGAAGGAGCAACCTGGGAGAGCGAAGAGTTGATGAGGCGATTGTACCCCCACCTTTTTGCTTAAAGTATTTGAATGGTTTAAATTTCAAGGATGAAATTTTTATACAAGGGGAAGAGTTGTGATATCTTGGAATTTCAATCCTACTTTCAATTAAATTAATCGAGGCCTATAGTGCTATTCTCAGAGCTGATCACTCTTGAGATAACTAGACTATTTGAGTAAATCATTAAGGGATTTTAGTGCAATAGACTTGAGGATTCGACCAGGATTCGACTACTCGACCGTGCTCATCTGTAGATATCATTACGGTACAATTAAAAAAATCGCTTAGAGATCAGAGATAGGTCGGTTTGACTGAGAAGGGTGGCTCAACATGGGTGACTCCACTAAATTGCAAAATTCTCGTCGATCGGCACTAAATTGATTCTTATGTCGTTTTGGTACCCTGTGTCCGTATTTGAAATCTCGAGATTTTCACGATCACCGAGAGTCGCCAATGTGTCGAAGAGGTTCATTGTGGTTTGAAGAAAATTGACCACAGGTTATTTGCACTAAAAAATTCTAAAAGCTATCAAATAGTTTAGGTCACGCTAAAATCGCATCAGAGTGAAATTAACCACCAATTTGAATCCGATTTCATAAATTAGAAGTTTTGTCATATCACAAGTCATTTTAGGAACGTCGACTCATCTTCCGAAGATTTTTCTACAAATCGAGATTTTTGGCTAAAAGTCAAGTTAGGGCCGTTTTTGTCCAGAAAATTCCGATGACCGTTTTTTATCGCGAGATTAGGATGCAAGTAGGATCTATTGGCGAGGAAAATGCCAATTTGATCAAGGGTATGGTGGTTGAATTTATAAAGGCCGAATTGAGTTGATCCAAGAGGCATTTGAGTCTAATTTGGGGGAAATTCAATCAAAATTTGCCCACAACATTTGGACCATTTCAATAGCTTCTAGAGGAAGCTATGGTTGCTGGAAAAGCAGCTGAGGAAGCCAGCTACATGGTGGGGCCTTCCAAGGAGACAAAGAGATAGAGAGGAGACCAAAGTGGTTCCCCTTGGCAACGGGTCCCCTCCCCCTTCCTCTCCTCCTTTTGCCCGTCGACCCCTCCCTATCCTCCTCACTTGTTGTTTTTAGAGCTCAGCAAAACCACAAGAAACCGAATTGCAGCCCCTTCGCCGTTGCAACCGCTCGCCGAAGCTTGGAGCCACCGCCGCATCACCCGTCACGCCTCATAAGCTAGCCGCTTGTGGTCCCGCCTCTCTGCTCAACATCCTTGCATCTCCTTTTGTCCTGGTCATTGCCTGAGGCCGTCGGACCACTGTATGCCACCGTCCCACCGCTGTGAAGCCCCGCGTGGTCCCTGTTATAGCCTCACCATCCATCCCCGCCCGTTTCTAGCTCAACTGGCCCTAGAGCAGCCTTGTTCGGCCTAAGACCATAATCGAAGCTTCTAGGTTTGCAAGTTGCTGTTTGGCCCATTTTGGTGGCCTTCTCGATCCCGTTTGGTGGTGCCACTTTGGAGTTTGTCGATCCTTGCTACGTCCCCGTCGTTTTGATTCGAGCGGATCGTTAATCAAGTGAGTCTAACTCACTAATCCTTGCTTAGTAAGTTAATGACGTTTAAGCGTTGTTTAGTTTAGGCTAAGCTATGATTAGATGGTTAGTTAGAACGGATTAATGATTTAATCATTTGTTGATGCATGTTAGGTGGTTAGATTAATGTAATTAGCAAGTAGATAAGCTCTAGTATTTATCTAAAGAGGTTCGGGATTTTTCCGGGACCATCTCGGCTTTTAATTAGGCTTTTCCATCCTAAGTGCTATTTATTGCTATTTAATAATTAATTTTTGAGAATTAGACCGGGATAATCGGTGAATGGAATTTCGTGCTAATTACAGTGGTGTGATTGGTTTATTTATCTGGATGCTAATTTGTGCAATTTGAGTGTGATTTGTGATTTGTGATTTTGGGTATTTGTCCCAAAACTTAATAATTTTGGTAATTAATCAGAAAATTACTGGGCGTCGGTTTACAACACCAAAAATGGGTTTATGGCCTGCTGAAATTAGTGGGATTTTCAAAGGTGAAAATATTGTATTTTGGCTAAGGCCGACCGTGTACCCACACACGAATATTTTTATTGGGTATGATAAAAATGTTGAATTTGTAAGATGGTCAGGGTGGTATACTATATCAACCTATGGGCTTTGATATGGCAGCTTAGAGAAAGCAGTATACTGGTATACTATATCAACCTACGGGCTCTGATATGTTAGCTTAGAGCGAACAGTATAGCTTATCAGCTTAGAGTGAGCATTATTAGTATACTATATTTGCCTGTGGGTTTCCATTATTTTTCTATTTCAAGAATAGAAATTTTGTATAGTTAGCAAACACGTTATTTTACTCAGAAATTGTTCCCCATAGTAGAAATAGAAGAGAACTATTTATGAAAAGAAATAGTTCCTTGGAGTAGAAGCGTTACCATGCGCATCATAAATGGGCTGAAGATACTAGATCTCAACAACACTAGAATCATTGAATTGTTGGACCCCATCTATCACTTGGAGAGCTTGGAAGCACTATTACTACAATGGTGTACGGCATTATGTTGATTCGTTATTTAGGAAAGTTGGACCTCAAAGGATGTGCAGGTGTTGAAGTAATGCCAGAGGGTTTGGAGATGTTGGGAAAGCCAACATACCTCAACCTAGATGCCACAAAGATTGAGATGTTACGAGGAGTCTTTGGGGAAGCCGGTGAACCTATAATGACTAGCGATTCAAGAGATGAGGGGAGGGGAAGAGGCAAAATTAAAGAAGGTGGAAGCACTCTATTGCTGCGTTCCAGACGTGGAAACATTTGGTGCATGTGTGAGGCTTCTTGAGCAGAACAGCTCCCAACAGTACCATCTAGTGTTGAACGTATCAGTAGAGCATTACCGTTGGCATGATCAAAAGAGGCATATAATAATGGATAGTTGCGGTAGTGTCGCAGCAAGAGTAGATGGAGGGATTCGACAGTGTCGCAACAAGAGTAGATGGAGGGATTTGACAGTGTCGCAACAAGAGTAGATGGAGGGATTAGTGGGGATGGTTGCGCCCTACTTCCGAAAAATGTTCAAGTACTGGATGTAAGATCGTGCGATGGGTTGACAAGTTTGTGCGACATAGGCCCTGTGATTCTGGAGGTGTTGAAGATATATGGATGTGATAACTTGGAAGAGCTGGGTCCACAAAGATCCCACTAGTTTCAACAGTCCACAAATCCATTTTTGGCGCTATAAACCGACACCTAGTGATTTCCCAATTAATTATTGAAATTAAATAAATTTTGGGATAAATACCCAAAATCACAAATCACACTCAAATTGCACAAAATAATAGTCAAACAAATAATCCAACCACATCATTGCAATCGGCACGAAATTCCGGTCACCGACCATCCCGACCTAATTTCTGCAAAATAATTAATTAATTAATTAATTAAGAAAAATAATTAATAAAAGCCAAAATGTTCACTTAGGCTCGTAAAGCCTAATTAAAAGCCGAGACAAGCTTGGAAAATTTTTGAACCACTCTAGATAAATACTAGAGCTTGTCTAAGTTCTAATTATAGTACTCTAACCACCTAACATGCAATAACGATTAATTAAATCGCTAATCTATTCTAACTATCCACCTAATCCATACTTAGTCTAAACTAATCAACCCTTAAATGGCATTAACTTACAAAGTAGGGACTAGTGAGCTAAACTCACTTGATTAACGATTCGCTCGGACCACAACGACGGGGACGTGGAGGGGATCAACAAACTCCAAAGTGGGATCGCCAAGAGGGGTCGGGAAAGACCTGAAAACGGGCCAACAGCAGCTGGAAATACCAACTGCTTTGGTTTTGCTTGATGGCTAAAGAGGCTGACTGAGGGTTGTGGGTTGGCTCGGAATGGTGAGGGAAGGTCGGTGGTGGCAGCAGCAAGCCAAGCGAGGGCAGGTAGAGCTTGGACGACAGCGCACGGTGGTTCGACAGCATCAAGCAACGACCAGGATAAACGAAGGCATGGGGACGACCAGCGGAGAGGTGAGAATGGTGAGCGAGGCGCGGGGTCTTGCGTGGGGGATGCTCGGCGTGAGCACGCGAGCGGCAATTGCGTTCCGGGCTTTGGTGGGCGTCAACGGCAAGGGGCTGGTTGCTAGCTTGGTTTCCTGGAATTTTTGAAGTCTTCAGCTGCTGGGAATGAGGCCGGTCGACGGTGGGAGGGAGAAGGAGGGAGAGAGGGGGACAAGCTTGCTTTTGGAGGGTCCCATGAGCTCTTTTCCTATCCCTTTGGTCTCCTTGAAGGGTCCTACCACATGGCTGGCTTCCCCTCAGATTTTCCAAACCAATTGCTTCCTCTAGAAGTCTTGAGTTGGTCCAAAGGTTAGGTCTAAGGGGGGCACACGAATTTGCACAACATTTGGCTCAATTTCCAATCAATTGCTCTTCGAATCAATTCATTTCGGCTTCTATAAATTTCATTATTGAGTCAACAATCAAATCGGTATTTTTCCTCGCCAATTGATCCCACTTGCATCCCAATTTCACAAACAAAAACGGTCCTCGGAATTTCCCGGTCAAAAAGGCCCTATCTTGACTTATTTCGCCAAAATCTCCGTTTGCAGAAAAATCTTTGGAGACTGAGTCGACGCTCTTAAAATGACTTGTGACTTGGCAGAACTTTCAATTTTTGAAATTGGATTCAAATTTGCGATTAATTTCAATCTGGCGCGATCTTAATGTGACCTAAGCTACCGGATAGCTTTCAGAAATTTTTATTGCAAATGACCCGTGGTCGATTTTCTTTAAGGGAACCTCTTCGACACATTGGCGACTCCCGGTTGTCCTGAAAAGCTTGAGTTTTCAAATATGGACACATGGTACCAAAACAACAGAAAAATCAGTTTAGTGCTAGTCGACGAGAATTTTATAATTTAGTGGAATCACCCATGTTTAGCAACACATCTCAGTCGAACTGACCTATCTTTGATCTCTAACGACTTTTAGTTGTACCGTAATGATCTCTGCAGATGAGCACGGTGGAATAATCGATTTTTGGTTGAATTCCTAAGTCTATTGCATTAAAATTCCCTAATGACTTCCCCAGATAGTCTAGTTATCTCAGAAGTGATCGGCTCTAAGAATAGCACTATAGGCACATCGATGAAAGTATCATTAATTTAATTGAAAGCAGAACTGAAAAATCCAAGATGTCACAGCGGCGGTCCGTGAGCAAGAAAAAACAAATAAATACAAAAATTTATAAATCTTACCAAATGCATTTCTATTATTTTTCTATTTCAAGAATAGAAATTTTGTATAGTTAGCAAACACGTTATTTTACTCAGAAATTGTTCCCCACAGTAGAAATTGAAGAGAACTATTTATGAAAAGAAATAGTTCCCCGGAGTAGAAGCGTTACCATGCGCACCCTAAATGGGCTGAAAATACTAGATCTCAACAACACTAGAATCATTGAATTGTTGGACCCCATCTATCACTTGGAGAGCTTGGAAGCACTATTACTGCAATGGTGTACGGCATTATGTTGATTCCTTATTTAGGAAAGTTGGACCTCAAAGGATGTGCAGGTGTTGAAGTAATGCCAGAGGGTTTGGAGATGTTGGGAAAGCCAACATACCTCAACCTAGATGCCACAAAGATTGAGATGTTACGAGGAGTGCTAGGGAAGCCGGTGAACCTATAATGACTAGCGATTCAAGAGATGAGGGTAGGGGAAGAGGCAAAATTAAAGAAGGTGGAAGCACTCTATTGCTGCGTTCCAAACGTGGAAACATTTGGTGCATGTGTGAGGCTTCTCGAGCAAAACAGCTCCCAACAGTACCATATGGCGTTGAACGTATCAGTAGAGGATTATCGTTGGCATGATCAAAAGAGGCATATAATAATGGATAGTTGCGGCAGTGTCGCAGCAAGAGTAGATGGAGGGATTAGTGGGGATGGTTGTGCCCTACTTCCAAAAAATGTTCAAGTACTGGATGTAAGATCGTGCGATGGGTTGACAAGTTTGTGCGACATAGGCCCTGTGATTCTGGAGGTGTTGAAGATATATGGATGTGATAACTTGGAAGAGCTGGGTCCTATCCACTTCCCTCACCTATGGAGCTTGGATATCACTGGGTGATCCAAATTGAAGCATCTCTTGGAGGAGGGGCAGGGGCTTCCAAGTCTACTATTTTTGCATATCAATGGCTCAGAGATACTAGAGGGGATTAATATAGCAACGCCTTGTCTTCGAAACATTTTTGTGGTCGAGTGTCCTAAAATGAAGAGAGCAGTGGAATGGGTGTGGCTGACCACTCGCCTTCCAAACCCGAAGTGCATCGCAACATGTTATTGTGATAAATTAGAGGAGATGATTGGCGGGCCATTTCCAAGAGGTATCACTTGTCTTCTTAAAAATCTCAGAATAAAAGGATGCAACAACGTGAAGGGCGACATGTTGCTCCACTTCCCTCTCCTCCAACAGATAAGTGTCGAAGAGTGCGAGGACATAGAGGTGATAATAGGTACCATTCCCAACATGACGTCCTCCTCCTTCCCAGATTTAACACGCCTGACTCTATTGGATCTTCCGAAACTAAGGAGCGTATATGATGGGACTATGAGTTGTCATTCCTCGAATATATTAGTGTGAAACGATGTCCTCACCTCAAGACCATTTATGTGCAGCTCTCCTTGCATGATGATGGCCTCCCGTCTCCTTCGCCCTTCTCGTCGAGTGATTACAATCTGGAGTGGGACCATCTTCTTGCCCCGTACGCACTTGAACGCTTCCTCTGGTTCTATCCCTAGTGTCGTACCACACAATTACTTTCATTACAGCTTGAAAGTGTCGCATAATGGTTATCTTATTATTGAAATTTAGTTGTTATGGCACTGTCTGGAAATTAAGGAAAAAAAAAGTAGTCCCTCAACTTTGAATGAATAATAGTGGCAATGTTCCTTGCTCTTTTGTTTTGTTTTTTGCGGCCAAGGCGCTCATTGTACATGCGAAAGATGATTCTCGCACTGACTTTACAAAAAGAGTCATTCTAACTATACGAAAATTCTGCATCGACCGATACACAAATCCTTACATGTCCGACAGTCACCTTTCGTGCTCACGAAACGGTTAGAATATTAAGATGACAAAGGATTAAGGGCCGCAGAAAGATTAATATCAGTTTTAGAAATATTTTGTATGTCTAACATCTTTCATTTAGTAAAAGAAAATGGATACTGACAACTTTGTTGGAAAGATGCTGAAGTCTAGAAAAGTAAATTTGACTTATCCCTTTTCAAATCTCATTAAACTCAAATAACGAAAATAACTCGTCGTTTTAACAATGTAGATACATGTCAGAAAGGCCACTGAGAAATAAAGTAGACCAAAGAGCTATTCATTTAGGTAAATAATTCTAACACGTGAAGTAACATCTTGCTGGGAGAGAGGACAGGAACTTTCTTATATTTCAATGCATAGAAAAGAGTGTATGGAGAGCAAAGATAATCAAATCAGATATACATAATCAAAATAGACAGAAATTTAAAAAGAAATATCATAAATATCTCTAGAAGAGCAATGTTTAGAATGCAAGAGGAGACACAAGGAGTTTCTTTTTCTTTTTTCTTTTCTGATGTGAATAAATCCGTCTAAGCAGAACCGATTTTTATAAAGGAGGTGGGCATCTTGTTGCGGAACACTCTTTTTCTTCTAAGCTGTAATCTATCCAACGATGCTCCTTTGCTTCTTCGAAACCAACGGCGTGGATGGCCCCATAAACACGTTTTCCGTGGGACAACCTCGGGGACAGTGACGTTCCGAACGCCACGTTCCCTATCGATTTATTTTGGTTATTTTAATCTCTCTCCCTCGCTGTTTTTTTTTTTTTTTTTTTTTTTTTTGGGGGTGGGGGTGGTGCGTTAGGAAGGTTCTTTTAATGTTCATATATACGCTCGATCTTTCCTCTTTCTTACCTAGTCTGCGGCAGGCAAAATCGAGGGCGAGTCTCGCAGTATCGTACCGCTTCGTATTTTCAAGTGAAGGAGATCGAGGGAGAAGTGGTGGAGGGTGCAGCTGAGCCCGGGCCTTAGAGATTTTGCGGTAAAGCGGGATTCAAGGGCGAGATTTGGGTTGGGGCGAAGGGCGAGATTTTTTGGAGCTCGGTTGAGGGGGATTTGCCAGTGAGATTGCATCCTCTGGCAAAATTTTCTTTCGGCAACGGCGGAACCGGTGCTTGGAGGAACGCAGCAAGGCCATGGCGACTGAGAAATCTCCGAAGATAGAGATTGCAGAAGCAGAACAAGAGAGGAAACCGCCTTCGGAAAGGGAAGAGAAGATTGATGAAGACAGCAAAAGGTTAGTTTCCAATCTGAGGAGCAAAATCTGATAACTGCTTCATAGGTCTTGCCTGTTGTCCAGTCACTCGAAACTCTTCTTTGTGATACAGGACATTGGCGATAGCCGCCACGGAGGTTGTTGGGGCCGGAGCTCTGCCTGATTATGATTATGGGTGGAGCTGTAAATTATGCGGGAAGCAGTCTGCGGGACTGCAGGCGTTGATGGGCCACTTTCTCTTTCATAGGTTCCTGTTGGGCGACGACCGAGTTAGATCAGAAGCCGGAGAAGCGTTGAAGGCTAAAATAGCGGTGGAATCGAGCAACAGACGATGCACTGCCGTTTGTCCATTGCCTCAGCCGTTCCCATTTACTCCTGGTGAACGCATGATGACCGAGACGCACTCTTCATTCGACCCAGTATCCTCGGTTAAAATAATCCCACCGAATGCAGTGGAAGGTGAATCCAGTATAGGGGTTCTTCCACAAGGTACGTGCATCTTCAAATTCACCATTTTACCGTTTTTCTAAAGCTCATTCGGACCCTTAAATCTGTGTCCCAATCCTTACCTGGTAATATAAGGATATAGGCAGGACGTCCAGATTTCTAATTGTTATTGAAGACCCAGAATAGAATAGGAAGAGAGGAGCTTAAAACTCCGTCATTGATGATTAATAGATCCTTCCAATATGAAGGGACGAATGCCTTTAATCCGGACGTTCAACTCTCGAAAAGCCATTCATTGCTCTCTCTATCTAAGCACATAATAATCTCGCACTTGTATATAAGTTGCTAGCGGGCCGACTTTGTTGGAGATGGACTGTTGTACCAGTACACACAAGAGCACCAGTTTGATTTCATTCTCATGTACCCAAAATTTTGAACATCATACGCATATTTCATCTATGTGGGTATCACTTCGATCACTTAAATTACTTCCAAAGTGAAAAGGAGGATGCATAGAAGGGCGCTAGCGTGTATCTGGCTAACCACTTTCTGGTTTCTACTCTTCTTCGTAATAGAAAAAGGGTTGTAGATGTTGCAGCGAATTATGCGTAGCTGAGTTTGGAAGCTTTCAACGTGTCGAATTGGTCAAATCGTGTGGGGTTTTGGGAAACTATCCACACTCGAACATCTATCCATATCTAATACAATGGCTAGTAATTCCGCGCGAGGTTGAGGCACGTCGCACGTGCACTTGTGAGCTTTCCCTAGTAATGCATTCATTCTTCATGCTCACTTTAGCAAATCGTTAATCCTAATCAATCTCCAGTTCTGCATCTCCAGGTTCTTATGCATGTTTTGATAAGAAATCTATAATTATCCATATGTTCCATCTCAAAAGATCTATAGTCAGAAATATTAAGTTGACCGAACAAGTTCCTCCATCGGAGTCATGACAATAAATGTCAAGTATTTAAAAAATTATGTTCCGCACGATTGCGCATATTTTGCATTTGAAACTGTCCCAGGATATATAGTTCAGGAATTCAGGGACCTGATTGAATATTTTGCAGAGGATTGGGGATTAGCAGTGCCTTTGTTCCTTATATATTTGATGGGAGGTTGTAAATGATACATTTGTCATGAAAGTGTTGAATACAATGTTACAAACGAATTATTTATATCTGTGAGTGTCACATTTCTATAAAAACTGTCTAGGAAAAAGCACATATTGAATTTTCATTTATGATTGATGTTAGATGCCAGAACACAGAGTAAACCAAGTACTTGTGGGCCTGCCATCGAGAATATGAAATCTCTCAAAAGAAAGCGGGAAGAACTTACGAGCAGGGGCGTGGAGAACATGAATGAGTCAAAGTGGAGGAAATTAACAGGATGTTGCAGCTTGGGGCAGGCAGTCAAAGAATTTAAAGAGATTCTTCCAATTCTAGAAAGATTCCTCCGAGAGACAACGACACTTGCTAAAGGATGCAGCAGAAGATCTCCCTTGGTGACAACAGAATTAGTAGGCGGAGGGACTCACCGAAAGATTAATGAAATTTATTCCTATTTAGTGCAGGAGAACATTTCCATCGTTGGTGTTGTTGGAATGGGTGGAGTGGGCAAGACAGCCATTTTGACGCATGTCCATAATAAACTCTTGGAGAATCGTGCCTTTGATGATGTATTATGGGTCAATGTGCCTTTGGAATTGAGCACGTATGCGCTGCAAGAAGAGATTGCCAATGCGGTCGGGCTACACGATCTCTCAGATGAGAAGGACGTGAAGCGGAGGGCAAGCATATTGTATGGACATCTGAAGATGAAGAAATCTGTTCTAATTTTAGATGGCCTGTGGATGCATTTCGAAGTTAAAGATGTGGGAATTCCAGTTGAAACGGGCAGTGTAAAGTTGGTGCTCTCTACTCGATCACTAGATGTGTGTTTTATGATGCTCTGTCAAAAGCAAATCAAAATAGAACCTCTCGAGAGGGAAGAGTCTTGGAGGTTATTTTTAAAGGTACTTTGCTTCGCTGGAAAACTCCCTTCAGATGTTGAAGAAATTGCGAAGTTTATCGTGCACAAGTGCAACGGTTTGCCACTTGGGATCATTGAGATAGGGACTCGCATGAGGGGAGTAGAGAAAGTTCACGAATGGAAAGGCATGTTGCAAAAATTCAAAGACTCAAGGATAGAACTTGAGGCGTTCAAAGGACTGAAACTCAGTTACATGAACTTGGGTGATCATCAAGTGCAACAGTGTTTCTTGCATTTAGCACTTTGTTTTGGTGAAGACCTTTCAGAAACCAGTAGAGAGCATTTGATAGAGTCGTTCATAGATGAGGGTTTGTCAGATGGAATTGCAACCTTGCAAGAACTGCACGACCAAGGTAACACCATATTGGATAAAATGAGAAAGGCTGGCCTGTTGGATGATCTAGAGGTAGAGTGTCTATATCTACACCCATTGACAAGGTACATGGCATTGCATATGGTGACGAGCACAACTCACATGGTTAAGGCCTATATGGGGTTGAAAGAAATACCAGAGGAAGTATTCTGGACCGATTGCCTAGAGAGAGTCTATTTACAAGGCAACAAAATCGAAGAAATTACACACGGCATATCGCCAAATTGCCCCAAACTTACTAGGTTGTTGTTAAATGACAATGTCATGTTGGGAAATATCCACACTTCTTTCTTCAGAAATCTGAAGGTGCTGAAGAATCTAGATCTCAGCAACACCCGAATCGCGGAATTGCCGGAGTCCGTCTGTCACTTGGACAAATTGGAAGTACTGCTACTGCGGAGGTGTCGGGCATTAAAACTTATTCCTCATGTAGGAAAGTTGGGACACCTCAGAAAGTTGGACCTCCAAGGGTGTTCAAGCCTTGATGAAGTGCCGGAGGGAATGGAGATGTTGGTAAACCTGAGGTACCTTGACCTAGATGGCGCAAAGATCGAGACATTACCACAAGGAGTGTTGGGGAATCTGGTGAATTTGCAATACCTTGCGATTAAAAAGGTGAGGGCAGGAGAAGTAGCAAAATTAAAGAAGTTGGAAGCACTTGATTGTTCTGTTCCCGACGTGGAAACATTCAATGCATGCGTGAGGTTTCTTGAGCAAAATAGTTCCCGACAGTACAAGCTCGTGATGGATGCACCGTATCACTGCGAGTCTCCGACTTACAGGCGTATATTCATCGATAGTTGTGACCATATCACTGCAAGCATAGATGGAACAAGCAGTGATCGCTGTGCTCTGATTCCAGAAAGTGTGCAATCATTGGGAGTGTCCAGGTGTCATAAATTGAAGAGTGTGATGGGATGGGAGTGGATGATCACTCGCTTTTCAAAACTGGAGGAGATTATTGTATATAATTGTGATGAATTAGAGGAGATAATTAGTGGGTCACTGCCAAGCGGTGCCACTTGTTTTCTTACTTATCTCGGAGTAAACGGATGCAACAACATGAAGAGGCTGCTGACGCAAGACATATCGCTTCATCTCCCTTTCCTCCTAGAGATATCGATCCAAGACTGCAAGGGCATAGAGATGATAATAGGCACTGCTGCCAACATGACGCACTCCTTCCCAAAGTTAATTCACCTGCGTCTATGGAATCTTCCGGAACTGAAGAGCATATGTGATGGGACCATGAGTTGCAATTCCCTCCGGTGGATTTCTATATACAGTTGTCCGAAACTAAGGAGGATTCCTCTGCAGCTGTCCCTACTTGACAATGGGCTCCCTTCTCCTCCCCCCTCTCTTTGGGAGATTCGGATGGATCAGCAGACGTGGGAGTCGCTGGAGTGGGACAATCCCCTTGCCCGTGATTCATTAAAACACTTGGTCGAAGGCTCTTGGTGAGTCACCCACAAATTTTACTTTCTGTTATCCTCTCCATCTCCCTCGGGGCCTTGTAAGGATTGATCTCCTGCGGTACAGAAGTTCAGTTTTTTCCCCAAAATTTTTATACCAAGTTGTATACCACATCACTACTTAGGAACCAGCAATGAGGCCCGTACTACTCACTGATAAATGACCTATTACAGCTTGAGAGTATAGCAAAATGGTTATATGATGATTGAAACTTGACATTGAATGAGTAACAACGGCAATAGTCCACGCTTTTCCTTTTTTTGGGCAAGGTTCTCTTTGATGGTCCTCTCGCCGACTTTACTATAAGAGCCATTCTAAGAATACAAACATTTTGGATAGACTGATACAAGTCCTTATATGTCAAACAGTCACTTTTTGGGTCTCAAAATGATCACAATAAGGAGATAACAAATAATTAATGGCTGCAGAAAAGTTACCATCGGTGTAGGAATATTTTCTCTGTCTTCCATTTCTCATATATACAAAGTAATTTATTATGACACCCTTGTTAGAAAGATGCTGAAGCCTAGAAATGTATAATTTGTATTTTTTTTTTTTTTTTTAAATTTCATTAACTGGAATAACAAAAATGTTTCATTACTTTAACAATTAGATACGTGTCAAATGGGCCACTGAGATATAAAGTAGACCAAAGGGCTATGCATTCAGGTAAATTATTATAACACTTAACGTGCTAAAGTATCGGGTCTATTCTTAATTTACGCTTTATTAGTGTGGGAGTGCTTAGATAGCATGTTTTCTTTTAATTGCCTTTTCTGTTATGGCTCATCCACTCCTATCTATCTTCACTGTCGAGTCCTTTCTGATTTTTAAATCGATCACTATACTTTAAGCCGAAATTAAGCCAGTGTAAATTAGTCCTTCAGATAAATGCTTACTTTTCTCGGACTTCGTATTTTCCAATTGCATATTTGCACACTAAATCACTTTCTGTTTTATTTGATTAAGTTCGATTGGCCAGAGAAGTCTCTAATGTCTTTAGATTGTTTACGTTCGTTCTATTTAATTTGATTAGGTTTGATTAGCCAACATGAGCACTCCTCCTTCCCAAAGTTAACGCACGTGGCTCTATGGAATCGTCTAGAAGTGGAGCATATGTGATGGGACCACGATTTGCAATTCTATCCAGTGGATATATAAGGAATACACCAAAATTGAAGAGGGTTCCTCTGCTTGAGAGTGGCTTCCCTTGTTCTGCTCTTTTGTGATTTATCCACTCTGAACATTGGCATTCATCAAATGCAATTTGAAGTTTTTAGGTAACAAGAACTGCATTTTACATAATGCTTCGCATACCATCTGCCTCATTTTCTGTGTAATGTGGTTTTGTGGCTACATGTTAGCCAATTGAATCCTCAGTTTGTAGTGGAAGAATGGTGACTACCCTAAAATGGGATTCGATACATGAAATTTGTCCACTTGTTTATTGATCACCTGGTGTTCATGGAGTTTGGCTTACCCATCATTTTGATTTACTCTTGAAAATTGTGTTATGAGATGTGTTTATCCTTGCCATTACTATTCCTACCTCAGGTTGATTAATTTTGAATTTCTTAGCAATTAAGCTCTATCAGATATATCATTGCAAGCTGCTGGACCCTTTTGTGGAGTATGAGTGTATCACTCTCATCCTGCTTCTCTTGTTCATACTAGAAATGACCAAACAAAAAGCAAGAGAAAGAAGTGATCGCGGGTTCCGATTGTCTATACTCCTGGAAATAAACCCCTCAATGCTTCTAAAGGGAAGCTCATTTAAGCAGTATAAAAAGAAGTTTGGTTGATATTTTATCCTCTGTGTTTCAGCTTTGAGGTATCTCTGATTTCTGCGTTGAAATGGCTGAAGAATCTGTTCCAAGGAGCATCACATCCTCTTTAAGACACTCTTCCTTGGCTTTTCCTCAGTTTATATTGCTCATAGATCAATACCACGATTTTATATATGAAGTTCACTCAATTTATCTCACACTTTAGTGAACACCTTTATAATGTTGCTTGAGTGCCCTCCTCGGCGCTGCAGGACATACTATGTTCTCTGGAGTATCATAAGTTAAGGTTTTCATTTAGAGTGACGACCTTGCGGATGTTTGCTGTGTATATCCCTTTTGATATTGCTCAATGTAAGATACATTTGTTCGAGTGACATTCTAAATTGATGCAATTTTCCAGCTGAGACATGCAATTTCCCTGTTTGTAGTTGATGGTCAGGTAACCTAGTGATGGTAGTCCTTAAGCACTAAATTTTGTTGCATTGGTGTGGTTGGAACTTATAGGAGAAGGCATAAATGGTGAAAAGGGGCAATCAAAGCTAGTGATCCTTTGGAGACTTAAATAAAGTTCTCATTACTGTTAAGGAATATTCAGTTTGAGTTTTAGCTACTTTGTACCAACCGTGACCTGAAGATCTGAGATTAGCTTCTGAGATTGGCGAGTCTATCGCCATGGTCTCCACCAAGATGTTAACAATCAGGAGGTCAATGTAAATGAGGTCTGTTTCAGCTAGGGAACACAATACGAGCCGATTAGAGATATGCTCACGAGATGAAGACAGAGATTATTAAGACATTCAATGCTCGACATTAAGAAGTGAACTCATTGGTGGCATAATGACAAGTTATGCAAGGTTCTTTTTCTGCATATTGATGGCACGGTTATTATTGCTGATCACTTGGAAGTTTTTTCATCATAGGTTAATATGCGTTGCTGTTAATAAGTTAGCATATTACATCTCATATAAGTACTATATTGCTAGTCCCATTATGTGGAGTAAAAAGCATTGATCTGGAAACAACTTTTAGATGGAAGTTGTAATCTGTTCCTTACGTCTATTGCAACTGTTTTTAGGGCAATTCAAGAGCTAGAGTATGTACTGCGTAATATTGTTCTCTTGTACAAAGACAGATTGTGGATGATCCCTCCGATGAATTTGAGTTCTTTTGATGTCAACTTTCACATCGTCAAATGGATGAATAACATAAAACCATGAGACAGATTGCAGAATTTTCTCAAATAATGTTTGGATTCAGAATGATTCCTCTTATCAATATATATAGATTTTGGCCATACCCTACTAAACGTTTAGATAGGCATTTGTTGATTTAGTTTCAGTGGATTGGTATGTAGTCATACGTCCTATCTGTCAAGTAATCAAATCTTGCATATCGTTTTTAATCTGCAGCAGGATTTTCTCTTTGACAACCCGTTAAGCAATATTGTTTAAAAGGTGTTTAGAAGAAGAATGATAGTAACTCGAGGACAGACGGTTTCAGAAGATCTAGAATGCAGTTATCAAAAATCAAAGAGCGGACCATTCACTTTCACTCGCAAAGTGGTCATTTCTTTTGTGAAGCCATTGCCCTAGTCGTGCATATAGATTCTTACTGTCAATATTTTTTGGAAATGTCGTTAGTGTCAAACCAAATTTAGAAGATCTGCCTTTCTTGTGCTGTCTACTTTCTTAGTGCTTACCAACTCGATCATCTGCGTGACTCCTGTAAATACAAACGGATGTTTCATGTTCGAAGGAAGATAGATTGGGGAGTCGTCAATGCTGCTTTAATCGTATGTGACCCTTATTGTACAAAGGAAGCAAAAAAGTGAACCGAATAAAGAAAAAATCTTATCGTCATGAGCCATTAGATGTCTCCATTTATCAAGTTTAGTTTAAAGTAAGAGAATTGAGTTCCTTAATACGCTTCTGCATGCACTCTCGCCACTTGCCATTCCAGCCATCGTGTCATACAGAGGTCAATCTAACCTCTCCGAGAGGTAAAACTATAGTATTCCTCCCGAAATTGCAAAGACCACAAACGGGAAGACACCTCCTAAGACCACCACGAAAGGCGCCACAGTAGTGCCCACTTGTGCCACTTGAGATGCGTAGCCAAGAGCTGCATTCTGCACCGCGGTCGGAAACAGCTCCCCTCTGTAGATAAAGAGCAAATTATAAGTGCCGGCCATGCCAAAAATCCCGAGAAATCCACATACCATCCTCACCACTTTCCGTACCCTACGTAGCGTCATCAAGCTCCCGATTAGACAGAAGAATCCACCGAACCACTGTGTTCCAAGTGCCAATGGCTTACTCCCGCGCTCATCAAGCAAGAGTGCCATCATGGTGAACGCTAGTGTTCACCCACCCCGTTGAGGAACACATTAAGCTTGAGGTGGGTGTGGAGTTTCATCATGTTTTGGTGAGAAAAATACTAAAATAATCTTAAATTTATTATACTCATGTTAATTCAGTTTTAAGTCTACGTCTTGTCCAAGTAGTTCTTTCAACCAATTTTGACCGAAAAATGCCAATTTAACAATATAGTCAACACCTGTCATCTTATGTGGCGTACCAGCTGATGTAAACAATTTTTTTAAAAATTTATGTGAATTTTTTTCCTTTTGTGACTGGAGAGGTCTGGGCGAGGGCCACCCTCACCTAGCCAAGGGTTGAATCCTGCAAGGGCATAGAGGTAATAATACGCAATGTTGCCCCCTTCTCGCGGTTTTCCACCCTCCCGAAGTCAAACTCACCGCGCTCTTAAAAATCTTCTGAAATTGACGAGTGCATGTGAGGGGACCATGAGTCTCAATTTCCTCCGGTGGATTGCTGTGAAAGGATGTCCTCATCTCAAGAGCATTCCTCTGCAGCTGCCCTTGCTTGCCCTTGCTTGACAATGGCCTCTTGCCTACTCCACCTTCTCTTCGAGAGATTAAGATAGACAATCAGCAAACATGGGAGTCGCTGGAGGGGGACCATTTCCTGGCTCCTTCTTTACTTGGAGGCTTCGCGCAGTTTTATACCTAGCGTCGTGCCACACAGTTACTTTTGAACTAGCAATTTGGCTTGTGCTATGCGCGGGTAAATGACTTACTACAGCTTGAAAGTATCGCAAAATTGTTGTATTACCATCGGAATATAGTTGTTATGGTGTTGTCTCTATATAATGGTGGTTGGTTTCTAACAATTCATGGTATATGACCGTGTCTTTTGTTTTGAAAACTAGCTTACCGGCAAAAGAAAAGAACTTCTAGTGGATGCCATGACCGGTTATGGTTCTTTCCGAGTAAGAAATGTCAATGCAAATCATGGAACTAGAATTCACTATATCGTTTGACTTCCACTGAAGAAATATATCAAAATCAGATAGATCTCGGTTGGCAAAACAGACCAAAGGTTGAAATCAGAATCAAGCAAGCAGTATTACTGGTATTACTTTGTTAGAGTACAATTGAGTTGCACCGTGAAATTGTTGAAACATTATCAAGTCTTAATAGCCGATCACTTTCCTTAACAGAATTAATGGAAACTATTTGGTTTATGTCCCGTCGCAAGTTTGTCGATTGTGACCCAAACAAACCATTTACAGCTGCACAGGCTCAAGTGATAACATGAAGTCTGAAGAGCCATGATGTGCATTAATGAACTAAACAAGTACAAAAAAATGCAAAACTGTGGCAAGTTCCTGTCTCCTCATCGGGCCTCTAGTAGTGTAAAAGTGATTTCATTGACTATAGACGAGTCCGACGCCAGACGAGGAATTTACTCTGTGCAGATTCCTCTCCACGAGGAAACCTGGTTGTTGAGGCACAGCCCGAGCGTTGTCACTACTCAACATTGTCCCAATCGACAACATGCTAGGCCTATCTTCAGGATGTTCTTGCAAACATAGGACACCAATATGAACACATCGTAACAATTGAGATAAATTGGATATGTCCACCAAGCATGAATCAATCAGTTCAGAAGACTTGCCAGCTTCGTACAACTTCCATGCCTACAAAATGAAAAATTGCACGAACTTCATTGGACCATAAAGCTGCTTAAGATTACAAAAATTATATAAAACAAATTACTCACATGGTTGACTAGATTGATTCGAATGATATAATCCCCTGTTCCTTTTTCCACTTACAGTTTCGAGGACCAAAATGCCGAAGCTAAACACATCCGATTCTGCTGAAAATAGCCCATCAATGGCATATTCAGGTGTCACGTAGACGCTGAGGAACAGGAGAAAATATGACAACATGCATTGAAATGGAATCAGAACCACCCTTTTTCACTCTATGCAGACCTTACTGCAAGATACTTACCGTGTCCCAACCACTCTGTTGGTATTTCCTTCTATCTCATCTCCTCCAAGTATCCTAGCCTTGCCCAAATCTGAAATTTTTAGATTCATCTCGTTGTCGAGTAGGACATTACTAGCTTTGAGATCCTGGTGGATTATCCTCAACCTAAAATCCTGATGAAGATAGAGTAGGCCCCTAGCGACACCGCAGATGATATTGAACCGCTTGTGCCTATCCAATAACTTACTTTTCTCTGTCTGTCGAGTTTCAGTCAAGTCAGTCCCATGTCTCGTGATATTTTTTTCTTTACAGGCAATGGCTACATTTTAAATTTAAATAGAAATACGTCAACTAGGTTACCAAAAATAAAGGCATCCAAGCTTTTGTTAGGCATGAATTCGTAGATCAGCGTCTTTTCGTCTCCCTGAATGCAACAACCAAGAAGCTTTACAAGATTTCGGTGCTGAAGTTTTGCAATTAGTATGACCTCATTCTTGAACTCCCTCAGTCCTTGCCTAGCGCTCCTTGAGAGTCTCTTCCCAGCGATTTCTCTCCATCTAAAAGTATACCCTGGATAAAGACAACAATGGGAAGATTCAATGCTGATGGCCGGATCATTGTGCTATGTTTCGGATAGTCCACTCCAAATTCTGTTTTATCTTGTATACAGGTCCAAAACCGCCTTCACCTAGGTTGTTCCTCATCGAAAAATTATTTCTGGACTCAACAAATTGCGTGTACGTCGAATAATGGGAGCTCCAAGTCATCATCAGGGTGTTCACTCTCTTGACCTTCAGATATATCTTCTGCTCTCTCTGATGTGGAAAATCGGAGGTACTTAGCTCAAGCAAAAAGAAGGCAGGGAAGCATGTGTTACTGTAAGTCCCACTTCTAATAATTTTCTGACTATGCAACTCTCTGACCATGCCAAATTTTCAGTTATCAAATCAAGAGTAATAATTTTCTTAGACCACAGATATTCTCTTTTGCATGAAAACATAGTATGGTGAGGAGAGTCATGAAAAGAAATATGTACCGTCGAAGTTTTTCCTTCTTCTGCGGGCGTAACAGATGACGACTAGCATGGCAATAGCTATGGCAATTGCTAATACAACTACCAGAACTATCCCCACCTTGGACTTACTCTTCCCTGCTCAATTGAAAAGTCAGCATTAAAAACGTGTAAATGCCAGATATGATGGGTAACTATGGAATGGTTTGTGCTCACATTTGAAAGGAAAAAGAATGATAGGTGAAAAGGAAATCTAGTGCAAGACCTACCTTTTTAAGAGATGCCAAAACAAGATAGTACCTATTTCAGAAGCTGGCATCCGCACATACAGAAACTGTTCATCGTCTGGATACTGTCTCATATCTATCAGATCACCGAACGACATTGCACATCCTCTTACTCGTCCTCTGATATCTGAGTCTGCATATGTTGTACATGAACAGTGGTTAAAGCATTTGGTCCTGCAATCTTTGAGGCTCAAGATACTATCCACTAAGCAATGAGTAGTATCCGGCAATTTCATGTTAGAATATTTCGCGAATCCATCGCTGGTGCTGCAGTTCAGAGGCTCGTTCCGAACACATTCTTGCAACCAATCAGTGGAATTCCATTCATCCGGGTTTTTTGGTGTGAATCCTTTTAAGCATTGGCAATACGGCAGCTGGTTAGTCATGCATTTGCTGTGGGCACTGCAAATGCCATAGGTGTCGCAGTAGTCCTTCGGAACCGTTAGGAAGAGCCTCCATCTTTGAGTCGCTTTGCTCCCTGTGGACTGCTCCCACAAGTAGTTTGTTTGATCAAAGACGCTCCTCACGAGCACAGATTTGTTGGTGACGGGATACATATAGTAAATTTCGTATCCATCAGATACGAAATTATACCAGAAAATGGAATTGGACCCTTGCTGCAGTGTGCTGCTGAAACGAAGGCCATTCCATGGTCCGCTCCTAAAGTACTTGTCGGAGCCCTTCCACGTTACAATGTCACGGAAATTACTGTTGGCCATCCCCCGAGTGAAATCTCCCGGAGACAGGTCGTCTGGGCTCTTCCAGGAAGATAACCGCCAATCGAGACTGGCCTTCAAGTCACATTCAAGCTTCATTTCTGGCAAAAAAGTGTCGGTTGGGTAGTCCAAGCTTTGCCACAAATAGGTATCCAAACTGTCGTTCTTGTCATCTCTCAGCACAAGATTTCCATAATCTAAGAGCTGTAAAACTGGATTCTCGGCCGGTCCAGCGGTGTTCGCGGACCAAACGACACTGTTGTTGTGGCGTAGGAGGACTATATCGTCTGTGTCATACCATCAACATGCCGCTACAGTGATTGATTGGATTGCTTCTATTTGCAACCCAAACAACAGTTCTAACTGGGATGTTCTTGTACCAAATTCCCACGTGACGGCCCCTCGAACTGCCTGGACTGAAAAATCCCAGTTCAAAAGTTCCCCCACTCGAAGCTATTGTCTCCCTGTCGCTTTCATCAGAGTCTTCCATCCGAAGCCTAGTGATGGATGGAATTCAGTCTGTTGAAACCATCTTGCCATCTAGAGAAAACGTTAACACTATTTACTTTTAAGGTCTTTGCTTAAATGCTTTGCAACATGTCAGCTCACTGCATATTGATTTTCCGAAGTTTTCGAACCATAAATTAGTGTCCAAAACGCACTCGCCAACAAGATCCAATATGAAAATTCTCAACTTTGAGACTAATGGTTTCCATCTTCCCATCTTTCTAGGGGTCATTGTTCTGGCTTGAAGCTCAACCAGGGAGGTTCCGGTCCTGGACCGAATTTCCACCATGTCGACAAAGTTGTTCATATGCAGCGAGAAACTTCATCGCGTCACCAAAGAAAGAGATCCGCAAAAGCGCACGCAGTCAAATTCCATTAAACTACATTATATTATCTTTTTTCTTGTTTTTGGTCATTGATTAAGAAGTACATTATAGAATTCAAGTGGAAGAACACATCCGGCAGATTGGTCACAGTCGGGAGCCAGAGGAAGCATTTCGAAAGTGGTACGTGTCAAAATTGCACGCATTTGTCGACCTCGAACGGAAGATTTTTTTAGGATACTAAAGAAGAACAAGTTATGCTCATGCTGTCTAACTGTTGGCACTTCTAAGCTACTCCATTAATAAGATTGGAGCTTGAATTTGCGGTTATTGGGCAAGGATGGGCCGAGTTAAAACGTGGTAAAATCCCTAGCTGGTTTCAAGGATGACAAGTTTGGCAAATATAGTATGACCAAAAAGAAAAGTTTGGCAAAAATAAATTGAATAGGCAAATTCTACTCGAAAAAAGAAAGATGAGCATTCAACATTATGGATAAAAATGGGCCCTCACATGAGTGAAATTTGATAAATTGGACAGCCTAGCCCAATCTTTATTGGGCCAAGCTGGACCTACCCTCCCAATGGGTGGATTTATTTTGCTATTTGAGAAAGGGGTAAAACATAAATGAATGGAAATTGTATAATCCCTCGACGTGCCATTCCTCACAAAGTTGGTGTCCGTCAAATGGGAAAAGAATTGAAAAAAAAGTCTTAAATCTATTATATTGATACAGATTCGATCCTAAATCGTTAAGTGGATAATTTAGTCATAAATCTTTTCATATTAATATTAATTCAGTTCATCTGATTAATTTAGGCTAGAAAATGATGATGTGAAGGCCAATCGTCCTACGTGGTATGATCGACGCCGAGATGGACAAATTTTAATAATATTTTTATTGATTTTTGTGATTTTTTTTTCTTGTTTTCCTTTTTCCCTCGTCTTTTCTTTCCTACTTTTTGTCGGTGGCCACCGCAAAAAAAAAAAATTATTTAAAAAAATCACAAATATCATTAAAATTTGTCCATGTCATCGTTGACCTTACCACATAAGATGGCCAATTTCAACCTAAATTGACCGAATGGATGAATTGGTACTAATATTATAAATTTTAAGATTAAATTGTTTAAAACCGAATTGGTATCAATATGATAGGTTTATAACTCTTTTTTGCACCTTTCCTCCGTCGAATTTTAAAAGAAAAAGACTGAGCTGTTGATTGAAAATTTTATATTTTTATGACACTTTATATAAGAATTACCATAAAAGGTGTGATTACGATTGCATTATGATTGAAGGATCGACCCTTTGAAAAGACCATACAAGCTCTCATTAAAAGATGTGTCAGATTTAAATGCATAAATATATGGAGATCCACTTGAAGGAGTATGGATTGCCAAAATTAGAAACATAGCATGGCACGCGGGATGGTTTGCGAAATTTTCATTTAGTGGACAAGGACAAATGACTGCCACATCAAGAAGCTTGAGGTCTTTACTGGAGTATGCTCAAAGGGAAAAGTTTTGCCTGTACCTGGGACTATATATTGGATGCAATTTGAATTGTCAATTAAGTGAGCCTCGCATAATCAACAATGTAAACGATCCCGACTTATGGGGCTCCAAATCCAGGCAAGTCTCACCCATCCGCAGTTGTCCAATTTTAGAACAAACTAGATCAAAGAAATAAAGAACTTTGGCCAGTTAGCACGTAGTCTCTCCCATTGCTCATTAATAGCCGCCTTGATTTCCTTTTTCCTCCTACTCTCCTCTTTTGAAGGCTCATCCTTTTGAATGGAATCAAGTGATACCATCAATTCCTTAAGGTACTATTGGCAAATATAAAAAATGTTCCTTTTTTCACCTTTTGAGAGTGCTGTCAATTTTAGCTTACTATGCCATGAGGTTATTGAATTGTTTACCACATCATTGTTCCAAGCCTTTTCCAATTCATTAACATTAGTTGAGTCCCGTAGTCATACGGTTTCAAATTTAAAAAATTGTCTGAAATTATCCTCAGGAGAAGTTGACCTCAGCAAAATAGGAGGGTGATCCAAGTTTACCACCGATAAGTGGACAAGCCCCAAATTAAGGGAATTTCTTACACTACGATGTCGAACAAACTGCTCGATCCATTCTATTCCAAATGCTTGCAAAGCCCTCTAGGCCCATTGTCCAATTATAAGGTTTGCTTTCGAACCTAAAATCAACACGCCCCCGTAAAACCATAAAGTCCCCAGTAAAACCATAAAGTCCACTTAAAAGTGACAAGATGGGCTCAATTCCCTTTAATAGGACGCCCCAAAACAATAAATAGTTCTTATTAAACTCTTCCCAAGCCACTTGTTTAAGACCACAATAATGAGGTGACTACATGGATGAAAGCCATCACAACTGTTTCGGCTTTTCTATGTTAGAAACCTCAATATTAATTCGGTTTTTATCTTTAAAAAAATGATAAAACTACGAGATCTTTTCACATGACTACTAATCCTCCCACAGTATTTTCTGTGGGAATTGAGAATGACTGAGCAAATCCAATCCTTCTGGTAAGAGTCTTTATGCATCTAGTATCACATTTTATCTTTAATAGAAACATAATATCTAAGTCACCAGATCGGCATGTGGCCTTCAACTATCACTATCAAGTTTTCCACAGTTCCTCAACAATTCCAAGCTATGATATATATGGCAACAATAGGAGCATAATTTGGCCCGCCTCCATATTTCTCCTAAACATGAAAAAGGAGTCACTCCAAGAATTCAAACGATGGTAGGTTACACGAAGCGGTTGTTGGCGTACCGAATTTTTGGGTTTTTTTTTTCTGTCTTTTTCTATTAGAGTTCATTTTTTTTTTTTTTTTTTTTCGGCTAAATTGACAAGCGGCCTTTCTCACACTCAACTCACAATGATCATTTAGAGAGAGAAGCTATGGACTTGTATTTCACTACAATGAGGGAGGAGACCCCTATATATACAAGTACAAGGCAAATCATATCCGTAGATCTCTCATCGATCTAACGATGGAGATCGTATCTCCCCAACTACCATCTACTAGCATTTATTACATAACTGTACAATTACCGTATCGCCCGCCTCCAAGAGTATTCTATAAGACTCTAGAAAACCTTCCATTCGAATAAAAGATATTTTTTTTCTTTGTAGAAAACGCTAGAATATCCCACATTTTTCTTTCAATACTAGGGAGAAGAAATAGAATTAAAAGAAAGACGAAATTACTAAGATAACTTTTAGAAAAATCATGTATCCTTTGATTAACTACTAGCTTAATTCAAATTTTAAAATCAAAAAACCCTAGGACTCAAGGATACAAGTCGAGGGTCGCTTGCTCCACGGATGGGTCACGGCCGTCGTTTAGGACCCTCTTGGATCGGGCTTCCCTTTGGGCCGTGACATTAGCATAATGGGGAAAAATGTTTAATATTTAATCTTTTTCACTCGAGAATTAAATCCTAGAACTTTACCTAATCTCGTTTGTTTACGTGTTATTATGAAAGTTTTCGGAAGAGTCAGATTTGACAATAATTAAAGTGCCCGGAGTAGGAAGATTTGAATTAAATCATAATTGAAAGTCAATCAAGACGAGCTTTCAATAACTAAGCAGCTCTTTAAATTCTTTCGAAAGCAACGAGACTACCTTATTCGTACCATGAACTATGGAAAGAAAAATATCTTCTATCCACTAATCTGACGTGTTTTTCTCATATTTTAGTACTTTCGCAATTAATTCTTGTTTCGAACTTTCCTTCTTTTTTCTTTCTGGCCCAATTCAAACCTATGTGCATTTTGTTCCTAGTAATGAAAGTTGAAACTATATTACTGGCGTATAGTTCTTTGACTGATCCGCGATTCCTATCAACAAATAAAGAATTATAACTTGCCTTGTGCTGAGTCAATTCTTAACTTATGCTTTATTAGTTAGGAGTGCTCAAATAGCATGTCCATGCATTCTTCCTTTTTCTTTTAATTGCCTTTTCCGTTATAGCTCATCCACTACTATCTATCTCCACTGTCGAGTCCTTTCTGATTTATAAATCGATCACTATACTTTAAGCCGAAATTAAACCAGTGTAAATTAGTCTTTCATATAAATGCTTACTTTTCTCGGACTTCGTATTTCCAATTGCATATTTGCACACTAAATTACTTTCTGTTTTATTTGATTAAGTTTGATTGGCCAGAGAAGTCTCTAATGTCTTTAGATTGTTTACATTCGTTCTATTTGATTTGATTAGGTTTGATTAGCCAACATGAGCACTCCTCCTTCCCAAAGTTAATGCACGTGGCTCTATGGAATCGTCTAGAACTGGAGCATATGTGATGGGACGGAATATACCAAAATTGAAGAGGGTTCCTCTGGTATGGGTCCAGGTAACTGGTCTTCAAGGAGAATCACTTCCCATCCGAACCCAATTGTCACTTCAGCCCATCCCATAGAAACCTAAAGAGCCGAAAGGTTTAACCCAAACCTCAAGTAACAAAACCCAACAGACCCAAAACCCAAAGTAGAATTTAAACCTAATGTCCCTCAACCATGCAGACTGATCAACCTGTTAGGAGACCATGCCCCCAACAAAAAGGCAAGTGCTCGTACAAGCCACCCTCGGGAAAAATCCGCGATCCTTTGTTCACAACCTTAATCCTCTATCCAATTTTCATTTCAACATAATTGTTTATTTCTTCTTTTCGTAAATTTTCTTTCAGCTTTATGATGCTTTCGTGGATATTAGATGCAAGGACAGATGATGCACACATGGATGACTAACCGGGTACTTGTGGCTTGTCAGACGAGAATATGTCAACTCTGAAAGGAAAGCTGGGAGAACTAAGCAGCCAAGAAGCTGACATGGATGAGTTGGAGACATGGTGCAGGAAAGCGAAAAGGATAAAAGGGGAATACTGGAGCGTGGTGCAATCATTCCGAGAAGGTAGGTCTCTTTCTCCGCAGCAAGTAGAGCGAGTAGATGACTTGAGCAAAGAACTTGAAGAGATTCTAGCTCACAATAGCTTCCAAAGAGTGTCGACGATAGGTGCTGCAGGATGTAGGAAAAGCTCACCTTTGGTGACATCCAAGCAAGTAGGCGATGAAAGTGTGAATCAAATAAAAAAGATCTGTGACTGTTTGATGGAGGATGAGATTTTCATTATTGGCATTTATGGAATGGGGGGAGTTGGCAAGACAGCCATTTTAATGCATGTCTGTAATAGAATACTGCTTGAGAATCCTACCTTCAATGATGTTTTCTAGGTTACTGTACCTCAGGAGTTTAGGGTGTACGAACTACAAGACGAGATTGCTAATGCAGTCGGATTAGACAATCTCTCAAAGGATAAGGACGTGAAGAGGAGGGTGTGCATACTGGATAAACATTTGAAGAAGAAGAAGAAATCAATGTCAATACTAGAGGGCCTATGGATGCACAAAAAAGTTGAGGATTTGGGAATTCCAGTTGAAAAGGGTGGCCTAAAGTTGGTATTGACAAGTCGGTCACTTGATGTGTGTCGTAGGATGCTATGCCAAAAGCAAATGAAAATAGAATGACTAAATGAGCATGATGCTCGGAGCTTATTTTTAGAGAAACTTCACTTTGAGAGAAAACTCCCATCAGAAGTGGACAAAATTGCAAGGTCCATTGTGGATAAGTGTGGGGGTTTGCCACTTGGAATCGTTGAGATTGCGATTCATATGAGGGGAGTCGAGGAAGTGCATGAATGGAAAGACCTGTTGTAGAAATTAGAAAACTCGAGGATGGAACTTGACGTGTTTAAGAACTGAAACTTAGTTACATGAACTTGGGTAATCTTCGAGTGCAACAGTGTTTCCTGCATTTGATACTTCGTTTTGGAAAAGATATTTCTGAAGCTCATAGAGAGGATTTGATAGTCTTTCATAGATGAGGGCTTGTTAGGTGGAATTGCCACTTGGCAAGAACTATATGACCAGGGTAACACCATATTAGATAAAATCATAAAGGCTTGTCTATGGCATAATCTGGAAGAAGAGGAGCATGTGCACCCCCTGATAAGAGACATGACATTACAAACAGTGACCAGCACAACTCACATGGTCAAGGCCTACCGGGGATTGAAAGAAATTCCACGGGAAGATTAATGGACTGCTGATCTTGATAAAGTATTACTACAAGACAACAAAAAAGAACAAATCCCATACGGTATATTGCCAAATTGCCCTAAACTTACAAGGCTCTCATTGGGTGGCAATGTCAAGTGGGAATTCATCCATGAATATTTGTTCAGGCATCTAAAGGCCTGCATGGTAACGTTTATGTTTCTCCCAATATCTGTTCTTTTGTTTTCCGGAGCAAAAAAAAAGAACATAAATTTGTTTGGTAACGCCAACTTATTTTTCTATTCCCTAGAGTAGAAAAGTAACTTGGGAATAAATTTGAAACCGAAACAAGAAAGAAAAAGAAGTAGCTTCTTCTTTCTATGAACAATTTCTAGAAATAAGCTAATTTTTTATTTTCTATTTTTCTTTTGTTCTTCTTCCTTGTTGTGACCACCGCCGACCGCCTCCAAACCGCTGGCCGCCTCCAGCCGTCACCACCGCCCACAGCCCACCGGCCACCTCTGCCAGCCGACAATCGCCACTAACCGTCGTCGCCACCACCCGACCACCGGTAACCTGCTGCCGTCACCGCCAACTGCTGCTTGTCACCACCTGACCGCCGACCATCGCCGTCGATTGCCAACGCACGATCCCCACCCACAGCACATCGACCATCGTCCCCTCCCGCGGCCGCCGTCTGCCAGTGTGGGCGGTGGTTGTGCGGCGGCGATCAGCGGCGATGGTCGAAGGTCGACGGTCGGCGGTGGGCGATCGACGGTTGACGGTTGTGTAGCAGCAGGCGGCAATCGTGCAGTGGCGGGCGGCTGTCACGCCTCGATCCTCCAAGCGTGTGTCCATCCCTCTTTGGTCGATTAAAAAGCGACGTCCTAGGACGCATTGCCAACCCATTCATTTTAATGCACATGCGGAAGTAAATAAATAATCCCCAGACAAAACACAATGGGATAGAAAAGCAGAGCCACAAATTTTGAAAAACCAATAACCACACATATATATACACAGCAAACCATGTCGTATATAATACAAGCTGGTCTATTTATAATGTCTACAAAACAGGGGGTTTCACAAAACTACGGATCTTCGTCCTCCTCCTCATCTTCATCCACATCCTAATTGGAGCCTTCCTCTAACATCCCGGGTCCCACTTGTGTGATATTGTCCGCTTTGGACACTGAGTCCTCACGGTTTTAAAACGCGTCTCGCAGGTTAAGGACCCGTACCTTTTGCGGCCATCCCCACCAACACGATATTGTCCGCTCTGGGCCCGTACCTTTGCGGCCACCCTCACGGTTTTGTTCTCAGCACAGCGGAAGCATGTGTGAAACGCGTCTCCAACTTACAAATTCCGTTCCGAACAAACCGCAAGCTCAAATCACGATCCGAAAGATGCTATAGCTTCACAACATCCCAAAGTACCATTTCTAAAAAATTTACAGCTTAACGACTCAAAAATTGGGTTTCGCCACACAATTACCCATGAAATCCGAATTTCAAGCCCTAATTGCGGCAATTGCTTTAAGCAAGTGATTAAAGGCTTCAATTTCTTACCGGCCTTGCAAAACACACTTGAGTCGGCTTGATGAGGCGTCCGGGTCACGAGCGCGCCAAATTTTTTCCTTTTTCCCTTTTTCCTTTCTCTTCTTTCTCTCTTCTCCCCGTTTTGCGTTTCCCCTGCTTCTACCGATATTCTCTTCTTTCTCTCCCTCTTTCTCTCTTTTTATACTCAGCCGAAGCTTCCACGGTTCTCTTCAGCCTCCCCCTTTTTTTGACTTTTCAAACTCTTCTTTTCCTTTTATTTTATTAAAGAGCCCATATATTACATTCTCCCATCCTAAAAAAAATTTCGTCCTCGAAATTTACAAGCACCTCAATCATGAAACAAGCGAGGGTATTTGCGCCTTGCCTCTTCCTCGAGTTCCCAAGTGGCCTCTCTCTCCATGTTATTTTGCCATTGGATCTTCACATAAGGAATAGTGCGTCGTCGCAACACTTGATCCTTTTTATCGATAATACAGATGGGCTGCTCTTCGTACGTTAAGTTTTCTCTTAACTTCAATGGTGTAAAATCCAATACGTGATCAGGATTTAGCACATATTTCCGTAATAAGGATACATGAAACACATTATGGACTCCGGATAATGCTGGAGGTAAAGCTAGCTTATAAGCAACTTCACCAATCTTTTCTAATATCAAAAATGGTCCCATGTACCTTGGGCTTAATTTACCACGCGTGCCAAATCTCATGACGCCTTTCATAGGAGAAACCTTCAAGAATACATGGTCTCCTACATTAAATTCTACTTTGCGCCTCTTAAGGTCCGCATAACTTTTCTGACGGCTTTGTGCTGTTTTCAAATGCTCTCGAATAAGTCTGATTTTCTCTTCGATTGTTGTATGAATTCAGGGCCGGTTAATCTTTTCTCACCAACATCATCCCAGCAAATAGGAGTCCTACATTTACGCCCATATAAAGCTTCAAAAGGAGCCATTTTAATACTAGAATGATAGCTGTTATTATATGAAAACTCTGCCAAGCGTAAATGTTCATCCCACGAACCACCAAAGTCAATAACACAAGATCGTAGCATATCCTCTAATGTCTGAATAGTTCTTTCTGACTGGCCATCCGTTTGTGGATGAAAAGCTGTGCTAAAGTTGAGTTGAGTACCTAACGTCCCTTGTAAACTCTTCCAAAAGTTGGACACAAATTTGGGATCCCTATCGGAAACAATACTCACCGGAACTCCATGAAGTCTCACTATCTCATTGACGTATCGCTTCGCCATGTCTTCAAGTGAAAGACCGAATTGATAAAACAAAAAGTGTGCAGATTTAGTCAATCGATCAACAATCACCCATATGGCATTCTTACCACTAGGCGTCCTCGGTAAGCCGACGATGAAATCCATGGTAATATGCTCCCACTTCCATTTAGGTACTTCAAGTGGGTGTAGCTAGCCACCTGGTTTCTGATGCTCAATTTTCACTTGCTGGCAAACTAGGCATTGGTCGACAAACTTCACAATATCTTTCTTCATATTGATCCACCAAAAATTTCCTCTCAAATCCCTGTACATCTTGGTGCTCCCCGGATGAATCGAGAATCTAGTGCTATGAGCTTCTTGTAATATCTCATTTTTCAATTCTGAATCATTGGGAACACATAATCGACCACGAAACCTCAATGACCCATCTACATGGCTACTAAAGTCATCTTGTTTCCCAACTTCTACACCTTCTTTGATCTTCTCCAATTGAGGATCTTTATTTTGTTTAGCCTTAATTCTGTCAATCAATGTCGGTTGTACTCGAAGATTAGCTAATTGAACACCAAGCCGATGGACCAAAACCTCCAGGTCCAGCTTTCTCATATCTTCAAGAATAGGTTTTTGAGAAGTGAGCAATGCTGCCATATTTCCAGAGGATTTGCGACTCAAGGCATCGGCTACCACGTTAGCTTTACCTGGATGGTAATTGATGGATAAATCATAATCCTTCAAAAGTTCTAGCCATCTCCTCTGCCTCATGTTAAGTTCCTTTTGAGTAAAAATATATTTCAAACTCTTGTGATCGGTAAAAACTTCACATTTTTCACCATACAAGTAGTGCCGCCATATTTTTAATGCAAACACAACCGCCGCCAACTCTAGATCGTGAGTAGGATAGTTCTTCTCATGAGCCTTCAACTGTCTAGAGGCATATGCCACAACTTTACCATCTTGCATAAGAACACAACCTAAACCTTCCTTAGATGCATCGCAATAAATTGTAAAGCCACTAATTCCTGAAGGCAAAGTTAATATAGGAGCTGACACCAATCGCCTCTTCAACTCTTGGAAACTACATTCACATTGATCTGACCACACAAATTTAACTCCCTTCTGAGTTAGGCGAGTAAGTGGATTGGCAATTTTTGAAAACCCTTCTATAAATCTTCTGTAATAACCTGCTAGCCCAAGAAAACTTCTTACCTCCGTGACATTGGTAGGGCGATTCCATTGAACAACTGCTTCAACTTTCTTTGGATCAACTGAGATACCATCCTTTGATATTACATGACCCAGGAATTCTATATGATCAAGCCAGAATGCACACTTACTAAATTTAGCATAAAACTTCTTTTCACGCAAAGTTTGTAAAACAACTCTCAAGTGTTGTTCATGTTCTCCCAAACTCCTCGAATACACCAAAATATCATCGATAAATACCACAATAAATCTGTCAAGAAATTGCCTGAATACCCTGTTCATCAAATCCATGAAAGCCGCAGGTGCATTTGTTAACCCAAAAGGCATGACAAGGAATTCATAATGCCCATACCTTGTTCGAAAGCGGTCTTTGGCACATCATCAACTTTTATCTTCAACGATGATACCCGGAGCGGAGGTCAATCTTAGAAAATACTTGAGCCCCTTGAAGTTGATCAAATAAATCATCTATCCGAGGTAAAGGATATTTATTTTTGATCGTCACCTTGTTAAGTTCTCGATAATCTATGCAAAGTCGCATACTACCGTCTTTCTTCTTCACAAATAGAACAGGAGCTCCCCAAGGCGATACACTAGGCCTAATAAAACCCTTATCCAAAAGCTCTTGCAATTGAGTCTTCAATTCACTCAATTCAGAAGGTGCCATTCGATATGGGGTCTTAGAGATGGGTGATGTACCAGGCATTAAATCGATGCAAAACTCTATCTCTCTATCAGGAGGCAAGCCAGGTAAATCTTCAGGAAATACATCAAGAAATTCTTTGACAACATGAACATTTTCTAGCTTTACCGGTTCCTTACTTGTATCTTTTACACAAGCCAAATAACCGTAACAACCATTTTTCAAAAGCTTTCTTGCTCGCATAGCTGAAATTAACCTTGGAAAAGTGCCTTCATAACTTCCCGAAAAAGAATTCTGGTTGATTTGGAGGTCGAAAAATAACTTTCTTTGAATAACAATCGACAAAGTGGCATGATATTTTGATAACCAATCCATCCCTAGAATAACATCGAAATCTCGTATATCTAACTCCACCAAATCCACAAGCAATGGTACATCATCAATTCGCAACAAACAATTCTTGAACACACGATTAGCAATCAAGAAATCACCAGTGGGAGTATCGATACACAATTCATAATTTAGAAGCTCAGGCAGCATATCAAGTTTCCTTGCAAAGTTCATGGAAGTAAAGGAATGCGTGGCACCGGGATCAAACAATGCATAAGCAAGTTGTGAGGCAATAGAAATATTACCTGCAACAACTGTATTAGAAGCCGCTGCATCCTCTCCTGTCATCGTAAAAACTTTCCCAGTCATCCTTTGCTTTTGCTGGCCTTCTTGTGGCTTATCAACTGGAGGTGCGGTCTTCCTCATAGAACAATTATAGGCTCGATGTCCAGGTTGTCCACATACAAAACATACTCTACTATCTCCAGGGGCATTCTTCTGTGTTGGACAATCACGTGCCATATGTCCCATTTTTCCACAAGTGAAACATGCTCCTCTCTTGCGGTAACAAGGACCGCTATGTCGTTTCCCACATGTAGTACAAGGGCCTGGATTATTCTGAATTCTGGGCTTTCTGGCTGATTAAAAGCTTTCCTCTTTCCACCGCCACCGCGCCGCTATCCCGATAGTCGGTGAATCTCAACTTCTTATGCTGAGGTACGCCTTGCACATCTCGCTCCGAATCTTTTGTTCCACTCGATCGCTCATTCCAGCACGTCTTTATAAGATGTCAATGCTAGAGGTGTGAGTGCCGAACCAATTTCATATCGGAGCCCCCTCTGAAAGTGATCAGCTTTATCTTGCTCATTAGACACATATTGCTCAGCAAATCTACTCATTTGATTAAAGCGGGCTGCATACTCCAAAACCGTGGAGTCGCCTTGAGATATGTGTATAAAATCACTCTTCATTTTTGTCTGAAATGACACTGGAAAGAATTGGGCATTGAAAGCCTGCTTAAAGTCCTCCCAAGCTATAGCACCACCTCTATCTCCGAGAGCTAGCCTCATTCCCTCCCACCAATGCTCTGCCTCGCCTTCTAAGTATCGAGAAGCAAAAATAACTTTCTTATCTTCAGAACACCTTTAGCTTCAAAGATCCCTTCAATCTTTCTAGTCCACCGCTCACCTGCAAAGGATCAGCTTTCCCATCATAAGTGGGTGGTTTCACCTTTCGAATTGCGCAAAGGTGTATGAGCCGGTTGCTCCATCTCCACTCAATTTCTTTGCTTGACGATACCAATGAATCATGGCTCGCTCAAAGTCACTTGGGGGAAACGACTGTTGGTTAACTTCCCTGACTTCATCCGAGTTAGGACTTTCATCACGCCGATCCTCCTGTCTCCTCCTTAGAGACGCACCTCGAGAAGCTTGAGGCGTGTCTCTAACATCAGGGGCTACAACTTGCTTGCCTTTACTATTTCTACGAAGCGAAGCAAGTGTCTCTGAGTCACGCATGATCACCTGAATCCAAGAACGGAGCTACAACTTAATATCTAAAAGGCTAACGCGTTAAAAAAAAAAATCTATCACACAATCTCACATCGTCCCACATTTACCCAAACAAATCAAAACCTAAGCTCTGATACCATTTGTAACATCCCGGGTCCCACTTGTGTGATATTGTCCGCTTTGGACACTGAGTCCTCACGGTTTTAAAACGCGTCTCGCAGGTTAAGGACCCGTACCTTTTGCGGCCATCCCCACCAACACGATATTGTCCGCTCCGCCCGTACCTTTGCGGCCACCCTCACGGTTTTGTTCTCAGCACAGCGGAAGCATGTGTGAAACGCGTCTCCAACTTAAAAATTCCGTTCCGAACAAACCGCAAGCTCAAATCACGATCCGAAAGATGCTATAGCTTCACAACATCCCAAAGTACCATTTCTAAAAATTTACAGCTTAACGACTCAAAAATTGGGTTTCGCCACACAATTACCCATGAAATCCGAATTTCAAGCCCTAATTGCAGCAATTGCTTTAAGCAAGTGATTAAAGGCTTCAATTTCTTACCGGCCTTGCAAAACACACTTGAGTCGGCTTGATGAGGCGTCCGGGTCACGAGCGCGCCAAAATTTTTCCCTTTTTCCCTTTTTCCTTTCTCTTCTTTCTCTCTTCTCCCCCGTTTTGCGTTTCCCCCCTTCTACCGATATTCTCTTCTTTCTCTCCCTCTTTCTCTCTTTTTATACTCAGCCGAAGCTTCCACGGTTCTCTTCACCTCCCCTTTTTTTGACTTTTCAAACTCTTCTTTTCCTTTTATTTTATTAAAGAAATGTGACGACCCGAGCGGCGGTGCGCGGGGAGGAGGGATGGCGGTGCGTCCGCGCCTCCGGTCCTCGGACGTGCGCAAGGGAAGGGGAAGGGATTCCTCTCCCTCTTGTCCCACATCGCTTAGGGGGGAGTCTTGGGCCTTGTATATAAGGCTTGGGTTCCTTTAATTGTGTGACGCGTTTCACACAAGGGGAACCCTGTGATGAGAACAAAGCCTTGAGGGGCCGTGGCTGGGACTGACTCGAGCGGTGACCAAAGAGGACAATATCTTGGCTGGGGACCGTGGCTGGGACTGACCCGGCGGCAGCCCTCGCGAGACGCGTTTAAAACCGTGAGGACTCGGTGTCCAAAGCGGACAATATCACACAAGTGGGACCCGGGATGTTACAAATGGTATCGAGCCGACTCTCGACAGGCGTGTGGGGCCACAACGAGGACGCCGTGCTCCCAAGGGGGGGAGAATGTGACGACCCGAGCGGCGGTGCGCGGGGAGGAGGGATGGCGGTGCGTCCGCGCCTCCGGTCCTCGGACGTGCGCAAGGGAAGGGGAAGGGATTCCTCTCCCTCTTGTCCCACACCGCTTAGGGAGGGGTCATGGGCCTTGTATATAAGGCTTGGGTTCCCTTAAACTTGTGAGACGCGTTTCACACAAGGGGAACCCTGTGATGAGAACAAAGCCTTGAGGGGCCGTGGCTGGGACTGACTCGAGCGGTGACCAAAGAGGACAATATCTTGGCTGGGGACCGTGGCTGGGACTGACCCGGGCGGCAGCCCCTGCGAGACGCGTTTTAAAACCGTGAGGACTCAGTGTCCAAAGCGGACAATATCACACAAGTGGGACCCGGGATGTTACAAATGGTATCAGAGCCGACTCTCGACAGCGTGTGGGGCCACGGCGGACGCCGTGCTCCCAAGGGGGAGAATGTGACGACCCGAGCGGCGGTGCGCGGGGAGGAGGGATGGCGGTGCGTCCGCGCCTCCGGTCCTCGGACGTGCGCAAGGGAAGGGGAAGGGATTCCTCTCCCTCTTGTCCCACATCGCTTAGGGAGGGGTCATGGGCCTTGTATATAAGGCTTGGGTTCCCTTAACTTGTGAGACGCGTTTCACACAAGGGGAACCCTGTGATGAGAACAAAGCCTTGAGGGGCCGTGGCTGGGACTGACCCAGGCGGTGACCAAAGAGGACAATATCTTGGCTGGGGACCGTGGCCGGGGCCCGACCGGGCGGCGGCCCTGCGAGACGCGTTTTAAAACCGTGAGGACTCAGTGTCCAAAGCGGACAATATCACACAAATGGGACCCGGGATGTTACACTCTGAGTACACTGGAGTTCCTAGATCTTCAAGATCGGGGTCCACCGGGTTTACCAGCGAACCTCCTGTGGGATTTGCCGTGCCTTTCCCAAAGGCCACTTCCAACACGTACATGGGGATCTCAGACTCTAGTATAGGACCTTCCATCTCTCCATCTCAAGCCTGACGATACCATGCTCTGTGTTGATGAGGTACCTTATGGGGTAAGGTCTCATCGACCTAAACCACATATTTCACCAACTCATAGGTTCTTCCCCTGGAGCTCCCATGCAGTGGGATAAAATACTTCTGCTCTGTCACCTTCTTAGGTTGACCAAAACGTTCGGGAGGAGCTGCCATTTATGGACCTGAAATGTTATCCCATAACGGGGTGAGACGACGTCTTAGCAAGTTCATCCCCTAAGACCCGACTAGGAAGAAAATACGCCATGAGGGCTACCTAAGCACAAGCACAAGTCAGAGGACTTACCTTAACCTCAGTTCCTTCTTGCAAGTCAAAATAATTCAACCATTCCATTGATCATATCAACAAGACTACTCACTCGAAGCTGATAATAGATAGTATAGCTCACCAGAAGTTGCCAATAGATAGTATATTGCTCACTCTAAGCTGTCATATCGCTCGCAAGCTAATATGATATACTAATTATGCTCACTAGAAGCTGCCAGGTATACTGCTCACCAGAAGCTGCCATATCGCCCGCAAGCTGATATAGTATACCGGTATACTGCTCACTCTAAACTGATGTATCCAGCCCGCAGGCTGATACAGTATACCACCCTGATCATTTAACCAATTCACCATTTTTATCACACTCGATAAAAATAATCGTGTATGGGGACACGCTCGGCCTTAGCCAAAATACAATATTTTCCCTTTTAAAGATCCCACAAATTTCAACAGTCCCCAAATCCATTTTTGGCGCTATAAACCGACGCCCAATGATTTCCCAATTAATTATTGAAATTAAATAAATTTTGGGATAAATACCCAAAATCACAAATCACACTCAAATTGCACAAAATAACAGTCAAAGAAATAATCCAACCACACCATTGCAATCAGCACGAAATTCTAGTCACCGACCATCCCAGTCTAATTTCCGCAAAATAATTAATTAATTAATTAATCAATTAATTACGAAAAATAATTAATAAAAGCCAAAATGTTCACTTAGGCTAGTAAAGCCTAATTAAAAGTCGAGACGGGCCTGGAAAATTTTCGAACCACTCTAGATAAATACTAGAGCTTGTCTAGGTTCTAATTACAGTACTCTAACCACCTAACATGCAATAACGATTAATTAAATCGCTAATCTATTCTAACTATCCACCTAATTCATATTTAGTTTAAACTAATTAACCCTTAAATGACATTAACTTACAAAGCAGGGACTAGTGAGCTAAACTCACTTGATTAACGATCCGCTTGGACCACAACGACGGGGACGCGGAGGGGATCGACAAACTCCAAAGTGGGATCACCAAGCGGGGTCGGGAAAGGCCTGAAAATGGGCCAACAGCGGCTAGAAATACCCACTGCTTTGGTTTTGCTCGATGGCTAAAGAGGCTGACCGATGGTTGTGGGTTGGCTCGGAACGATGAGGGAAGGTCGGTGGTGGCAGCAGCAAGCCAGGCAGGGGCAGGTAGAGCTTGGACGGCAGCGCACGGTGGTTCGACAGCCTCAAGCAACAACCAAGATGAACGAAGGCACAGGGATGACCAGCGGAGAGGCGAGAATGGTGAGCGGGGCCCGGGGTCGTGCGTGGGGGACGCTCGGAGCAAGCACGCGAGCGGCAGTCGCGTTCTAGGCTCCGGTGGGCGTCGACGGCAAGGGGCTGGCTGCTAGCTCGGTTTCCTGGAATTTTTGAAGTCATCAGCTGCTGGGAATGAGGCCGGTCAACGATGGGAGGGAGAAGGAGGGAGAGAGGGGGACAAGCTTGCTTTTGGAGGGTCCCATGAGCTCTTTTCCTATCCCTTTAGTCTCCTTGAAGGGTCCTACCACCATGGCTGGCTTCCCCTCAGATTTTCCAGACCAATTGCTTCGTCTAGAAGTCTTGAGTTGGTCCAAAGGTTAGGTCTAAGGGGGGCACACGAATTTGCACAACATTTGGCTCAATTTCCAATCAATTCCTCTTCGAATCAATTCATTTCGGCTTCTATAAATTTCATTATTGAGTGAACACTCAAATCGGTATTTTTCCTCGCCAATTGATCTCACTTGCATCCCAATTTCACGAACAAAAACGGTCCTCGGAATTTCCCGATCAAAAAGGCCCTATCTCGACTTATTTCGCCAAAATCTCCGTTTGTAGAAAAATCTTCGGAGACTGAGTTGACGTTCCTAAAATGACTTGTGACGTGGCAGAACTTTCAATTTCTGAAATCGAATTCAAATTTGCGATTAATTTTAATCTGGTGCGATTTTAGCGTGACCTAGGCTACCGGATAGCTTTCAGAAATTTTTAGTGCAAATAACCCGTGGTCGATTTTCTTTGATTGAACCTCTTCGACACATTGGCGACTTCTGGTTGTCGTGAAAATCTCGAGATTTCAAATACAGACACGAGGTACCAAAACGACAAAAAAATCAGTTTAATGCTAGTCGACGAGAATTTTATAATTTAGTGGAATCACCCATGTTTAGCAACACATCTCAGTCGAACTGACATATCTCTGATCTCTAATCGACTTTTAGCTGTGCCGTAATGATCTCTGCAGATGAGTACGGTGGAGTAATCGATTCTTGGTCAAATTCTCAAGTCTATTGCATTAAAATTCCGTAATGACTTCCACAAATAGTCTAGTTATCTGAGGAGTGATCGGTTCTGAGAATAGCACTATAAGCACATCGATAAAAGGCTCGTTAATTTAATTGAAAGCAGAACTCAAAAATCTAGGATGTCACAGCGGCGGTCCGTGAGCAAAAAGAAAAAACGTATAAATACAAAAATTTATAAATCTTACCAAATGCATTTATATTATTTTTCTATTTCAAGAATAGAAATCTTGTATAGTTACCAAACACGTTATTTTACTCAGACCGCCGCGTTACCATGCGCACCCTAAATGGGCTGAAGATACTAGATCTCAACAACACTAGAATCATTGAATTGTTGGACCCCATCTGTCACTTGGAGAGCTTGGAAGCACTATTACTGCAATGGTGTACGGCATTATGTTGATTCCTTATTTAGGAAAGTTGGACTTCAAGGGATGTGGAGGTGTTGAAGTAATGCCAGCGGGTTTGGAGATGTTGGGAAAGCCAACGTACCTCAACCTAGATGCCATAAAGATTGAGATGTTACGAGAAGGAGTGTTGGGGAAGCTGGTGAACCTATAATGACTAGCGATTCAAGAGATGAGGGCAGGGGAAGAGGCAAAAGTAAAGAAGGTGGAAGCACTCTATTGCTACGCTCCAGACGTGGAAACATTTGGTGCATGTGTGAGGCTTCTCGAGCAAAACAGCTCCCAAAAGTAAATTTGACTTATCCCTTTTCAAATCTCATTAAACTCAAATAACAAAAATAACTCGTCATTTTAACAATGTAGATACATGTCAGAAAGGCCACTGAGAAATAAAGTAGACCAAAGAGCTATTCATTTAGGTAAATAATTCTAACGCGTGAAATAACATCTTGCTGGGAGAGAGGACAGGAACTTTCTTATATTTCAATGCATAGAAAAGAGTGTATGGAGAGCAAAGGAAATCAAATCAGATATACATAATCAAAATAGACAGAAATTTAAAAGAAATATCATAAATATCTCTAGAAGAGCAATGTTTAGAATGCAAGAGGAGACGCGAGGAGTTTCTTTTTCTTTTTTCTTTTCTGATGTGAATAAATCCGTCTAAGCAGAACCGATTTTTATAAAGGAGGTGGGCATCTTGTTGCGGAACACTCTTTTTTAACTTTCTTCATGGGTCGTGTTTGCCACGTCCTTCTTCATGTCCTTAAGAGTCTTATGCATTAGGACAGCCGGTGATATAAACGTGACTGTTGATTGAATTAGATATTTATCGCAAATGCAAGTGTGTGTGGGGATGAGAGAGAGCGCATTGACGAAGTGTCTCTTTAGGCAGAAAGAGGAGATGTACTTTACCTACAAAATTGTGACAGCCCGGATTCCGTGACCTTAGTCCGAGGATCAGCACCAGCACCTCAAGCACGTACCAAAAAACAAACCAATGATAGACGTAGATGATGTTTCCAGAAGGGAAATTGAGAGGTCCTCCGAATGGGCCTTGTCATGATTCCTTAGGAACTTTTTGTATATATAACCAACAAGTTAAATTAAATTATCCCTAACGAATGCATTGCTGGCTGTGGTCAAGCTTTTACAGAAAATACTTTTCAGTCTCACAGATGCAATATAATATTCAGCTTGGGCTAGTTGATAGAAAAGCACTGAACTCAATCAGTCTCTTCCTTTTCATCATCCTTTTCCTAAGAACAATCGTCTAATCTTGACTCGAGTGTCAAACAGTAAATAAAAGCAAAATGGTAATCAAATAGTTCAATTTAGACTCGGTTAATTAATTTTCTTTCTCATGCAAGAAACTGAAGGAGAATGCATGATGAGCAAAAGCAATTACAAACATCGACGCATAAACCCGTTATCTGTCTAGTTAACGAGAGGCTACAATTTCTAAGGGATTGAATTCATAATTTGATGGTTTTTTATGCCGTATGTTGCAAGAGCCGGAACATTTGGCCATCTCTCGGACTCCTTTTTCTTGAGAACAATCGTCTAATCTCAACTCAAGTGTCAAACCGTAAATGAAAGCAAAATGATGACTAAGTAGTTCAATTTAGATTCGGTTAATTAATTTTCCTTTAGAATGCATAATGAACATAAGCAATTACAAACGTATATGCACAAACTTGTTATCTATCTGATTAACGAGATGCTACAATTTCTAAGGGATTGAATTCATAGTCTGATGGTTTCTTATGCTATATGTTACAGGAGCCAGAACATTTGGCCATCTCTCGGACTCCTTTTCCTAAGAACAATCGTCTAATCTCGATTCGAGAATCAAATGGTAAATGAAAGCAAAATGGTAACCAAATAATTCAATTTAGATTCGGTTAATCAATTTTCCTTCTCATGCAAGAAACTGAAAGAGGATGCATAATGAACATAAGCAATTACAAACGTCTACACATAAACTTATTATTTATCTGATTAACGAGATGCTACAGTTTCTACGGGATCGAATTCATAGTATGATGGTTTTTCATGCTGTATGTTGCAGGAGCCAGAACATTTGGTCGTCTCTCAGACTCATTTTCCTAAGAACGATCGTCTAATCTTAATTCGAGTGTCAAACAGTAAATGAAAGGAAAATGGTAACCAAATAGTTCAATTTAGATTCGGTTGATTAATTTTCCTTCTCATGCAAGAAACTAAAGGAGAATGCATAATGAACAGAAGCGATTGCAAATGTCTTCGCATAAACCTATTATCTATCTGATTAACGAGATACTATAATTTCTAAGGGATTGAATTCATAGCCTGATGGTTACGCAATATGTTGCAGGAGCTGGAACATTTGGCCGTCTCTCGGACTCGTTCTTGGGAAGAAAACCTGTTCTCAGAACGCCACCTTCGTTGCTTGATGACCCTCCGGATTACTAGACCTCCCTGCTTCATTACCGGATTCAGCATGGGTGGGATCGGTCTATGTGCTTTCATGATATTGAAGAGGTGTGGGGCAGCAGGATTGTCCACTTTCTATTTCTTCTCGTATGGCATCGCTTATGTGTCTCACTTGTGGCGGGCTCTCTACATTGCTTCCTCCGTTCCCTCCATGCTATGTCCTCCCTTTCATCTCGGAGTTCCCACATGGATCTCTCATCGATGCGGTGACGTTGCCTGTCACTAGGATTTGTCTTTCCTTGGCCATGGCGATCAACTTCCTGTATTCCGTCGTGTACGATAGCATTAGCCTAAATGCCGTCAATCTCCAGACCAACCTTTACCTTAATGTGTTCCTCTACGGAGTGGCTGAGGTGCCGGCCTTCACGATAACGGCAGTCTTGCTCTATAAGTTCCGGAAGAAGCCATTGGCAATTGCAAAACAGTCGTTCAGTGAATTCTTCTGCCATACTGGGAGCTTAATGATGCTACATGTGATATGGAAAGTGGTGAGGATGGTGTGAGGAATTATCGGGATTTTTGGCATGGCCAGAACGTATAATTTGCTCTTTATCTAGGCGGTGGAGCTGTCTCTGGCCGTGGTGAGGAAGCAGCTCTTGGCTGTGCAGCTCAGGCGTGGCAACTGGGTGCGATTTTTGCACCTTTCATGGTGGTCTTAGGAGGCGGCTTCCCTTTTGCACTCTTTGTGGTTTCTGCAATTTTGGGAGCAATGCTAGCGTTTTACCTCCTGAAGAAGTTAACTCAGCCTCGGTACGCTGCAATGGCAGGAATGGAAGCTGGGGAGAGTGCACGCACGAATGTATGAAAGAACTCAATAATCTTACTTTAAGCTAAACTTGATTAACGTAGGCCTAAATGACTGTTCTTGATGATTGGATTTTCCTTTTCTTTTGGCTTCACTCAATTACTTCCTTTGTAGAAGATTTGAAGGATCGCGTACGATGACAGCAGCATTGACTAGAGGAACACATGATCACTTCTTTTGTCTTGTTTTTTCTTGGTCATGCCTTTATGAGGGATCAAGATCACTAGCCCTCCTATTGAAATGTCGAAAAAGAAATGTCTACCCATTATGGTACTAATTAAGCTTATTATTTAAGCATCTAACTGCGAACGTGAATGGTAAACTACCCTTACACAAGAGCAAGAACCTTAGCAGTTCATTGCCATGAAAGGCGAGTTTACCGCAAGACCAGTGCTTAAAGGAACTACCTCACCAGGTGGCACAACCAACTCTATGCTGAGAATGCAGAAAGCCGTGTCTCTTAGACAAAGAAAAATTTCTACTTTTAGCCCCTGTGCTTTCACACTTTTTCTGACTACGTTTTTTAACTTTTAATTTGTATAACAAAATCCTTCTATTTTCACAAATGTTCCCCACACCAAATCCGACCAAATCTAGCTAACGTGATCGTCAAATGACCCCAGAGTATGATGTGATAAAATATATGCATGAGATTTTGTGACTACGGCCAATTGTTATAAAAACTTAAAATGTTATATGAATACGTGATTTATTATTTAAATATTTTCTCGCACATGAGCTGGATTTTGGTCTTACAGAAATATGTAATTGGAGAGGTGAATAGGAACCTAGAAAATTTAAATTCAGAACCTCTCCATTTCGATATTATGTAAAATTTTGTGAGTTTTGAAACTTATACATTTTGCTCTTCAAGTTCTCCATGTTCTGCTTTATCAATTTTGTTTATAGTACTTTCTTGGATTCCAGTTGGATATTAAAAGGCAGGAGCTCATACTGACGAACCACATTTCACTTCGGTCATGTTCATACCTCGTACTTTCCAGCTAAATCCTTCAACGGTGGATGAAACTCAGACATTTTGACATGAACGACTCTATCAAACCCGTCACTCCTGGTCAAGGATGATTTCAGGGTTAACCATGCCCGTTTGGACCTCATGAATCGACATGCGTAGTTACAATTGAGCAGCATTCGAGCACAATTTCTACGCGGGTCATTTTAACCCTTCAAATGGGTTGGACGGTATGGCAAAAAGAATTAAACGGCAACAGTCGCCATTTGTGGAGGCTGTAAAATAAAGAAGATTATTTTAATCTGTACTTCGACTAAATGTCAAACCGGGATTAAGGAAAAGGTTAATGCGAACGATCTTGGAACATTCCTGTTGACTATTCAATGGACCAAAAAGGCTAAAATCATTCGCAAGCCATGGCTATGGGGCGTCAATTACTCTGTTTTGTTCCATCTGTTGGTAATTGTAATTCGGGCATATAATTTAATTACAATGGGAACTTGGAAGGTAGCAGCTTAAAATAGGCCATCACGAATCTGACTATGCAACCCGAGCCACAAGGTCTTGCAGACTTTTTGACAGGTTTAAGTGAGAGCATGTGGCGAAGAACCTAACACGGCCAGAAGAATTGCGTATAAAAAATTGATGATGGATAAAGCTTGGCAAAAATTTAGGACCAGCCTCAAGGCTCACCCCAGCTCGAGTCCACTCAATGATTACCTCTGACTTGAACATGAAATCAGTGCACGTTTAAATGGTTTATTGATATTGATATACATTATGGTTTTACAAACTTGATCTTCGATTGTCGCATGATTTTCCCATTTGTATATTGCAGATGATAAAACAAAAGTGTAGATGCAATCTAATATGATATGACGTGTTACGGCTCGATAAGATCTAAAGTAAGATTTATCTTTTTTAAGTTCCACTTTTAAGTAGCTCTTCCCATCTTCACGCTTGATGTAGCAAATCATGCTTCTTAGACTTAGGTATCCGGTCAGGAAATTTAATCAACGAAAATTTCATAAAACCCGCGCCACGACAGCAATACAAACGGAATTTTCCTCATGCACCCTCCGTCAACTTTAGCAAGTCCCCCTCTTCTTGTGACTTAGGCATAAAACCGTGCAAGCAGGGGAATCTCTGATACCTTGCAATTGGGCCCCGCTAAATCTAGTATGGATACAAACTTTCTATGGACACAAACCTAGTAATTTATCGCAATACTGAAGTTTCAACTCCAGTAGAAAAGAATGCCTACCGGGCTTCCAGCATAGTCAAAGTGACTGCATTTTGCATATGTGACACTCCTTTTGATTATGCCCCGTCAGAGTACCCGAGTTTCTTTCCATGAAGTAACCAGGCTCTTCAAGTTCAGACAGGACCCATCCACAATTGAGTATCATAAAAATTACAGATGACAGCTGGCCTATCTTTAGGGAAATTTTGGACACACAACAAGCCTACTTGAATGCATCTTTCCACTAATGAAGAAAAAATGGGATCTTGTGTGCTTAGTCATTGAGAAATCATCACAAATGATTGTATAACAGATTAGAGAGAGGTGGAATGTCAGGGTTACTAGTTTACTTACATGTCCAAGAAGGTTGTGGTGATGTCTTGGATGTGAAAATCCTCTATTCCTTTTGCCGCCGATTATCTTTGACAGGAGCACATGAAAGCTACACATGTCCGACTTCAAAGAGAATTTTCCATCAAAAACATACTCACAAGAAAAGAAAAGGTTTTCAAATTATAGTCCCCTATAATAATGGATGCTTCATGACAAGAACCAAAAATATGAAACGAAAATAAAAGGCTTACTAAGTTGCAATGACTCTTTTTGTTCTTGCTTCTTTTTGGTTGGCTCCAAAGATTCTTGCCAAGCTAAAATCGGAGATTTTAGAGTTTAAGTCACCATCTAGTAATATGTTGCTTGTTTTAAGATCTTGGTAGATCACTTGAAGTTTCGAATCATTGTGGAGATAGAGAATTCCTCTTGCAATACCGATGACAATTTCAAACTGTTTTTGCCATGTCAACAACAGGCTTCGTTCTTGATCCGTGGCGGCTCAAAATTTGCACGGTCAATCTCAAAATATATAACTAACGAAAAAAGCTAACTTGCCACTTAGATCAATATCGCTATGAAAGAATATCATTTGATAAGTAGGGAATTATAACGTTAAATTGTCTGACCAAATATGAAGTAATTCAAGCTCTTGTTGTCCATGTACTCATAAAGCAAGATTCGCTCCTCTCCCTTAACGCAACGATCTAGAACTCCCTACAAGATTCCGGGATTAAAGTCATGCAATCAAGAGTACTTCATTCTCGAATTCTTCAAGACCTTGCCCTGAACTCCTTGATAGCCTCTTAACTGCTGCTAACTGTCCTATTTGAAGATTTCCCTACACGATAGCGGCATCTTTTTTATCATGTATCATCAATTTGGCGCAAAATTGTATATGATATATGATTAATTATGTACCTAGTAAACAGAACCAAAGCCACCAGCCCCAATCATATAGTCATCAGGGAAGTTGCTTGTCGCACTTACAATGGTGGCCAAATCGTACAATAGTAAATCGATGTCTTCGTTTGTAATTTCTAGATCAAGTAACATCCGTCAATTGCATCGGGAGATGACTATGACAATGAGCTAGCGCGCCTATTAAACCGACTCAAGCAGTGCAGGTTTGAGTTTATAATGAAATCTGACTTGACTGAAGATCAGGCTTACCTCCAATATGGATTCTCCTTTTCCTATGCTTTACACGACATAAAGCAATTTTGACCGACAGCAATCCACCAATAATTGAACTCAATATGACAGCGCCGATAATTATTTTCTCCTGGCACGGTCCCCAACGGCATCTAGAATAGAGAAAAAGAGTTGCCAAGATTAACTATTTCCACATTTCACTTGCCTAAATAACAAGTTTTTCAATGAATTAGCAGAAAAAATAGTTAATAAGCATAAGGGTGCATACCTCGTTCAGAAGCTGATACTCGTATGTATAAAATTTGCTCGCAGTTCTGTTCTTCAACAGTCTCACGTCGATCAAGTCCCCAAACCACATGGGACAGCCCCCGCCTCCTCCTCTGATATCTGAATTAGCATAAGCTGTGCATGAACAGTTCTTCAAGCACTCCTCCTTGCATTCCTTAAGGCTTATACTCTTGTTCATTGTAACCTCCAACAGGTCCGGCACTTCGCTTTTTTAATCTCCAAGAACCCTTCTCCTTTTGAACAATCCGTGGGTATTGTCCTCTTGCATCCACTGGAAAAATTACAGACCGGCCATTCATCAGGTGACTTGGGCATGAGCCCTTTCACACATTCGCACAAGCTAAGGTTGCACGGGGCATTGGCTCCGCAGCTGCCATAAGAATCGCACGGATCACTAGGGAACTTGTGCATGACATTTCCAAGGGGCTCTTCTCAATCTATTCATCACCAAAACCAGAAGCACTCCTAAATAGTTTGATGTCATTCTCAACAAAAATTGATTGTTCTGAACTTCAAACATGAAGGAGATCTCAATTTCGTTGTACAAGAATGTGAGCACACTAACTGGATTCGGTGCAAAGGTAACTTCAAAAAATTAAACTCCATTTTATTCCCCAGTTCGAAATACTTTGCTATGCACATCCACTTGCACTAATTCACACTGAAGTAGACCTTGACTGTAATTTAAACCATAGACATAATCTCCAAGAGAAGGGTCGTCTATGCTTCTCCATGTAGTTAGATGCCGCTCGAGACCCCTTTTAAAAGTTCGACCCCAGCTTCATACTGGTTAAAAGCAAGTCAGACGGGTAATCAAAGCTTTGCCACGAATAGGTTTCATCAAAATTGGAACTAGAATTATCCCAAAGAACAAGATTTCCTGAATTCAGGAGTTGCGCAACTGGATTCCAAAGGACTGAAGACAACTCTGAAGACCAAACATCATTCAACTGATTGAGAACAACTAGATTGCCCACATTGCTAAATGTGAGAACATCATCACGATCGGCTGGGAGGTTGTTTCTATTAGCAACCCACACAACCGTTTGAGGAATGAACTTGTACCATATACCCAAATAGTTCATACTTGGGTTTTCAAGAGTAAAGAATCCTAGTTCAAAAGTTACGTCCGAAGAAACCAATGTTTCTCCATTACTAATGAACTGATTCATGCCCAAAGTATCGGCTGCAAGCGACAAACTGATAAGGGGATGAGGATGAAAATGGGGAACTTGATCTTTGCCATTGTTTGCATATGTCCTCTTCTAGGTTCGAAGTCCATCTTTACTTGTAAATCATTCTAAACTTATCACAACGTGAACACAAGTCAAACGAGTCATCGAAGTAACATTTTTTATTGCTTTCCGCCGTAAGATGTTATCGGTTTGCGTGTATATTTCCTTGGTTCTCTGTTCTTAAATCTGACTACTTATATTTCTCCTTATCCAAGTTCTCCATGTTCAACTTTATTCACTTTGTTTATAGCAACAACTTTGCATTCCATTTGGACATTGAAAGGCAGGAAACCTTACTCATGGACCACTTTTCTCTTCGGCTAAGTTTACACGTCGTGCTTTTCTAGCTAAATCATAAGTTAATCCAACGTCATATGAAACTCAGACGCTTTATCATGAACATTACACGTTTGTCTTTATTAGAAAACATAATTTCGGGTTAAGGATGACTTAGGGTCAGCCATGACCGACATGAAAAGTTAACACTAGCGCGACGTTTGGGTGAACTTTCTTGGCAGATCGTTTTAACCCTTCAAATGGGTTTGTCGGTATGGCAAAAAGAATTAAAAAGCGGCAGCCACCATTCTTGGAGGCTGTAACAGTATATAAAGTGATTAGATTAAAAAAAAATGGAAATTGATTTACAAGATTAATTTTTTGATGTCTTAACCTTTCATCTGATATATTATAGTTTGAAAAATTGACTACACATCAGTGAAAGACCATAGACCCAATTTTATATTTACATCTACTGTGAATCCCACACAACAATGCTAGTAACACAGCCCAAGGATGAGCATGATCCAAGATCTGCAAGTGACGAGGCCATGTCCCATACAAGGGCCAGCTCACAAGCAGCCCATGAACGACCCAAGAATGACCCACGATCAATACACGAGCCGACCCATGAGCTGGTCCATTCGCAAATGTGGAATAAGCCCGTGGCTGTTCAATTCATTGTGTCAGGCGTTGAGGGTTCTCCATGGACTGACCCTGCAAAACCATGGCAGACGCCCCTTGGGCTTCCCCATGCCTTAGGGCCTCTTGAGCTACGTGTAGCATTGTAATGATTGTACACATTTGAATACGATCGTTGGACCGGAACGGGATCAATGGCTGGGATTAAACCCGCTCATGTATAAATAGGGGACCCTCCCCCTTCAGATGTACACACTTGATGTGGACATGGAGCCATATCGAGGAGGAGGTGCTAGGGACCCGTTGTCTATTCCGACTAGTTCGATCACTCAAGCACGGGCCAAGCAATTCAGGCAAGCTGTTGGCATCATGGTTCGTGATCTTTGGCGTGGAGATGACTTTGGATCAAATCTTGAAGAATCTTGGAAATCTTTGCGTAATCTTTGGCAACAAAAATTGATTGTAAACTCTTACTTCATACAGGCATTTCTCTACGCGCACATGTTGCAAACTTGGTTTCCAACCTTCAAATAACTCAAAAGGCATATGAAATATAATGGTCAGTGAAAGACCATAGACCCACTTCTATAGTTCCATCCACTATGAATTCCACAGAACAATGCCTGAGTTGGCCTGGAGCTATCAGGGTAGAAGCAAAGGCCCTTTCTTTCACCTTTAGATCTACAATCATTGTCCAAAAACGGGAAACAAATTTTGTGGGATGCCCACTTTAGGATTTTTATATGATTACTTGAACTATTCTTATTAGTTTAATCTTGTACTTTGATTGCATATTAGCAGTGTCTCAGGAAAAGGCCCATGCAAACAATCTTGGAACATTTTCGTTGACGTTTCAATTTGACCTTGTACATGCATGCATATAGCACACGAGTATGGACCGAAAATGCTAAAAAAGACGTGCGCATGCAATGCCTATGTGGCGTCAATTAATATCTTCTTCATGTTACTTCTTTTTTTTTTTTTAATTACCATTTTGGGGTGAAATTACTTTGTTTTGCTCCATCCGTTGGTTACTGCAATTCGGGTATATTATTTTTTACAATGAGATTTTGAAATGTAGTAACTTAGAATAAACTATCACGGATCTAAGGTGTCCAATCCTAGTCACAAGGTCCGAAAGACATTTTGGACACGTTTGAGTAAGAGCACTAGGTGAAATAGCCTAACACAGGCCGATCAAGCCCTAGTCCAAACCTAGCCCGGTCTGACCTGAAGATTTGCATATAAAAATTTTATGATGGATAGGCTTGGCAAAAATTCAAGACAAACCTTAATACCCATCCCAGCTTAGGCCCACCAATGATAACCTCTAACTTGAAAATGAAATTAGCATTGTTTGAAAGGTTTATCGATTTATATATAATTGACAATCATCAAGAAAATAATTTTATGTAAAGTAAATTTATTTGACTTTTCTTAGCTTCCACTTTTAAGTGGCTCTTCCGGTGTTTGATATGGAAATCATGCTTGAAAGAGAAATTATAACACTTATTTACCAGTTCGAGTAACTTCACTTGGCAAAAATTTCATGAAAACTCTATTATATTAAGAAAGTCCTGCTCTTCTTGTGGCTTAGCCATAAAACCCTACAAGCAGAGGCCCACACCGCAAGGACCTCGCTAAACCAAATATGTATACAAAATCTCACGGAAAACCTAGTAATCTACCGCAATATCGAAGTATCAACTCTTATGGCATAAAATGTCTACTGGCCCTCCAGCATAGTTAGAGTGACTACATTTTTTGTATGTGAGCCTCTATTTGATGAAGACCCATTAGAATACTTTAAGTTTCTTTTCGTGAAGAAACCGGGCCCTTTAGGATCAGGCAGGACCGAAGCACAATTAAGTATCATACATATTGTAGACGACATAGTCGGTGTATCTTCAGGAACCTTTGGACACATAATAACCCACTTGAATGCATCTTTCCACTTGGATTCTGTCAAATGAGCTGTGCAAGCATTCTTGCATCATCTCCAAGGCCCTACCTTGACTACAAAGCAACCACGCCTGAAGAAAAATTGGGAACTCGTGTGCTTGGTCATTGAGAATTCACCATGAATGACCATGTAAAAGATTAGAGAGAGAGATGGAATGCAAGTGTTAGCAATGCCCATTTACTTACATGTCTGAGAAGGTTGTGGTGATGGCTTGGATGGGAAAATCCTCTATTCCTTTTGCCACTTATTATCTCCAACAGGAGCACCCCAAAGCTATATATGTTCGACTTCAAAGAGAATTTCCCATCTATAGCATACTCAAGGGCCATGTAACCACTGCATTTTGCAGAAACAAGAATTTTAGGCCATGGTCCCTCATAATAATGAGTGCTTCATGTCAAGAACCAAAAGAAAAGACTTACTAAGTTCCAATAACTCTTTTTGTTCTCGCTTCTGTTTTATTAGCTCCAAAGATTCTTGCCAGGCCAAAGTCGGATATTTTAGGGTTGAGGTCGCCATCTAGTAATATGTTGCTTGCTTTAAGATCTCGGTGGATTACTTGAAGTTTGGAATCACGATGGAGATAGAGAAGTCCTCTTGCAATACCGACAACAATGTCAAATCATCTTTGCCATGTCAACAACAGGCTCTTTTCTTGATCTGTATACAAATCAAAACTCGCATGGTAAACCACCATAAATAACTGATGAAAAGTGCTAAATTAGATTAGTATCACTATAAAAGAGTTTCATTCGATCGGTGGGAAATTAAAAAGCGAAATTGTCTGACCAAATATGAAGTAATTCAAGCTCTTGTTGTCCTTGTACTCGTAAAGCAAGATTCTCTCCTCTCCCTCGATGCAACAACCTAGAAGTCCGACAAGATTCCGGTGTTGGAGTCGCGCAATCAAGAGTACTTCATTTTTTAACTCTTCAAGACCTTGCCGCGAACTCTTTGATAGCCTCTCGACTGCTACTAACTGTCCTTTCTGAAGATTTCCCTACAAAAATGCAGTATCTTTGTTTTATGCGTCACCGGTTCCGTGTGGAATGATATACATAAAATTTTGTACCTTATAAATAGCACCGAAGCCACCAGCCCCTATCATATTGTCATTCGAGAAATTGTTTGTGGCGCTTTCAATAGTGGCCAAATCATGTATTGGTAAATCAATGTCTTCATTTGTGATTCCTAGACTTAGTAAAACAGTATGCATTGATTTGCATTAGCATAGGACTACAATAACTAAATAGAGCGCCTATCAAACCAATTGAAGCAATGCTACTTTGAGTTTGTGACATTCCGATTTTTCAATTCTAGTTTCAATTGAATAAGTCGGGCATTTCATCTTCGTGCCTATAGCTCTCTTCTTTGAGTTGGCCACTCACGAGATAACTAGTTTATCAAGTGAAGCCGTTAAGGAATCTAAATGCAATAGACTTGAGAATTCGACCAGGAATCGACTGCTCGACCGTGCTAATCTGCAAGGGTCATTGCGGCACAGATCGATTAGAGACAGGAGATAGGTCAACTCGACAAAAGAATGTAATTAAGTGTGGGTGATTCCACATGATTGCACAAATCTTGTCAATCGGCACTAGTCCGATTTCTCTGTCGTTTTGGTACCCTGTGTCCGTATTTGAAACCTTGAGATTTCTACAACAACCGAGAGTTGCCAATGTGTCGAAGATGCACTTTATGGCTTGAAAATAATCAACCACATGTCAATTGCATGAAAAGTTCCTAAAAATTACCCGGTAGATTAAGACGCGCTAAAGTCGCACCAGATTAAAATTAACCGAGAAATTGAACTCGATTACAGAAATTGGAAGTTCTGTTAAGTTACAATTCATTTTAGGAATGTCGACTTATCCTCAGAAAATATTTCTACAAACCGAGATTTTTAGCATAAAAACAAAGTAAGGCCGTTTTTGTTCGAGATAATCATATGGCCGCTTTGAATCGCAGCTTTGGCCGTCAAGTTGGATCATTTGACAGGAAAAAGACATAAGAGGGACAAGGACACCTTGATGGATTTAATTGGGTTTCAATTGGAATTGTTTGGTTAAGAATTGAATGAAATTGAAAGAATGTGTTGTACAGGTTTTGGAAATTTCATGCCATGGCGGAAAAAGAAATTGGACCCATTGAAGATAGTTGTGGAAGCTTGGTGTGAGTGGAAGATGACCTCATGTAAGGAAATGGTGGGCCATGTGTTTGTGGGGCCAAAGAGAGAGAGAGAGAGAGAGAGAGAGAGAGAGAGAGAGAGAGAACCGGTTTCCTCCTTCCCTCTCCCTCTCCCGTCGCTACCTCTCTCCTCCGGGTTGTCTTGCTATACGAAGAACCAGCAAGCCGAAGAAGCTGTAGAACTAGCAAAGCCAGCAGCACCGTCCATCGCCATTTGCCGTCCACGCACGCCGTCGCAACTACGCCTCACCGCGCGCACCTCAACCCTCCCTCTTTCCCTCCTACTACTGGTCAACCATCTCATTTCTTCCTCCTGTCTGTGCTTTTCAAACCTAGAAATCGCAAAAGAGAAGTCAGATCAGCCCCTCTCGCCGTCGCACTCCCTCGTCATCGCGCGAGACCGCCGTTTGCCACCCCTCCTCGCACGCGTTGCCTCGCGCGTCTCTGCCTCCAGACGCGTCGTCCCTGGCTTGGCCGACTTCTAGAGCTGTTGTCCAGCACCGTGGGCCACCACCGGAGCTCCCTCCGCCGCCATACACCACCGTCGAAGCTCCTTCCGCCGCTGTACGCCACCGCCTGTGTCACACCCCGATCCTCCGAGCACGCGAACATCTCGCTCTGGTCGATAGAAATGCAACTTCCCAAAACACGTTGCCGACCCATTCAATTAATTACATATGCGGAAGCGGATAAATAATCCCCAGACAAAACTCAATTGGGATAGAAAAGAAGGATCACATTTTCAAAACCAAACCACACACTTTAAACATGTCAAACCAGTTCAAATACAGGACTAGACTAATAACAAAAGATCTATAGAAGATCAGTCCTCAAAATTAAGCCATCCTAAGACCAGCTAGTCAAATCCATTCATCGGCTTTTCAGTCTCCACAGGCACCGGGGGCATCGAGTCCTCCACCGACCCATCTGGAGGATCAACAGCAATCTCACCTAGAGCGGCATCTATAATACCAGGGGGAATATCAAAACACCTGAGAGGGCCATCCAAGAATCCATCAGGCCTATAGTGATACCACGCTCTAAATCGATGAGGGACCACATGAGGAAGGTTCTCATCGACTGAGACTATGGTCACCGCAAGCTCATAGACCCAATGACTTCCGGGATCGGCATAGTCAAAAATCCTCTTAGTGACCCTCACTAGTCTACCAAAAAGCTCTGGGGGATCCGCCATCTAGGGACCTAAAAATATTATCCCACAACGGGATGAGACAATGTCTTAGCGAGTCCTACCCTCTAAGACTCGATTAGAAAGACAATATGCTCCAGGGCGCTCTAGCCACACAAAGAGTGTAGAGGACTTACCTCACCTCAGTCCTTTCCTGCACGTTAGTACAACTCAATTCTCAATCAATCAATCGATCCAACAATTCAGTTCAATCATATTATCTATCTATCAATACCGTCTATCAATCCATTCACCAATATGACATACGCTTTCCAAGCCGTAATATATAGATGGTAGCTCACCAAAAGCTGTAGCTGATAGATAATATAATAGCTCGCCAGAAGCTGTAGCATATATGATAGCTCACCAGAAGCTGTAGCATATATAATATAAACCAATGCTCGCCAAAACTGATCATTCAATACTAAACCATAGAACTGGATATACAATCCAATAACATCCAACGATTCAAACTGGTCTTACAAACCAATTATGGTGCTAAAAGCAAACACCAAGTATTTTCAAGTTAATACCAAAACTTCTCCAATTTCACTCAATTCCACACTTTGGAATTATTATTCATAAACATCATTTTCACTCAATTCTACAATCACACACGCAATTAGCATAAACTGACCGCATTGTTACAATCGGTGCGAAATTCTAACGACCGGCCATCCCGGCAAATTTTTTGAAATTATTAAATAATTAAATTTAATTCCGAAAATTAAATAATTAAATAGTATATTAAATCAATATAATTTAATAAAATAATATTATAAAATTCGAAATAATTAATTAACTAAAATAATTAATTAGGGCTTAAACTAGATTACACTAATTTAAACATACAATTAGCCCTAATTAAACATCCACCAAACTAATCATACATCTAATCTAATTAACATTTAAATAATCTAATCTAACCACCTAAACCTACTTAGATTAATATAAACACCCCTTAAGCATAATTAACTCGCTAAGCAAGGATTAGAGGGTAAACTCACCGGTTTTGCGTGCCGGTGAGTTCACGGCGACCACGACGCTGAGGCGGTCGATAATCCTCAAAGCGGCGACACCAACGGAGGCCGGGAAGACACCAAAAACGGGCCTCGAAGCTTCCAAGGCTTTACTGTCTTCGACTACTGATCTTGCTAGAGAAGAGTTGTTCGGTGGCCCGGTTTGCTAGAAACGGTGGAGGAAAGGACCAAGCAGAGGAGGAGAGGCAACGGTGGAGCTCCGGTGGCTTGGACGGCGGCTCACGGCAGCGTTGCAGCTTCGACGATGGCAAAAGGAGGCTCGAGGACGGTGACACAGCAAGGAACGATGAGCAGGGGTGTTCGACTAGCGCAACTCATGGTTAGGCGCACAACGGTCAAACGGCGACCAGTGGGCTTGGCGGGCCACTTTGGGAGCTGGACGACGGTGGCGACGACTCAGGCGACCACCACAGCGACTAAGGGCTGCTGGTGAAGCTGGACAACGACAGAGGAGGCACTGGAACACGCGGAGCAGCAAGGTTAGCTCCGATGCTGGTGTGCGGGCTTGTGACGGCGAAGGGGTAGTAGTTCGATTTCCGGACGGGCGTGCGATGAGAAGGAGGGAAGGCTGTCCGGTCGGATTCTCTCTCTCTCTCTCTCTCTCTCTCTCTCTCTCTCTCTCTCTCTCTCTCTCTCTCCAATTTTGAATTCCCATGAACCAAGCTTGAAGATGATGGTGATTGATTGGAAGTGACACCCCACCTTTTGAAGAACAAATCCTCACCCTCCACTTGTCATGATCCTATGCACTCTAGCCGCACCATGACATCACTTGATGATGTCACACTCTACTATCTCCAATCTCCCACAACCTTATTCCAATGGTTGCAATTTATTTTTCTGCCATGGCATGAAATCTTGTATATCAATTTCATTCAATTCTTTTATAATTGAACTAAATTGAAGTCCATAAAATTAATTCAATGTCACCATACTTTAATTCACATCTTCTCTTGTCCATAGAACCTTCTTGAGTTCAAAAGCACGACCAAAAGCGGGCCTACTAATTTCCCGAACCAAATTAACCATATTTTGATTATTTTGCCGAAAAACTCGGTTTGCATGAAAAATCTTCCGAAGATGAGTCAACGTTCCTAAAATGAACTATGACATAATAGAGCTTTCAATTTCTGAATTTAGGTTTAAAATCACGGTTAATTTCAATCTGGCGCGATTTGAGCGCGTCCTAATCTACCGGGTAGCTTTTAGAAATTTTCAGTGTAATTGACCCGTGGTTGATTATTTTCAAGCCACGACATAATCTTCGACACATTGGCGACTCTCGGTTGTCGTGAAAATCTTGAGATTTCAATTACAAACACAGGGTATCTAAAACGACAGAAGAATCGATTTAGTGTCGGTGGACGGGGATATAGAAATCATGTGGAATCACCCACACTCTAATCACATATTTCAGTCGAACCGACCTATTACCAATCTCTATTCGATTCTAACGGTGTCGTAATGATCATTGCAGATGAATACAGTCGAGCAACTAATTCATGGTCAGATTCTCGAGCCTATTGCATTTAATTTCATTAACGGCTTCACCTAATATACTAGTTATCTCATAAGTGATCAGCTCGAAGAATTGAACTATAAGCGCGTCGATGAAAAGTCAATCTCATTTAATTGAAAGTAGAATCAGAAATTTGGGATGTCACAGCTTGAACCGTTAGAGCTCAGTCGGACTACCACCGGCCTTGTCCAGCTTAACCAGCGTCGGATCCGCTCTCAATCAGCAGCGAACAACACGCAAAGAAATGGGTATTTCAGCGGCTATTTGGCCCGTTTTGGCCGGCTTCCTGACCCCAGAAGCTAGGCCCGCTTTGGAGTCTATCGACCCTCACGTCGTCCCTGTCGTTTTGGTCCGTTCGGTTCATTAATCATGTGAGTTTATCATCTAATCCTCGCTTAGTAAGTTAATTATGCTTAAGGGGTTTATATTAGTCTAAGTAAGTTTAGGTAGTTAGATTAGATTATTTAAATGTTGATTAGATCAAATGTATGATTAGTTTGGTGGTTGATTAATTAGGGCTAATTATATGTTTAAATTAGTGTAATCTTGTTTAAGCCCTAATTAATTTTTTTAACTTAATTAATTATTTCGAATTTTATAAATATTATTAATTATTTAATTTTCAGAATTAAATTTAATTATTTAATAATTTGGAAAATTTTGCTGGGATGGCTGGTCGTTAGAATTTCACACTGATTGCAACAGTGTGGTTAGTTTATGCTAATTGTATGTGTAAATGGAGAATTGAGTGAAAATGATGATTATGTTTAATAATTTCAAAAGTATGGAATTGAGTGATGTTGGTGAAGTTTTGGTATTTAACTTGAAAATACCCGGTGTCGACTTTTGGCACTATAATTGGTTTGTAGGACCAGTTTGAATCGATTGATTGATCAGATTGAGTGAATGGATGTTTATGTTGGAATTCATCCCAAATATGTTTAATGTCGGTATTCGATTGGAATTTTGATTGTGAAAGGTTATGAATGGATCTAGAAAATCGTCGAAATTCGACTGTGCCCCGTTAGACCGTGATTTGCCACCTATTAAAGGTCGCGCCCATTAGGTCGTAAATTGCCACCCGATAGGGGTCACACTTGATAAGGCCGTAATCCGCCAACCAAGCCAATGCGCCATCCCTATCCCTTCCCGATGAAGCTTCCTTAGGTCGCGCCCGTTGGGTTGTAAATTGCCACCCAATAGGGGTCGCGCCTGATAAGGTTGTAATCCGCCACCTATTAAAGGTCGCGCCCATTAGGCCATAAATTGCCACGTAAAGATAGGTCGTGTCCTTTCGATCGTGGTTTTTAGTGAATGATTTGATTGATTATTGAAATGTACTAACGTGCAAGAATGTATTGAGGCGAGATAAGTCCTCCATCCTATTCTTGTGATTAGAGCGCCCTGGGGCATATTCTCTTTCTAAGCGAGTTTTAGAGGGTAGGACTCGCTGAGATATTGTCTCATCTCATTGTGGGCTTAACATTTTCAAGTCCTTAGATGGCAAACGTGGAGGACTCGAAGCCATGGACATTTGTGGAGGTGGAGACCGAAGAATCGGCGAACGTATCTGACTATTTGGTCATAGGACCGTTCACTTTTTGTTGAGCCGGTCTATTTTGTAGACAATCCAATGTTGTATATAAACCAATGTGTTTAAAAGAAAGCTTGTTTGATTGTGATTGATTGCCTGCTTTTCTATCCCAAGTTAAATGTTGTCAGAGGATTTGTTTCGCTTTCGCATGCGTAATAAAATGAATGGGTCGGCGTCATGTCTTGGGATGTCGCATTTCTATCGACTAGAGTGGGATGTTCGCGCACTCGGGATTTGGGGCATGACAGAGTTCATGGCGAAATCTTCCCTGATCGAAGACCAAGCTTACATCCATTCCCGATTCTCCTTTTCCTATGCTTTACACCCCCACAATGTAGTTCCGGCCGAAAGCAATCCACCAATGATTGAACTCAATATGACATCTACTAACATTATTTTCCTCCTGGTGCGGCCACGAATGGCATCTAAAGTAAAAAAAAGAATTAGGAAGATTAGCTATTTCCGAACTTCTCGTGCCCCAAGAACAAAGTATTTAAATAATTTAGCAGGAAAAAAAACAGTCAACTAGCATAAGTATGAATACCTAGTTCATAAGCTGAGAGGCGTACATGTAGAGTTTGCACGTAGTTCCCTTTTTCGAGCACTCTCATGTCAATCAAGTCCCCAAACCACATTAGACAGCCACTGCCTCCTCCTCTGATGTCTAAATTAGAATAAGCCGTGCACAAACAGTTCTTCAAGCACTCGTCCTTGCATTCCTTGAGGTTCATACTCCTGTTCAGCGTTACCTTCAACAAGTCGGGTAGTTTAACTTTTTTAATTTTCCAGAACCCCTCTCCTTTTGAGCAATTTGTGGGTACTGTCCTCTTGCATCCACTGGAATAATCATGGACTGCCCATTCATCAGGAGACTTAGGCATGAACCCTTTCACACATTCACACAAGCTACCGCTACAGATGGCATTAGCACCGCACCTGCCGTAAGAATCACAGAGATCACCAGGGAACTCGAGCATGGCATTCCACGTGGCTCTTCTTGATCTATTCACCACAAAAACCTGCAGCACTCCCAAATAGTTTAATTTCATTCTCGAGAAAAGTTTATTGTTTTGAACCTCAAACATGAAGGAGATATCAGTTTCATTGTCCACAAATATGGGCACTTTAGCTGGATTTGGGATAGTGGGAACGCCAACAAATTGGACTCCGTTCCATTGCCCTGTTCGAAATGTTTTTCTATGCACATCCACTTGGACTATTTCATACTGAGGTAGAACCCCTGTAATTTAACCTATGGACATAATCTCCAGGAGAAGGGTCGTCCATGCTTTTCCATGCAGTGAGATGCCGTTCGAAACCCTTTTTCAGGTTCAACACCAGCTTCATGCCCGCTAAAAGTGTGTCAGATGGGTAATCGAAGCTTTGCCACGAATAAGCTTCATCAAAACTAAAAATAGAATTATCCCAAAGAACAAGATTTCCTGAATCCAGGAGCTGCGCAATTGGATTCCGAAGGACCCTAGATGAATTCAAAGACCAAACCACACTATTTGAGTGGTTGAGAACAACTAGATCGCCCACATTGCTAAATGTGAGAACACTGTCATGATTGGCTAATGGGTTGTTTCTGTTAGTAACCCACACAACTGTTTCAGGACTAAACATGTACCATATTCCCAAGTAGCTCATACTCGAGTTGCCAGGATTAAAGAATCCCAGTTCGAAGGTTAGGTCTGAAGAAACCAATGTTTCTCCATGACTAATGGAATGGCTAGTGCCCCAAGTATCGGCTGCGAGTGACATACCGATCAAGGGAATGATGATGAAAATGGAGAATGCAATCTTTGCCATTGTTGCAAATGTCCTCTTCTAAGTTCTTACTCCATTTTTATATGCAGATCATTCCAAATTAATTCACAACGCCAACACAATTCGAGCGGGTCCTCGAAGCCTATACCTTTTTGTGGCTTTCCGCTTTAAGACCTATTGGTTCCTTGCACTAGTCTGCGCGCATATTCCCTTGGTTCTCTGTTCTTAACTCTGACTAATTGTATTTTTCACTCTCCAAGTTCTCCCATGTTCCACGTGACCACTTTTTTATAGCGGCTTTTTAAGATTCCAGACGGATATTCAAAGCAATAACTCATACTCACGCACCAGTTTTCACTTCGGCCATGTTCATACCTCGTACTTTTCCAGCTATATCATTCAACATCAGATGAAACTCAGACATTTTGACGAGAAAAATCATCAATTCCTGGTCAAGGATAATCTTAGGGTCGACCATCCCGTTTGGACTTCATGCAATGACACGCCAAGTTTACACTTGAGCGGCGTTTGGGTTAACTTTCCTCGCGGGTCATTTTAACCTTCAAATGGGTTGGATCTTCATATGGCAAAGAGAATCAAATGGCAGCAGCCACCATTTGCGGAGGCTGTGACGTGAAAAAGGACTTACGAAGATTGAGATAGGAGATTATATATTAGGCTTCTCGCACATATCACTCGTCCAATGACAAGTATATAAAGTGCTAACAAAACAGGGAAAAAAAAAAGGAAAATCATTTTAAGATTTCGTTTGTCTCACAGAAAATATTTTTCTATTAGGACTATGCAGCAGACATCTGCTTTCACTTGGGGATATCATCAAGAGAGAGCCTAAGTTCACGCCTATTAACATATCTAGTTATTCATACATTCACTCAAAAACTTAAGTTAATGAATTATGAATCAACAAAAATATAATAATTACTCTATACTACACCAATTCTCCAATATAAGATTTCTCTAACACAACTCACACATATATCTTAACAATATCCCCATCACGTGTGAGCTCAACCCTTAATCCAAGTATCCTTCACATCAAGATATCTCAACTTAAATAGATTGGGGTTGCCTCAATCTACCATTGGCTTTGATACTATTTATTGGGAGAGCGTTGCAAAAATCAAATACCATTCGCTTGGGAAGATCACCAAGAAGAAATCCAAGTCCGAACATGTTAACATATTTAATTCGACACACCATCACTCAAAAGCTTAAACTAATGAATTGTAAACTAACTATGATATATTAACTACTCTACACTACACCAATCTCCCATATAAGATTTCTTTAACACAATTCACATATGCACCCTAACATTTCCAGGACAACATTATTCTCATTTTTGGGCGTTAAATTCGCTTAAGAAAATGAGTCAACGGAAAACTTATTCTTCAATTCAAGAAAATAATTTCCTTTTTAAAATATTGAAAAATTATTTTCCAAAATAGGACTAGGTATTTGTGTTTAGATCCAAAACTTTATGCTTTGGCATGGAAACTCCAATGTTGATTCTTGGATCACCAGCATCCAAGGTCAGGTCTCCAATGCCCAAGCTTGGGATCTTCATTCTCGTGCCCAAATCCCCTATGCTTGCATTTGCGTCCATCAAGGTTCAGCCAGAGATCCTGGCACCAATGCCTGGATCCATCGAGGCTAGGCTTGAAACTCAAATGCCTATGCCCAATGCCCGACACCTGGGCACGGGTCCACAGTGGCCAAGCGCAAGATACCGATACCTGAGGTAGAATCCCCAACACCCAGGCTTGGGTCCAAAAAGGCTGTCCTAGGGACCATCAAGGGCAAATTTGAGATCCCGATACCTGGGGTCAGGTTTATCAAGGCCCCGCCCGAGACCCAGATGCTTGCGTCAAGGTCCATTAAGGCCAAACGTGGGACTATAGTGCGCATATTTGGTTCATCAACTACCCAAGCGCAAGATGTTAGTGTCGAAATAGTATATGGTTATTTAGGAAAATTAAATGCGATTTTCATACTAAACGGTGGAGAATATTTTCCCGTTCATTTTTCAGGATTTACCCAAACACCGCAAAATAGTCATTTTCTAGAAAAATGACTTCATGAAAAATATTTTCCAGAAATGTCACATTTTTCATAAAATAAACGGAACCTAATATTGTAAATTTTTTATATTTGATACGCATAAACAAGAAAACTTTGATATTCATTTCAAAGGGATCTATCATCTGATAATTATATTTTTAGACATTAATATAGGCAATTATAATAAAGACTGACTAACCATCTAAATCAATAATTATGAACGTGGATCGTGGAACATACAATAAATCAACTATATGAATTGTGCATTTAGAATTAATACACATTTTTTGTCCTTTTAATCGAGTACTTCGGCTAAATGTTAGACCATGGTTAAGAAAAAGGTCGATGAGAACAATGTTGGAACATCTTTGTTGGATTTTCAATTTGACCTTGTACACGCATTCATGTAGAACACGAGTATGGACGAAAAACGCTAAATAAAACATGCGCACGTAATGCCTACGTGGCATTATTAACGCCCTATTGGTGTTACGTCGGGGCTTTTTTGTGGAAATTACTTTGTTTTGCTTCATGCGTTGGTTATTACAATTCCGATTATATTATTTTCTTAAGCTAAGGAAATTTTGGAAGGCGGTAGCTTCAAATCACGGATTTGACAGCCTGGACCTAACCATAAGGTCCCAAGGAGCCCGAGTCAAAACCCTGTCTAATCCAACTCGAAGATTTGAATGAAAAAAATATTATGATGAACAGGTTTTGGCAACAACTTAATACCAATCTAGGGCCCCGCCCAGCTTGCACCCACTTAATGAACACCTGTAATTTGATTATGAAATTAGTGCATTTGAATGGTTTGTTAATATTATATTATCAACAATCATTAGGAAAATAAGTTTACAATCAGACTTTGGTTGTCATATGATTTGACTATGTTGGAGGTAATAGGTTTGAGAGAGAAGAAGTAGTTGCTTGAAGTATTACACCAAGAGACGTCAAGTTTGGAACGCTCAACGGTGTTACCTCCAACGTAGGAAACCCTAGAGTTTTTATATGCACATTATTGGGCTTCGGCCCATATGGACCCAAATAACCATGCTTTTACCTATTGGGCTTGTATGTGAACATATTATTTTGGACTATATTAATAATATATCCAACAATCTCCTCCTATGTTTACCATACAGCACAATCCAATAAGTTGGTCAGTGTAATGTTCAAACAAACATGAATCATCCACATTCAGTCCAAGACAATCAACTCGAATCAGTCAAAGAGTATTCCGGCAGTAAAGTATTAAACTAAATCATCATGTGCAAACTAAATAAGTGAATCATTCTTATCATGAATCTGTTCTGAGATTAAAATTCAAATCCCAAAATAATTCTCGATTCGGTTCACAACCAATATATGCATATTAATCAAGTATAAGTAGGCCAGTCAAAATAGTCTAAGGCCTTACAAATATAAGAAAAAGCATAATAATGTCCACAAAATAGAAATAGCAAAATGCAAGTCTCAAGTAAATGGACTTCATCAAAATAGGCAATAACAGGTAAACTGTCAAGTCCCCGCACGCTCTAAATGGTATATATTCATTCATCAAGTAGGTCATCCCAGTCGGATCCCACTCATTAAGCTCTCCTCCATCTCTGCCATCCCCGTAGAATGTCAAATATGAATTTCATATTATCATGAATTCAATCAATTGAATAAAAACTTAGCACCATTCCATCAAAGGAGAAGAACATATATTGATGTCATAAAGCATCATAATATCATGTCATAAGCATCAAGCCGTTTCATAAATTATGAACAAGACCTAAACAATGTGATTTACAAAGAGCCATCAACTCAAGTTTATTTGTAGGAGAATAACTATTGTCTAGTTTCAAAGAACAAGACCAATAGTCAAGTCACTTACAACAACCTAGTCATGTAATATCAAGTTTCAATTAAGAACAAGACAAATAGGCTTCTTATGTAAACAATTGTTTCTATGTTTCAATTTGGAATGTCACGATTACTGATTCCTTAAAGTCAAATAATCTAGCATCAAGTTTGGAATGAGATCATTTAACCAAAAAGGATAGTCCAATCTAGTTGAATTGTATCATCAAGTTTGGAATGACACAATTTTTCCAGATAGAACATTTGAATTAGGTTAAAGTCATCTTCATCAAATTTGGAATGAGACAACTCACCCTCTTCAAATAGTCAGCAATCGTGAACATCGATGAAACATATAAACTGTGCTTATCATTGTAGCCAATAAAGAAATATTTGATAATTCAAAACACAGGTAAGTAAATGGTAGTTAAGACTTGCCTATATAGTCTTTAACCCCGGTTCCCCACTGTTTTGAATAATCGATCTTTAGGCATACCTTTGGTGAGAGTATCGGCTATGTTATCCTTCGATCTCACATCGATCAAGGTGATAACCCCTTTTTCTCTCGGATAATTCAACAACGCATGTCTCGAGTCTCACATGTCTTCTCTTTGAATTAAAGAGAGTATTATTGACGACTTGGACAATTTGCTCGATTATTACAAAATAGGCTTAAAGAATTAATCTTTAGCCGAGTCAAAGGAATATCCATAATCAGATTCTTTATCCACTCTGCCTCTTCACCGGCTGAGGCTAAAGCAAAAAGTTCCGATTCCATAGACGACAATGCAATACAAGTCTGTCGTTTGGATTTCCAAGTAATAGCAGCTCCACCCAAAGTGAATACATACCCACTAGTGGACTTACTATTTCCAATATCTTGAGCACCATGAGGCATCAGAATATCCATCCACAATTGGAGGATAACCAGAATAATAAAGCGCATAATCTTTAGTACCTTTAAGGTATCTCATTAGCCTATTAAGGGCATCCCAATGCTCTTTACTAGGATTACTAGTAAAACGACTCAGCATACCAACTGTAAAGGCTATGTCGGGTCTAGTGCAACTCATAGCATACATGAGACTACCAATCGGTTCGAGTACTTTAACCGATCCACGCTGGTCCCTTCATTAGGACTCGTCTATTATTATAATCACATGGTGTCTCATTCGGTTTACACTTATCGTATCCCCAAGTAGAAAGTAGCTGCTCAATATAATGAGTCGGCTAAGGGAGATGACTTGCCGTTCAAAGCTTACTTTCATACCAAGAATGGTATTAACAATACCAAGATTTTTCATGTCAAATTCTTTAGCTAAAATAGCTTTCATGTCACTTACTACAAAATAATCAGAACCAAGAATTAGCATATCATCAACATACAAGCAAATGATGACTATCTTATTTGACATAGAACGATGGTAAATGCATGAATAACTAGACTAAAAGCCATAATTCTTTACAACTTTGTCAAATTTAATATGCCACGTCTTAGGTGCTTGTTTAAGACCATAAAGATTTATTCAATTTACAAATTTTGTCCTCAAGACCTTTCATAACATATCCTTCCAGTTGTAAATTTCCTTATTTGAATCCCTATTTAAGAAAGTTGTTTTTACATCCATTTGATGCACTACAAAGTGTTCAATAGATGCCAAAGTAAGAAGAATTCTTATAGTTGATAGATGACACACATGTGAATAGACATCAAAATAGTCTATTCCACTCTGTTGTTTATAGCCTTTAGCTACTAAGCGTGCTTTGTATCTGGCTATTGATCCATCACTATTCAGTTTCTTCTTCAACACCCATTTACAGCCTATAGCTTTAGCCCCTTTTGGCAAATTTACTAGCTGCCAAGTGTGATTCTGTAGCAGAGAGCTCATTTCATCATCTATGGCTTCTACCCACAGTAGAGATTCCCTAGATCTCATTGCTTCCTGATAGGAGAATGGATCATCCTCAAGATGGTAAGCAACGAAGTCTTCACCAAAACTTTTGGGAATTCTCTCTCTTGTAGATACTCTAACTGGAATTGGTTCAATAGCCAACTGTGTGGAATTAGTGTCAGAAGGGCCTGCTTCAGATTCTACAGGAGATTCTGAAATCATATCTGTAGATCCAAAACATTCAAGCCTTGATCTACGATAAACTTGTTTTCAAAGAACACTACGTCTCTAGATTCTATCACTTGTGTTAGTAGATAGATCTAAAAACCTATTTGCAGCACTATCTTCTGCACTACCTAGATATACACAAGTAATAGTTCTAGATCCCACCTTAGGTTTTTTTAGGATCTGGTATACTTACATAAGCAATACAGCCCCAAGTCTTAAGAGTATCATATCTACAAGGGTGTTTATGCCATATCTCATAAGGTGTCATGGACAACTTAGAGTGCGGCAACCTGAAGAAAGCACCAAATTTGCAGTTCCAGCATGAGTCACCTTTGCCTCACCACCATTGCAATTTTCCACAGTGTCTTTCACTTCTGTGACCTCAGTGAGTAAATTCTTGTCATTTGTAGCATGACAAGTAGCGCCACTTGTCCAACCACCACTCGAAGAGATGCTTGGCCTTTCCATTCTTCATCATTCCAATAAAGGCTCGAGGCTCGGATCCTCTAATTAGCATATTGGCCTCATTATGTGGTGTGTCGTTCTTTGGCTTCCTTGGCAACTTACACTCTGCTGCCCAATTTGACCCCACTTTCCACAGTTATGGCACTTGCCCTTCTTCTTCTTTTGGAAGATAGTCTTTTTGGCCTCTAACTGTAAAGAGGATTCACCTTTTGGTGACTTGGACTTTTTCTGAGGTTTATTGGAGTGTGAAACTAAGTTGGCAACTGACTTTTGTTGTCCCACTTGTTCCAAACTCTTCCTAGTGATATTTTGATCCTCAATGTGAATATACCTCTTTAATTCATCCCTCTTTAATCCCATCTGTACCTTACCTTCAGTCTGTGCATTTCATCTTGAAAGAACTCCATTCGGTTGGCGTTTGCTCAACACAAGACCAACAAAGAGATTATCGGACATATCGAATTATCATCTTTCAGCTTGTTCCTCATGTTCTCAAATTCAACTAACTGAGAGGTGATGCTTGAATTCATAGTGAATTTAAAGTCAAAAAATTTCTCCGCTAGGAGGGTTTTAGATAACCCCTCTTGTTTTTGGAACCGAGCGTTCAAGTGATCCCATATCTCTTTCGCCGTCTTATACTCACTATAAGTCATAGCCAAATTAGGATTTAGAGAGTTCAACAAGTAATCTCTACAAAAATCCTCATCTTTGTTCCATTGATATTCATTCACATCTTCGGTGGTAGATGTAAAATCGCTCAATACAAGATATAGAATATGTCACGTTCTTTCATGCCAAATTGAACATGTAATTTCCAGCCATGAAATTCAGTAACATCAAAAGATTGCAACTTTATAATATCATAGGAACTACGCTTTGCCATTTTAATCAAAGCAAAGTGTTAGAAAGAGTGCACCTTGAAGTCCTCAGAGCAACAAAGTTGAATAACTCCCCTAACATTGATCAAACCGCTCTGTAGATGGAATTTGCCAAAACAAACCCCAAAAACGGATCCGGAGCGCCCAAAAACCTTAAGATGGACTGCCCTTGTTGCTGAAACTCGCTGAAAAATTTCGCCCCGCGAAATTCGCTAGAAATTTCGTCCCCCGAAATTCGCTAGAAATTCAGATGGAAACTTCCGGGTGCCATAACTTCTCCGTCCGACCTCCGATTGACGCGAGTGACCACTCAAAACGTTCGTAGCGACGAGTAGATCAAAGCCCAAGTGGTTTCACCTTCTTAAATTGGCTATAATTTTTGGGTTTTGAATCAAAGATTTCGGTCACCCGAATCTTCAAACTCAGATCCCGGCCAATATCACCGTCGAAATCGAAAGTAAATTACAGCCGCGAGTTCGTCTTGACGAAATCTTCAAGAACACACTTTACTCACTCAAATCCGACACACGAACCTATTACTTCAAGATTGTTGGAGGTAATAGGTTTGAGAGAGAAGAAGTAGTTGCTTGAAGTATTACACCAAGAGACGTCAAGTTTGGAACGCTCAACGGTGTTACCTCCAGGCGTAGGGAAACCCTAGAGTTTTTATATGCACATTATTGGGCTTCGGCCCATATGGACCCAAATAACCATGCTTTTACCTATTGGGCTTGTATGTGAACATATTATTTTGGACTATATTAATAATATATCCAACAGACTATTGGTACTTGTATAGATAATGAAAAAAAGTAAGAGCTGCAATCAATTATGATATTACATTATATGTATATATTTAAAAGCATATACGCTTGTATATATATTTTTCTGGTATCAATAGATCAAACATGATTTGAAATCGTTCTCAAAAATAAAATCTTTGTTTTCTCTAAGATCATTGCGAAAAAGCATATATTGTAATTCTACAAGACATGCAAATAAAATCATTAATTTATTTTTTTTTCTCTTTTTTTAGATGAATACACAGACAGTTGAAATTAAGAAACACATTCATATAGGTGGTTATCTAATATAAAAGTGACTTATGCCTTGATTTCAAATTGACTTCTGTAAATAGATCACTATGAAAAAGTATTTTTCGTCATTTATGATTCACATACATAATCAAAACTATGGATTAGCCAAAGCACGGCGATTAGCAGTGAATCTCTCTCTCTCTCATTCATGCATATCTAATTGAGTGATGAGAGCGCTGCGAAGGTAGGTCGAATAAAATAAAGGGGATGTCCACGACTCTGTCACAGGAGCACACAAACTTTCTTGAAGCAACTGCGAAGGAGGCATGCAAGAAGCTGATATGAATGTACTTTAGCTGTAGGAAACTGCAGAGAAACTTCCTCTGTCAGCGAACTTCTAATTCATCACAAGATTTCTCGTCCATCCACTTATATTATATTTCCTCAATATATAAATATATATGTGAAAAAGCTTGCTTATTGCTAGGAATATAGAATAGAGAAAAAGAGTTGCCAATTGCCCAAATACAAGTATTTCGATTAACTAGAAGGAAGGAAAATAGTTAATAAGAGTTGCCAATTTGAAGTTTTCGTTGAACACTTCAAATTGGGCCCGCCCATTAATATTTTATACCATAGGCATAGTTTCCAGAGGAAGGATCATCCATGCTTACCCAAGAAATCAGGTACCGTTCGAAAACCGGTTTTCAAGCTCCATCCAACTTTCATACCAGCTAAAGGGTCAGGCAATTTCCACGACCAAAGAAGCTATCATTCCTAGCATGCATGTGAAACTTCCAAAAGCACAGAAATCATACGTTAAACTGTCACTTGGAAGAAGGGAAAAAAATTCTACCGATTTGATCGCACCTCTGTGGTCAATGGTTTTTTGGACCAGCATACATTGATCGTGAATCAAGAAGTCTTGGACAATGAATGAGATAAACGATTAATGACATTTCTCAGATCTATTCGCATTTCCTCACAAAGTTACACTACCGAATCCAGAGATTTGCTGAAAACATGAGTTCTTACTAGGTTCCGATGATTCTCTTCGTCTTTGCTTCTTTCTCTTCGCATGCAAAAATTCTTGCCAACCCAAAATCCTAGATTCTAGGGCTTAGGCTGCCATCCAGTAAAATGTTGCTAGCTTGAGATCACGGTGAATTACTTGAATTCTAGAATCGTGGTGTAGATAGAGAAGACCTCTCGCAATCCCAATGGTGATGTCAATGTTTTTCCCAGTCTAACAGTAAGCATTTTTCACGATCTGCACATGCAGATATGTTGTTGCGCGCATACGGAATATAGACGGACCAAGCAAATCGGATAAAATAGTCGGAATGAAAGAAAGAAAATCGGACACCGGATTTACGTGGTTCGGCCCGAATATCGGAACCTACGTTCACGGGGAGAGCAGCAAGGAATTCCACTATAGAAACAAGCGATACACCGGAGATTACAATCACTCAAGCACTCAAACACACTCTCAGTGTTTCCCAGCCCCAAATTACACCCAAATAACTCACACAGTATTTAGCCCCTCACAATTCCTAGTGAAACCTCACTCAAGGAATTATACAAATTCTACTCACAAGAATTTAACTGACTAAAATACTCAGATGTAATTTCAACGAGAAAAACTCTCTCTACCGAGAGCTTCTGAAGCCTCACGACTTCTTTCTTCAGCTCTCTCTCGGCCACCGAAATAACTCAGCGCGACGCCATCTTCTCCTTCGCTCCTTTGCCTTTTAAGGGCGAAACAAGACAGGAAATGTGAAGCCATTCAAGCGCCCGCAATCAGCACTGACGCCCACCAAAATTCACGGGCACGCATGCATGCATGGGATGCATTTAATAAGGCAGAAAACGTGTGCCCGTAATTCAAGCGCGAAAGAAGGATGGCCACCGTCTTCCAAGACCATCTCCACGACATTCAACTCCTTCAAGTAGTATTTTATCATTTCTTTCCTTTGGTTGTCTGCAGATGAATAAAATAAGAAGCAAGGAGTTAAAGAAAGAAGACAAAACAAGCCCACAATTGGCTTTAGTCTTCCACGTCCATTCACCATGCATGCACGTCCATGTGCATGCAATTAAAGAGTTAGAATAAAATAATGGTCTTCCCCTTTCGCGGCTGCATGATCTCTTCATTCTTCACGCTTGCGGTTCATAGATCCGCATGCGATCTTCTGACAATTTTGGCCAATTCACATGCACTGCTTTGACTCGCACGTGATCGAGTTCACATATTCTCGTTCAACGGGCTCAAATCGAGACATATTTTCAACAATCTCCACATTGGCTCGACGTTTGAGCCAAATCATAATCGCTTCAGTGGACACCTCGCTACTACTCTCCCACAGCCCCAACGGGCTCAACCACCACAGAGTGCTTCCAAGTTCAAGCTGCGCTTGAACTTTTCCATAACCGTGGACCTCATCAAGACACCAACTCCACTTGCATAATTAGCTACTCCACAAGGATTTTTCGACATAACCTCCTGTATCACAGATAAAGCAAAACCATCATTGCTTCCATATCTGACAGAAGGTCGAACACGCACCTTGTCAAATTCAGCAGCTACAGCAACTGTCGGCTCTATTGGCTCCACCTCGCTACAAGCATCATCCGTGTCGATTATTCTGCTAGTACCTGCTACCTCAGGAGTTTCTGGTTGCAACTACACCTTGAGCTGAACACCATCCAGATCTGTATTAACACTGCCACAAACACTCCTATCCAGAAGTACTGGAGACTTGTCAAAAGTAACTTCTCTGCTGTCAACAAGTGAATTTATATCCGGGCACCACAACTGATCGCCCCACTCACCTTGTGCATAGCCATGGAATATGCACCTTGCCCTCCTATCGAGCTTACCATCACTCACTCGAAAATAACACGGGCAACCAAACATTCTAAAAATAGAATAACCAGCAACGTTACCTGACCACACTTCTTCAGGAGTCCGCCATTCAATAGCAAATGATGGAGATCTATTCACCAGGCAGCTTACCACATCAGCTAGGATTCTCCTAGCAACACCAGCACTAGAGATCATTTTATGGGCCATCTCTAGTCATGTTCTGCTCATCAATTCTGCAAATTGTTGTGATTTACTGGCACTAGTGCGGTGTTTCACTATGCCATTTTTCATGCAGAATTTATTTGACAGCTCCAAGCGAACTCCATGCTATTGTCGGTCCGCACATGCTTGATCGACTTACCGCTCCGTCTCGATCAAAGCTCTCGACCGCGTGATCCTGACACCAACATCAAACTTGTGCATCGGCACAAACACCCAAGTCTTACTCGAGCAATCAAAAGACTCTCGAACAGATGCATCCAACGTCTCCGGGACGAAACCTGTCACTATCTCACCTTGAAGTTTATACAGGCCTCTATGCTTGATTCCTTTCATTATCACCAGGGCACCTCGAACAACCTTCAGAACTCCACCTTCTGAAGAATACCTGCAACCAACTGAATCTAGGGCACCCAAGGAAATTAAGTTCTTTTTCAATTCTGGAACATGTCTTACTCCAGTCAATGTCCTCACAATACCATCATGCATTCTGATTTTAATATCACCAACACCCACAACATCGCACTCAGTGTTGTTCCCTAACTAGACTTTACCACTACCCGTGCACTAATAAGTGATAAAACAGTTCCTATTTGGTGTAACGTGAAATGAACAACCAGAATCCATTATCCATCCGTCAAATGACGAATCCTCAGTGACAGAAAAGACACAATCGACACCATCAGAATCATTCTCAGCTATAGCTGCAACATTTTCTGTAGACTCAACTCTAATTCCCTTACCATTTTCATTTTTCAGCTTAAAACAGTCTCTTCCACGATGCCCACTATTGCCACAATTCCAACAGACAATCCTACTAGTCCTAGACTGACTTTGTCAGTGACAGACAAGACACAATCGACACCATCAGAATCATTCTCAGCTATAGCTGCAACATTTTCTGTAGACTCAACTCTAATTCCCTTACCATTTTCATTTTTCAGCTTAAAACAGTCTCTTCTATGATGCCCACTATTGCCACAATTCCAACAGACAATCCTACCAGTCCTAGACTAACTTCATCTGTTCATGTTCCTGCTAACACGTGTGCTAGTTCTTCCTCTACCTTCACCTACTAAAGCAGTAGACATGGGTTCACCAGATTCTTTCCTACGAATGTCTTCACTCATAATCAAATCACGAACCTCATCAAACGTCAAACTTCTTGACCCAGAGGAATTACTAACAGCAGTAACAGTAGTATTCCAACTATCAGGCAATGAGGATAATAAAATCAACGCACGTACCTCATCTTCAAAGTTAATCTCAACCGAACTCAATAGGTTAACGACCTCATTGAATTCGTTGATATGTTCAGCTACTGACGTACCTTCGCCCATTTTTAAGTGAAACGGACGTTGCATCAAATAGACCTTATTGATCGCAGAGGGTTTCTCGTACATATTTGACAAGGCTTTCATCAGTCCCGCAGTGGTTTTCTCCTTCACGATGTTAAATGCGACGTTACGAGCCAACGTCGCCCGAATAACACCCATCGCTTGTCTATCCAAAGCAATTCCCACTCGACATCCTTCATCGAGTCCGGGTTTCTCCCCGATAAGGGCAAATGCAAATTTCTCTCGTACGAGACAATCTTTAATCTGCATCTTCCAGAAAGCAAAATCATTTCCATCAAATCGGTCAATTCTCACCTTTCCTTCTTCCATAGTCACCGATTCGCTTCACGTCAGCCAAACCAAGCTCTGATACCACTTGTTGTTGCGCGCGTGCGAAATATAGACGGACCAAGCGAATCGGATAAAATAGTCTGAATGAAAGAAAGGAAATCGGACACCGGATTTATGTGGTTCGGCCCGAATATCGGAACCTACGTCCACGGGGAGAGCAGCACGGAATTCCACTATAGAAACAAGCGATACACCGGAGATTACAATCACTCGAGCACTCAAACACACTCTCGGTGTTTCCCAACCCCAAATTACACCCAAATAACTCACAAACCTCACTCAAGGAATTATACAAATTCTACTCACAAGAATTTAACTGACTAAAACACTCGGATGTAATTTCAACGAGAAAAACTCTCTCTACCGAGAGCTTCTGAAGCCTCACGACTTCTCTCTTCAGCTCTCTCTCGGCCACCGAAATAACTCGGCGCGGCGCCATCTTCTCCTTCGCTCCTCTCCTTTTAAGGGCGAAACAAGACAGAAATGTGAAGCCATTCGGGCGCCCGCAATCAGCACGACGCCCACCAAAATTCACGGGCACGCATGCATGCATGGGACGCATTTAATAAGGCAGAAAACATGTGCCCGTAATTCAAGCGCGAAAGAAGGATGGCCGCCGTCTTCCAAGACCATCTCCACGACGTTCAACTCCTTCAAGTAGTATTTTATCATTTCTTTCCTTTGGTTGTCTGCAGATGAATAAAATAAGAAGCAAGGAGTTAAAGAAAGAAGACAAAACAAGCCCACAATTGGCTTTAGTCTTCCACGTCCATTCACCATGCATGCACGTCCATGTGCATGCAATTAAAGTTAGAATAAAATTGTGACATCCCAAATTTTCAACCCTGTCTTCTACTTGAATAAATCGGGCATTTCATTGACGCGTCTATAGGGTTATTCTCAGAGCCGATCACTCTCGAGATAACTAGACTATCTGGGGGAAATTATTAAGGAATTTTAAGACAATAGACTTGAGAACTCGATCAAGAATCGGCTTCGACCGTGTCCATCTTTAGAGGTCGATACGGCGCGATTAAAAATTGATTTGAAATCGAGAGATAGGCGGATCGATAGAGATATGTGACTAATCGTGGGTGACACCACCGAATTAGAAAATTCTCGTCGTAGACACTGGGATCGATTTTCTTATTGTTTTGGTACCCTGTGTCCGTAATTGAATCCTCAAGATCTTCACGACAATCAAGAGTCGCCATTGAGTCGAGTGGGTTCATAGTGGCTCGAAGAAAATCGACCACGGGTCACTTGCGCTTAAAAGTTACTGAAAATTACCCGATAGTCTAGGTCACGCTAAAAACGCATTGAATGAAAATTAACCGCCACCCGAGTCCGTTTGAAATTGAAGTTTTGGCCATGTCACAATAAATTTTAAGAAAGCATCGTCGGCTCGGTCTCGAAAAATTTTCGGAGATTCGGGAAATTTTACGGAAATTGGGTTCGGACGTCGCGGAAATTTGGCGAAGTTCAAATTGGGTAAATGAATGGGAAATTGGACTTTCGGACTAAAAGCCGTTGTGTGTGTCGGAGATTTATAGAAGCCAAATGAGGATGAATTGAAATTATTCAAGTGTCGATTGAGAGGAGGTGATCTTGCCAATTTCATGTAATCCCCCCACGCCAAAAAACGCACCATTGAAGTGTTGTGAGAAGTGTTGGTGTGGGCGGGTTGGAGCGAAAGGAATTATACATGGCTAAGAGTGATTCTTGGGGAGATATTTGTGTGAGAATTAAAAGCCAAAGGGCCCCTCACTCATCCCTATCCATTCTCTCTTTCTCTCACCCCTCTAACCGATTACACTCACTCCCCCATCTCTCCATTTTCCTCGCACGAAGCCAAGAGCGGAGAAGCCATGCCTGCACACCCATCTCCGCGCACCCGAACTCCAAACTCGTTCGGTCCATCTTCTTGCCGTGAAGTCGCAAGATCCACCGAAGCTGCTCCTCACGTCCACGTCTTCAACTCGAGCAAACAGCCGCGCCAGCGAAGACTCCATCTTCGTCCACGAAGCTGCTCCATCTCCACGCTGCCATCTGCCCGCTCCTCTTTCTGCTTCGGTCAACAAACGAACCAACGAAACCATGGATTGACCGCTGAAAGTCCACGACTCCACCGAGTTTGGTCGGCCACTCACGCCACACCAACAGAGAAGCCGCGGGAACGGAGACAGTCAACCACGCCATCCACCGAAGACCAAGACTCCTGCCAGGCGTCCTCCATCGTCCACGAGCAGTCCACGATTCCACCGTTAGTTGACTCTGTCGGCTACTTGTCCGCGTGAGTCTCCCCAACGCCACACGTCCGCAGCAAGCTCACGATTGAAGACGCCAGCAACTGCAGCGACACCAATCTTCAGTCTTCTCCAGCGGCGTGCCCTCAACCCTCACGAAATTGTGGAGGCCCATCTCAACAGCAACGGCCCAGCGAAGCCAGCGAGATCTGCAAGCTTCAGTCAGTCCAAATTCAGCCCAGCAGTTGGGCCATTGAAGCCCATGAATTGATTTCAATAGAACCAGCAGCTTCTTTGGGCCTTCTTCTTCAGCCATGAAGCCTACGAAGTCTTTGTCCAACAGCCCATCAACAGAATTTTACTGAGGCCCATCTCCTGCAGTCTTCAAGCCCAGTCCAATCCAAGTGAATTAATTGGTCAAGCCCATTTCAGCAGGCCCAACCCAACTTGGGTCTGGCCCAAAGCAAGAACAAATCTCAGTTGGGCTGAGATTTGTTGGGCCAAGTCCAAGGCCCGGTCCAAGTCCGCCGGTGTTGTCGAAAGCCCGATTTCGGCCGCCGTCGCGTCGCCGTTGCGATGATTCGATCCCCGTTTTTAATCAAGTGAGTTTTTCTCACTAATGCTCTATTAGTTTGCTAAATACGTTTAGGGGTTGGTTAGATTTAATTAAATGCAATTAGGTGGTTAGATTAGTTTAGATCAATTAAATTAGAGACTTAATTATGCATGTTAGGTGGTTAGAAATAGACATTAGCAAGTAGGCATGCCATGTTATTTATGGAACGAGTCTCAATAATTTCCGGGTTCGTATTGGCTTCCAATTAGGCTATAACGGGCCTAAGTTGGATTTATTGCATTTATTTAATATTTTTCGTAATTATTTAATTAATTATTTGTTTTCCGGAAATTAAATTTGGGATAGCCGACGACCGAAATTTTGTGCTTGATTCCAATGGTGCTTTCTGTTTATTTATTCGAGGATCGATTATGAAATTTTAGTGAAATTGGTGAATATGAGAAATTGTCCCAAAATTGGAAAATGTCGGTACTTGAAGGGAAAGTAACTATGTGACGTTGTGAGTTGGATTAAAGATTGCCGGGTGGGGCCGTGATGCCACCAAGTTGAGAACATTTGCCGGGTGGGGCCGTGATGCCACCAGATTGAGTAAAATTGCCCGGGTGGGGCCGTGATGCCACCAAGTTGAGAACATTTGCCAGGTGGGGCCGTGATGCCACCAAGTCTAGAAAATTTGCCAAGTGGGGCCGTGATTCCACTAAAAATAAATTATGCCTATAGGGTTGTGATTCATAGTCAAGAATGAAGAGTCGGAATGACCATGTAATGGTGTTGATGACATGTAATCGACTGAGTCGATTGATCGTTAAGTCGATCTGATTGATTGGGTGTTATGATTATCAGTATTTATTATTTGAACTGACTTGCAGGAAGGAAACCGAGGCCAAGGTAAGTCTTTTGACCCATGATGTGCTTAGGCAGCCCTCAGGGCGTATTAGTTTACTAATCGGGTCTTAGTGGGTAGGACTCGCTGAGACATAGTCTCATTGGTTATTGAATAACCATTTCAGGACCCTGAGAAAAAGCTGAGGAGGAAGAACCTGAAGGGGAGAAAGTATTTTGAAGTAGAAGATGATCCAGAGAGGGATCTTGAATACGACCCAGATGTGGATTGAGATCCCATCCCTTTTGTGCACCCTGTCTTAGTGTAGATAGGTGTGAGACTTTTATGCTGTAAATAGTATTGTAAATATACTATGAGTTATGCTGTTAATGAAAGTGTGGTTGTGAATTTCAATATGAAAAATATGGCCTGCTTTTCTATCCCATTGTTTTATTGTCTGGGGATTTATAACTGCTTCCGCATGTGCTTAACAAAAAGAAAGGGTCGGCGATATATAGTCCTGGGATATCGCATTCTAAAATCGACCAAGTAGAAGGATGTGCGCGCGTCCGAGGATCGGGGCGTGACAAAAATAATGTTCTTCCCCTTTCGCGGCTGCACGATCTCTTCATTCTTCACGCTTGCGGTTCATAGATCCACATGCGATCTTCTAACAATTTCGGCCAATTCACATGCACTGCTTTGACTCGCACGTGATCGAGTTCACATATTCTCGTTCAACGGGCTCAAATCAAGACATATTTTCAACAAGATAAGTTTAGTCAACCAGAGGAATTAAGTTGAGTGCATCATGAACGTCTATGATTATAGGGTCTAGAGAACTAACCAAAGATAAAATAATCCAAGCTCTTGTTTTGCATGTACTCATAAACCAAAATCCTTTCGTCCCACTCCATGCAACGGCCTAGAAGCCCCACAAGATTCAGGTGTTGAAGTTTGGCTATGAGAAGTTTCATTCTTGAACTCTTCAAGACCTTGTCTTGAATCTCTTAACAGTCTCTTCACTGCTACTTCTTGTCCGGTAAAAAGATTGCCCTGCATATTGCATATAGAGTATACATGCTAAACAATAAAACATGATCATCCTATATGTAGTTAACCTCACCTTGGAATATGCATGGCTTGTTAACTTGTAAACTGGACCAAATCCACCAGCTCCAATCAAACTATCCTCAGAAAAACCGTTCGTAGCATTAACAATGTAGCCAGATCAAAAAGTGGCAAATCAACATCTTCCTCCTTGATTTTCCAACCTAAAAAGACCACTTACTATAAAAATGTATGGCGCAATCCATGTTAAAAACACAAAGGGGCCTTAATGTCTCTTTGTATATTGTGGAGGTGTACATTCGTAGAACCAGTTATACCGACCTTTGCTCTTTATTCTGCGATTCTGGATTTGATGACAGTACACCGTGGCCGAGAGAAACAAAGCAGCAATAGCCGACATCAGTATGGCAATGACCATCCTTTTCTTCTTCGCAGAATTATGAACGAAAACTAGGATAGAGACTGAGAAGATTAAATGCAAACTTTGAGGTGCTGTTCTTGAATAAGCTAGTTAGAAGATAGAATGTCTAGAGAAAAATGCAAGATCAGCAAAATTAGTACCAAGTTCAGATTTTGGTAGGCGGATGTACAGAGCTTGCCCATAGTTATCTTCTTTGTACTCCTTAACGTCAAGTAGGCTTCCAAACCACAGGAGACAACCGCTAACTCCTCTAACATCTGAATTAGCATAAGCTATACAAGAACAGTTCTTTAAGCACTCGGCCTCACATTCCTCGAGGCTCATGTTGTTGTTCAACCAGAACTCCAGCAGGTCAGGAATTTTCACGTTTGCAAGTTTGTGGAACCCTTCTTCTTTTGAACAATTTATTCGTATTCTGCTAGTGCATCCACTAGACCAATTGAGGAGATCCCATTGTTCTAGAGACTTTGATACAAACCCCTTTAAGCAATCACATATTGGATCTCTGTTAATTCTACATATACCGTTGGCTCCACAAGCACCATAAGCATCACATTTATCATTGGGTATCGAGTACATGATATTCCAGGCATTGCTTCTTGTACTCGGCGACATAGAGCTGGAGCCACCCGGAATGGTTGGTTAGTAGTCTTACGATAAATTCGCTTTTTCTGACTTCATATAGAAGATACATTTCATTTTCACCATAGAAGAGCAACAACTTGATCACCGGATTCAATGCCATTGAAGAACCATTATATTGTATTCCAAACTGTGGTCTTGTCCGATATATCTTGCCAGATCCTAAGCTGACGAGTTCAAATTGAGGCAATTTGTTAATGTTCAACCTGAAAGTATAATCTCCAAGGGAAGGGTCATCCTTGCTTTTCCAAGAAGTCAGACACCTTTCGAAACCAATTTTCATGTCCCATCCTAATTTCATACTAGGTAGTAGAGTGTTTGACGGATGATCAAAACTCTGCCATCTATAGTCATCAGAATTCAAACTAGAATTCTCTCTAAGGACAAGATTTTCAATGTCTAAGAGCTGAGCAACGGGATTTTTCACAACCCTGGACAAATTTGAAGACCAGACGACACTCTTCGATTGGTCGACAAGAACTAGATCTCCATCATGGCTAAACGTGAGAAAACCATGTGAATCCGTAAGTGGCTTGTCCCTATTGGCAACCCAAACAACTGTTTCTGGAGAGATCTTGTACCACATGCCGAAGTACCTGTTCTTGGAGTTGCCAGGAGAGAAAAAACCAAGCTCAAAGCTTTGGTCAGAAGACACTAACTTCTCTCCATCTTTAATGGACCTGCCCGAACTTAAGTTATCAGATGCGATCGACAAGTTCAGCACAAACATGACAAAAATAGACTAAAAGAAGGGGTAATAAGGAAACTTTTCGAATGCCATAAAGCCTTCTGTTTTTTCTTTCCCTGGCTCTTCCCTCTCAATGACAAGTTGTAAACTCAAAGGTTCTCACAAAGAAGATCTAGTTAAAGCCTACCCGACAGGGTACTCCTAACATTTATTGCACAGTCCATCACTAGCTATTCCCAGTGGAATACGATATCAGACCATCGGGAGATCCAAACGACCAAATTAAGCTGTCAAGTGTGGTTGACTAGGAGACTTACGACGTCTATTCATGCGAAGCAATATAGTCATACCTTTCTCCTCACGGCTCAATTACAGCCCACAGGACAAAGACAGGGTGACAACTGAAAAGTTTTAAAGCCCAAAATTATTCGGGCTATGTTAATCTAAGGAAGATGTGAAAACACAATTCAAAGGCATTCAAAATTATAAGCACAACCAAGGACTTGAATGTCATTTTGTTGCAGTTTCCGGATGACGTCTCACCACAAACATTTAAGCTGTGTTTGGTGGTTTGAATTTAAGTCCGAATAAGATAATACATTATTATATCCGGTGTTTGGTGACATTGTCCAGAGCGGATAAATCCATATACATCCTAATAAAAAGCCAGATAATAAATCCAGCATAAGAGGTGGAATGAATTAGATTGGCTATATAATTTTAAAAATTAACTTAACAATTTTCATGCACGAAGAGAACCACACCTTGGGTCAGACTCACTATCCTTGGCGTTTCTCACCGGTGGCACCCCACCACCACCATAGCTACCATCCACCATGATGGTCCCTCACTCTGGCGCCAAAGAGATCCCCACCTCAGGCTTTCACTTGTAACTTGAGTTTAAACTGGAAGCCCACGCAATGGAAAATTTTGGGACAATTGGTCCAATCAAAATGTATGGAAATGTGAGAAACTTCTCAAAAGTCACCACGGGGCCCTTTAGTTGAGCATCATAGCGGTCATAAGACGATACGTACATTTGACCATTTTGTTATTGTTGTTGTTGTTTTTTTTTCACTTGTTTTGGTCCATCAACTATTTACATTTGACAATTTTAGGGTTGTAACATCCCATAAGTAATCAAATGACAATTGTTCATTGAATTTCAACTTTCAATTGCTTCAGCTTTGGAAAATCGTTTTATTGCCACTTATCCCACAGCTTCTTTTGGAAGACAAGCAACTATGCCAAAGCACTTGGTTGACTACTGGGGGTTGCTTATTGCTGACGATTATCACGATGATGAATTTCTTTTCATTTTGTTTAGGTTTTCTAATTACTCTAGCTTAGAGAAATTTATTTGGTATGAAATGATTTTAATGTAATTTTAAGGAAGATGTAGATTCATAAAGCTACCTTAGTTGTTAGTTGTTCATAATTTTTCTCAACAAAATAAAAGAAAAGGAAAATACCAAAAACCGTCCTTACTTTCCCGCCATTACTACTTACCCTCCTCTATTTGAAAAGATACCACTTACCATCATCTGAAAATATCGCATTGCTAAAATGACAAAATCGCCCCCCTTTGAAATATAATCATCCAAATCTCTCACAAACCTTCTTCCCCATCACCACAAATCCTTGCCTCTTTTATCACCCATCACCATTTGCCACTACTGCCGCCACCATTGTGGATGTGGCCATGACGGCAGCCAATGAGCACTTTCTAAGCTTAGAGTTATGTGGTTATTTTTTCAGTTTGGTTTCGGGTTTGGGTTTGGTTGAAAATTTATGACTTGGGTGGGGGCATTTTCATAAATGAAATGGCATTATCGTAAATATGGATGTAAAGTGATCTCCAAGGGCAAACCTTGAGATGTTGTTTGGTGTTTTTAAAGGAGAGAAGGGTAAGAGAAAATAGGACAAATGTGGAGATGGATTTGATAGTAAATCTAAACAAACATTAGTGATATCTTTTCACAGTACAACAAAATGAGTTGTATGAGGATTACCATGCGCATGGAGCTAGCGGGTTAGCGAGGCAATTTGTGTTCCACTTTTAAAGTTATGGAACTCAAACCACTAAGTTACCACAAATTCCATCTTCTCCATGACATAAATACCTCAAAGAACAATTCAAGTGCACAAACACATTGAGTAAATTCTAGGAAAACCATACTCATTGAATAATAAATGTAGCCATTACAAACTTGACTACAATTAACTAACCTTAGGTTCTAAGCCAATAGCAACCCCTAAAGCTTCCAATACATCAGCACTCCCGCATGCTGAAGAGCTTGAACGGTTCCCTTGCTGCATTGCAACAAACAATGTCAATCATATCTAGCCATTTTGCAATCAATAACACTGTCGGAACTTAAATGAAGATTATTGTCACCTTCGCAACTCGGCACCGCAAGCCGTAGCAAGTATAGAAGCCCCGGTTGATATGTTGACCGTGTTGGCACCATCGCCCCTTGTTCCGACAATATCTACCATGTCGACTAATCCATCCACTTTCTTAGCATGCTTTGATCATTGCCCTCGCCAACCCTACAACCTGTCTACGCGTTATAGGATCCCTTTACCTAATACACATTCGCATTCAAGATCACCCTTAAGCAACATCCTAGCAAACCTGCACCACCACCCCTGCCTCCGGCGCCCATCATCCCTCGACCGCATCATCAATCATCGAGCTTCCCCAAGGACATGAAGGGCGGAGAGCTGCCAAGTGATCGCATGCGAGCCGCACGATAAGGCTTGTATCTTCATCTCTCTTCATTAACTTTAATCGACACCGCCAGAGTCGCGCCTTATCCATTTTTTCATAGTGCATATCATATCATTTAAAAGATGATCTATGTCATTAAAAATAGGAAACTCATTTGATACTCTCGTGCTAAATAGTCCTCAATATGCAAGCAATCAAAAAAAAAATATATATATATACATATCACAATGCTTTCACAAACTTTTCAGATTGTTTTTAGCAAATGCTTTCCGTAACTTGAGAACCTAATGAAGCAACATTAAGGTCTAGCTCACTGTCATTCTCACACATTTAAGTTCCTTAGTTCACATCTAATTATCACTAGCCCAAATTTAATTAGGAAGACTCTTTAACATAATTATGTATTAGATATCAACCATTAACTAATTCTCTTCATGGTTAGATTGGGTGATAAATTTGTCTGAAATTCCACATTGCTTTCTCTTTTTTTTCTCTTTCCCCTTTCTTGTTGTCATGAGACGATATATTTGACAATTTCAACTTGGGAAATCCAAAGTCCGGGCAAGTTAGGCTGCGTTTGTTTGTATTTCTTTTTTTGTTTTTAAACACTTTTTTCTGTTTTTTTTTCCCTGGGAACAAAAAGGAACAACGCATTTGGACGCGTTTGTTCCTTTCCCGAACAAAAAAAAACGAAAACAAGAAACACAAATTTTGTGTTTCTTGTTTCTGAAACACAAATCATAAACACTTTTGAATTTTTTCTTCTTTTTCTTCTTATTTTCTTTCTTTTTTATTTCGCCGGTCGCCGGCCTCGGCCATGGCCGGCGACCGGCCGACGAGGGCCGGCGGCCTCGCCCAAGCACGGCGAGGCTCGCCGGCCCCGGCGAGGCCGAGCCTCGCCGTGGCCGGGCGAGCTCGAGCTCGCCCGGATCAGCGAGATGTCGGCGCGTCGGGCTGGGCGAGCTCGATCTCGCCCGGGATCCGGCGAGGCCGAGCTCGCCCGGCGGCGGCGAGGCTCGGCCTTGCCGAGCCACCGCCAGTCGGCGTCGCCGCTGTCGGTGGCCGGCGAGGCCGAGCCTCGCCAGCCCGGCGGGCGAGCTCGGCCTCGCCGTGCTGGCGAGCCGCCGGCCCTCGTCGGCCGGTCGCCGGCCATGGCCGAGGCCGGCGACCGGCCAAAAGAAGAAAAAGAAAAAAAGAAAAAGGAAAAAGAAAAAAAGGAAAAATAAGAAAAATAGAAAAAAAATAAAAGAAATAAAAAAATTATACAAATTTACCAAACGTGTTTCTATTTATTTTTTGTTCCCGAACAAGTTTACCAAACACGTTTTTGTTCAGAAATTGTTCCCGGAACAGAAACACTTTTTTCTATTTACGTTCTCGGAACAATTTTTAAACAAAACGCAAACAAACGCACCCTTAATGCTAGCCCACATACTAAAGAATCAATTTATTGAATTTCGAAATTGACAAAACTAGATAACAACATCAGGACAATAGAATTTGCTATTCTTATCATTTTGATTAATGCACTGAAAGTGTTGTTGGACTCATTTAATTAAGACCAAACAATAGATACTTTATATTGTTTATGAATGTGTAAATAATTCATTGGGATACTACGTATCGATGTATCATATAAGAATAAATTGAAGCAGTAAATATAATTACTTGCTCCTTCAAAAGGTCAGAGAGTTTATATGATTTATCTCCACGAATAATCATTGGCGATGATCAATAAAAAAAGGCCTTCACCATGTTGCTTGAGCCACTGAATCATAAAAACAAGAATTCTTTATTGCAGCCCTCATCTCGCTTTCAACAGTCCTAGCTGCGAGTTAGCTACAGATTTGTGTACACAATCTTCTGATCCTATTTACTCTCATGCGCTGAGAAAACTGATCTAAAATTCTAAATTGCACACTGCAGGGAACATCCTGAAGTTTATCTACCTTTCGGCATGGTGATCGTAACGATATTCCTTGTGTACAATTCTTCCCTTATTAAAGATGCCTCTGTACTCGATGGAACTCTCTCCATAAAGAAGTCGGGCTGTTTAGGCTGTGGCAAGATTGCTTCCTCATTCCCTAACATGAAAACGACTGAAGACATTGTTGGCCTATCTCCAGGAAGCTTTTGGACACATAGCAAACCAACATGAATGCATCTCTCTACTTGGGATGCAATGAAGGAGTCACATAGAGATTCATGTAGAAGATCCAGGGACCTGCCTGCGCTCCACAGCAACCATGCCTGGGACAAATCCATTTATGTCATTAAACATCACCTAAAAGACATGAGTTTGGACAACCATACTGTACTTACTTACATGCCCAAGAAGGTTGTGTTGATGATCAGAATGGCAGAACCCTTTGTTCTTTTTGCCACTTACTATCTCTAGCAAAACTACACCAAGGCTAAAAACATCAGATTTCACAGAGAATTTTCCATCAAAAGCATATTCTGGAGACATGTAGCCACTGCATTAAGAATATCGAGACTTAAATCTACTCAGTGTTCATGGACAGTGCTCGTTAATCAAGATAAGAAACTTACTAGGTACCAATGATTCTTCTCGTTCTTGCTTCTCTTTCATTGCCTCCAAAGATTCTTGCAAGGCCAAAGTCTGAGATTTTAGGATTGAGGTCCGCATCTAACGAAATATTACTTGTTTTGAGATCTCTGTGAATGACTTGCAGTTTTGAATCTTGATGAAGATGAAGAAGTCCTCTCGCAATTCCTAAAACCATGTCGAAGCGACTTTTCCACACTAACAAGAAGCTTCTGTCATCGTCTGCATACAGTCAACCCAACGTAAGTCTTAAACATTTAAGCTCGGCACTCTTAAAGGAAATGAGTTTATTGATTTGCATTTGGTTGTATGTCAAGGCTGTTGGAGAAATCTTTCCAGAATATTTTGAAGCTGACAAAACGTTTCTTTCAGTCTAGTCTGGATATCTGCAGATCGTCTAATTTAAAGTCTGAAGACTTTCTGATTACCAGACTCAAGATTCAAGACTCAAGACTCAAGACAATTCTCATTGACAGTCTTTCTGATCCAGTGACGAAGGAAACTCAGAGCCGAAGTATATGGTTGAGGGTTTAATCCTATCGTCTGGAGAAGATCTTTTGGTTGGATAAACATAACGGATTCTTTTGTTCGTATCTAGATCAATTGAAGATCCGATGGTTGACGAAGTATTCTTGGAATGTTCTATTCTTGGAAACCAAGATCCTGATTGTATGGGCGAACGGGATTGATGGGCTATCGTCGGAGTTCCTTTAATAGCTCGAATGATCTTCTTGATTGATTCCGTCCAACGGGTAGATTGGAGGAATTCCTTTGGAAAGTGCCAACGGGTATGATGGCATAAAGGAGTATAAAAAGGAAGACGTTCTAGTTGTTTGAGTACGTGATCGATAGAAAAATTCCAGTCTCGAAGCACCTTGATTATTAGTCGATTCGTCGAGCGAAATTGTAAACACAGAGAGTGTCCATACTTGGTGATACCTTGAGCAAGTGTGGTAGATCATCTACACCTAGAAGTCAAGGAAGATCAACACTGTAACATCTCTTTGTTCATAGCGGAATCCAGCCAATTGGCTGTCAGTGCAGAAGAGTGGACGTAGGCTTGGATCAAGCCGAACCACTATAAACCGCGTGTTCAATTCTCTCTTTCCTTTACTTAGTCTTACGTTGATTATTACTTATCGCAAATCCTTCAATTGTCTAAGTATTGCGCAATTATCAAGAAATTATCAAAAAAAATCTTTTATATACCTATTCACCCCCCTCTAGGTACTCGTACTAGCTATATCAAAGGCAGGGGCACAAATGATTACTGACTAATAGAATGGGGGTGGAGCAAAAAGGAAATGAAAAGGATCAAGGAGGTCGAACTGACAATGAAATAATCCAAGCTTTTATTTGGCATATACTCATATATTAACATTCTTTCTTCTCCCTCAATGCAACAGCCAAGAAGTCCGACAAGATTCCTATGCTGAAGTTTGGCAATTAGGAGTACTTCATTCATAAATTCTTCAAGGCCTTGTCTGGAACCTTTCGACAGCCTCTTCACAGCTATTTCTTGACCCATGGAGAGATTTCCCTGCATTATTTTTCAATTAAATAAGCTTATCGTGTTCTGTAAACTTGCAAATCCATAGCTCATTGCCTTGTAGACTGAACCAAAGCCACCCGCTCCAATCATGTTGGTATGTGAGAAATGTCCAGTAGCAACAGCAATGGTAGAAAAATCATATAATGGTAAATCAATGTCTTCCTTCTGCCTTTGTAAGCCTACAAGGATGAACTCTATCTATCATATGAAAGCAATAGTTAATTTGGTTATGGTCCGACAACAGAGTTTCAATGCAGATCTTCACAATTAAAAGGGGACTAAATTACAAACAAACTTACCTCTTCTTTTCAATCTGCTCTTCCACCTAATACTCAATGCTACACCTGCTATGAGCAATCCAGAAATGGCTGAAGCCACTGTAACAGTCAACAGTTTTTCTTATTGACAGGGCTCTGGATGGAATCTAGAATTGCCAAGAAAAAGTGTGTTAACTAATTTCAGACGGTAATATGTTCATAAGCTGATGGATGTCACCAAAATTATTCCAGCAAAAGGATAAGCAAACGAGTAAATAGTTGGGTACAAGATCATGATTAATCCAGCATTTACTATGTACATACTTTCAAAAAAAGCAAGATCATCGCAGCGTATAAAAGTGGTTGCTAACTGAATCACTATGTACATATTTACCTAACTCAGAAGCAGATAATTTTATGTAGATATTTTGTGCATAGTTGTCTTGTTCAAATTCTCTTAAATCAACGAGATTGCCAAACCACATCAGACAGCCACTTCCTCCTCCTCTAACATCTGAATTAGCATAAGCCATACAAGAACACTTCTTTAGACACTCCACCTTGCACTCCTCACGGCTCATGTTCTTGTTTACCCTGAAGTCTATCAGATCGGGCAGATTCAGCATTGAAAGTTTCAGAAAGCCCGGTTCTCGAGAGCAATTCAACTGAGCTTGCCTAATGCACCCACTGGTTGAATTAAATAACTGCCACTCTTCTTGGGATTTGGGCACAAATCCCTGCAAGCACTGGCATCTAGGGTCTTTGTTACTTTTGCAGACACCATTAGCACCACACTGCCCATAGTTATCACATGGATCGCGGGGAAATGAGGCCATGACATCCCATCTAGAGTTCTCTTTCTTCCTTAGAAGAAGTTGCAGAAGACCAGACTGATTCAATGTGAGCATGGTGATGATATCATCCATGGAATTGTCAAACTCATAATGGACATCTGTGTCATTGTAAACAAAGAGAGGCCTCAAAAGGTTAGTCTCAATTGCTGGGATTCCCATGAAACGCAATCCATTCCATGGCCCTGCTCGAAATGTTTTTGTAGAGCCTCTTTTGCGAACCTCAAGTTGGGGTAATCCATTAACATGTATTCCGAAGGTATAGTCTCCAGAGGAAGGATCATCCGTGCTTTTCCAAGAAGTCAGAGACCATTCAAAACCGGTTTTGAGGCTCCATCCCAATCGCATACCAGCTAAAAGGATGTCGGTTGGATAGTCAAAGCTCTGCCATGAGCATTCACCAGAATGCGAGCTGGTATTCTCTGAAATGACAAGGTTACCAGAGTCGAACAACCGTGCAACCGGGTTTCTTAAAACCCTGGATGAATTCGAAGACCAGATGATGCTCTTTGATCAGTTGAGAACAACTAGATTCCTCTCATCGCTAAATGTGAGAAACACAATTTGAATCAGTGAGCGGGTTGTTTCGGTTGGCAACCCAAACGACTTTTTCAGGATTAAGTTTGTACCATACCCCCAAATACTTATACTTGGAGTTTTCTGGAGAGAAGAGGCCAAGCTCAAAGCTTTGGCCTGAAGAGACCAATTTCTCTCCATCTTTAATGGACTGACCTGGACTTAACGAATCAGATGCGACCACCAAGTGCAGCATAAACATGACATGAACAGAGTAAAAGAAGGGGGAATATGGAACCTTTTCCAATGCCATAAAATCTTCTGTTAATTTTTTTCCTAGCTCCCTCTCAATGAAAAGTTTTAAACTCAAAAGGTTCTCGCCAAGAATATCTAGCTGAAGCCCACCTGACAGGATATTCTGTAGTTTTGTAGCAGATTCTATCACCTGCAACTTCCAACGAAATAAGAGAGCAATGGTCATTAAATGTAGACGACCAAGTTAAGCAGGTGTCTTTATCGGGCAACTTATGATGTCTATTCATGCAATGCACGAAAGTCATGCCCCCTCCTTCACGACTCAATTACAGTCTATAAAATCCGGAGACAAGGTGACGACTAACAAATCTTCCCCAAGCAAGACTGATGATGGAGTTGGTCCCCAAAACCTAATTTTCATCCCAAAATTATTCGGGCTGTGCAAATTTAAAGCAAGATGTGACCGCACGAGTTTGGCACCCAGCGAGCGATTTTGTGACGTGTGTTGTAAAAGGTTGGGCCAAGCCCACATGCCCAAGAAACCACTTAAGCCCATAAGGCTACTTTTAGCCTTAGTTTAGCTTCAGTCTTCAAAGGCAGAATGAAAGGACAAGAGAGAGGAGAAGAAAAAAGTAGAACAAAAGCAGAGCACGACCGAGAGAAAGAAGAGACGGAAAAATCACGGCGATTGGCTGATGCCAAAATATGCCTATTGAATTGCATGTGATTGGTAAATGGTTTCCCGGTTTTTTTTTTCCTCTTGCAAGTTAGTTTTTGTTATAAGAATAATAAACTTTAGCCTTGGTTGTGTTGGTTTTGCCGATGAAGCTCCGTCCGAGGATGAGCTGTTCAATGGTGATAATTAGATTGCTCGTGATAATTAGATTGCTCATGTCTCTAAGAACTTGTAGAATTTTACGGATTTTGATTTGGACTTTCCGTTGGAGAAAAATCAATGTTTCGAAATCCTTGAGATAAAGTAAACAGTAAATCCTACAATTTGCTCATATAAAAAGGTTAGAGAGTCGATATTATTTATCTCTAGAAATAATCATTGGCAATGAACTTTCAATAAAAGGCCCCCACCAAGTTGATTGAGCCACTGAATCATAAAAATTGATAATTTTTTATTGGAGCCCTCGTCTCGCGCTAATGAATCCTCAATTTACGAGGAAGCAATTGTTTCATGTACATAATCTTCCACTCCCTTTTTACTGTCATGCGCCAAGAAAGCTGGTCTAAAATTTTAAATTGCAGATTTTGGGGAACATCCTCGATAGGAAGTTTGTCTACTTTCTAGCATTATGATTGTAAATATATTCTATGTGCGAGATATTAAAATATTTAAATAATAAATTACGCTTTTTATCTAATAGCTTAAATTTTTAAAATATTAATGGTAATCCCACAAAATCCCAGCTTAAGTTTTTAAAGCATTTGGTGATGAACCCACAAAATCTTATATGGTTTCAGAGCTAGAGATCCTTATTGAAGATGCCTCTAGTGACATTATTGGCCTATCTCCACGAAACTTTTGGACACATAGCAAACGGACATGAATGGTTTTTTGGACTTGCATACATTGGATTCATATACCATTCACACAAATCAAGAAGTTTGGACATCAGATGAAATAAATAATCCGCAACAGACCAAGAGTTCTGGGATCTATTTGCAATTCCACAAAAGCACACTATCGACCATCCAACGGTGTCATCGAGACTGCATTAATAGAATGGAGTTCTTCATGTGTTGAGATTGCGCTTGAGTCCATGGAACTTCTTTCCATAAAGAAACCAGGCTGTTTAGGTCGAGGCAAGCTTGCACTTTCATTTCCTAACATGGCAACAATAGAGGACATCGCTGGTCTATCGTTGGCGAACTTCTGCACACATAACAAGCCGATATGGATACATCTTTGTACTTGAGGTTCCACCAGATCATACAAGCACCCATCAATGAGTTCCATGGCTCTGTTTGCACTCCAAAGCAACCATGCCTGAAAAAATTGCATAGCGGGCTTAGCGTTGCAAGTGAAAAGAGGGAGATAAGGGAGAGAGAACAACCTATGCTCTGGATTTTTTTCTCTTACATGTCCAAGAAGGTTATGTTGATGACTTGGGTGGCAGAATCCTCTATTTCATTTGCCGCTTACAATCTCTAACAAAAGCATGCCAAAGCTAAAGATATCGGATTTCACAGAGAATTTTCCATCGAATGCATACTCAGGGGACATATAGCCACTGTAATGACAAAGTGATTGGTGTTTGCCTTTTCACATAATATACAGTACTATATAGAGATTTTCTGAAAAAACGAGTTCTTACTAGGTTCCGATGATTCTCCTTGTCTTTACTTCTTTCTCATCACCAGCGAAAATTCTTACCAACCCAAAGTCAGAGTTTCTAGGGCTTAGGCTGCCATCCAATAAAATGTTGCTAGCTTTGAGATCACGGTGAATTACTTGGAGTTTAGAATCATGGTGGAGATACAGAAGACCTCTAGCAATCCCGATGAAAATATCAAAACGTTTTTCCCAGTTTAACAATAAGCATCTTTCATGATCTGTATATGCAGGTAAGTTTATTCAACCAGAAGAATTAATTCGGTCCACAGATAGTATCATGATCAAGTAACATGCTTGAATAAAGGGTCTAGAGGCCTAACCAAAGATAAAATAATCCAAGCTCTTGTTTTGCATGTACTCATAAACCAAAATCTTTTCCTCCCTCTCCATGCAACAACCCAGAAGCCCCACAAGATTCCGGTGTTGAAGTTTGGCTATCAGAATTGTTTCATTCTTGAACTCTTCAAGACCTTGTCCTGAGTTTCTTGACAGTCTATTCACTGCTACTTCTTGTCCTGTGGAAAGATTGCCCTGCGTACTGCGTATAGAGTAGACAGTTCAACAAAGAAACATGATAACACTGCTTGCAGTCAGCTTTGTCTTGGAACATGCGTGGCCCATTACCTTGTAAACTGGGCCAAAGCCACCAGCTCCAATCAGATTATTCTCAGAAAAACCGTCTGTAGCATTAACCATGGTAGCCAGATCAAAAAGTGGCAAGTCAGCATCTTCCTCCTTGATTTTCCTACCTGAAAAAGACCAGTTACAACAAAAATCTTAGCCGAAACATTTGTTAACCTCACAAAAGGGCCTTAAGATCTCTTTGTATATTCTGGAGGTGTACATTCATGGATAAAGAATTACTGACCTTTGCTCTTTATTCTGCAATTCCTAATTCGATGGCAGTACACCATGGCCGATACAGAAAAAGCAGCAATAGCCGACATCATTATGCCAATGACCATCCCCTTCTTCTTAAAAGAGTTATGATGGACATCTGGAATAGAGAAGACCGAGAAGATTAATGCAATCATCTAGGGTGCTACTGCTGAATAAGCTGGTTAAAAGATGGAATGTCTAGAGAAAAAGGCATTGATTGGCAAAATTACCTAGTTCTGATATTGGTAGGCGGATGTATAGAGTTTGCCCATAGTTATCTTCTTCGTACTCCTTAATGTCAATTAGGTTTCCGAACCACAGGATACAGCCACTACCTCCCCCACTAACATCTGAATTAGCATAAGCAGTGCATGAACAGTTCTTTAAGCACTCGGCCTAGCATTCTTCAAGGCTCATGCTCTCGTTCAGCCAGAACTCTAACGGGTCCGGAATTTTCACTTTTGCGAGTTTGAGGAACCCATCTTCCTCTGGACAATTTATTGGTATTCTTCTCGTGCATCCACCGGACCAATTGAGGAGATTCCATTTTTCAGGAGACTTCGGTACAAAGCCCTTTAAGCAATTGCATATCGAAGCTCTGCTACTTCTACAGATACCGTTGGCCCAAGTATTGTAACTATCACATGGATCGTTTGGTGAGTACGCGAGGTTCCAGGCATTGCTTCTTTTACTTGCAGTATAGAACTGGATAATCCCGGAATGGTTTAATGTAAATATACTTGTGCTATATTCGCTTTTTGTGGCTTCATATGAAAAAAATTTCTCATTATCACCATTAAAGAACACCAGCTTGGTCAGTGCATGCAAAACCATTGGAACAGCACTGAATTGTATTCCATCCCACGTTCCTGTTCGATATTTCTTGCTGGATCCTATGCTGATGAGTTCAAATTGAGGCAACCGTTGAATATTTAACCTGTAAATATAGTCTCCGGGGGAAGGATCATCCATGCTTTTCCAAGAAGTCAGATGTCTTTCTAAACCAATTTTCAAGTCCCATCCTAATTTCATACCGGGTAGTTGTGTGTCCGACGGATGATCAAAGCTCTGCCACGAATATTCATCAGAATTCAGGCTATAATTCTCTCTGAGAACAAGATTTCCAGTGTCTAAGAGTTGTGCAACCGGATTTTTCAGAACCCTGGAGAAATTTGAAGACCAGATGACGCTGTTCGATTGGTTGAAAAGAACTAGATCTCCATCATGACCAAACGCGAGAACTCCGTGTGAATCAGTGAGGGGATTTTCCCTGTTGGCAACCCAAACAACTCTTCCCGGACTAACTTGTACCATATGCCGATGTACCTGTTCCTGGAGTTGCCAGGAGAGAAGAAGCCGAGCTCAAAGCTTTGGTCAGAAGAGACCAATGACTTTTCATCTTTCATAGACTGGCCTGAACTGAACGTGTCAGCTGCAGTCGATAAGCCAAAGACTGACAGGCAGATAAAGTAAAGGCAGATGAACAAAGTAGGAGTTTCCATGCCTCCGCGAATCTGTATAAGATTTAGAAGAAAAAGTACACCTGCTTGCGCCCTGCAAGCTAAAATCTAGGATTCAGATAGAAATAGGAATGTGATCACTACTGTCTTCCTTAAGCTGTCAGGATAGAAATTTTCAGTTGACTGGTGATCAACTCACATGTCCAGCAAGACCTGCGGAAATTATTTCTAGGCCGTACGCATCACGTTTCTTACTTCTAGGACATGTTGGTCACAAGATTCTTGGTTCTTATTTTGGCCTTATGCTTGATTATTAGCACATGCCTGAATATGCATTTTCATATTCGAACTATACCACACACATTGTAATCTGCTGTAATTGATTAGGTTCACCCTGCGTTTATCGATGTCGTCGTGGCATTAAACATGGGGGCATCATAGACGGCCCTTAGCTGAGTAGCGATGTGAAATGTGAAATTGCGAGTACTTTAGCTTTAAGAATGTAAAGGGACCAAGTCGTATGACAGATTGTTATTTGATGTTTGAACATTACCGGACTTTTAACTACGGACTTCCCAGTTTGTCGCATCAAGCTACTAGATAGACCTCAAAAGAGATCACCGCCTTGGTCTTTCATTTGTCACTTCAGTCAGAACTGAAAACCCACCAAAATTGAAATTTTTGCGAGAATTGTTCTGGCTCTTAAAGAGTCGAGACCCGTCAAAATCTATGGAAGGCCCTTCTTCTGAGGGGCATCTTCGTTGTTTTTTATTTTCTTTTTCTGTTTCTGGCATTCGCATTTGACGAATTTAGACTTGGATTATACCAACATAAATAATGACAATTGTTCATTGAGTCTTAGCTCTTAACCGCTTCAATTTCCATTGCAGCTTCTTTTCAAAGACAAGCCACTATGCCAAAATACTTGGGTGGCTAATGTTGGCTTCTAATTGCTGACGGTTATGGCAATGACGAATTTTTTTTCATCTTACTTAGGTTCTCTTAGTACTCTGACGATTATTTTAACTTAATGGAAACTAACGTATGATAAATTTATTACAAATGTACTATTTTTTAGTTTTTTGTAGTTAGAAATTAATTTGAGGTAACTTGTCACAAATTTATTAGTTTAAGGATTTTAGTGATAAAAAAATTAATGTAAGATAAATTTGTCACGGGTATATTAATTTGAGATTTTTTATGATATTAACTCTACAATTTTTATTGATGCACTCGGAAGGGTTGTTGGACTCATTCAATTAGGACCAAACAATAATTACTTTGCAAATGGCGAATGATCTTTATATTATTCATAAATGTGGAAATACTTCCCCTGGGAGAGTATTTATCTATGTATCGTATAAGGATAAAGTGAAGCACTAAATATAACCATTTGCTCATATGAAAGGTTAAAGAGTTGATATAATTCACTACGAATAATCACTGGCTCAATTTATTTTTTTAAAAGGCCCATATCAAGTTGCTTGACCCACTGAATTATGAAAATGAGAATCCTTTGCTGTAGCCCTTGTCTCGCGTTAACCAGTCCTCCATCTGCAAGACGGCGACAGATTTGCGAACACAAATATCGCATATTCATGGAAGAGGCAACTGCATGTATGCCTTCAGAACCTTTTCAGAATGTTTTTAGTAATGTTTTCTAAAATTTTAAAACCTGATGAAGCAACGTCAAAGTGCAGGTCACTGCAACTTTTCCACGTTGAAGATTGGAGTGATCGGAGACCATCTTCTGATCCTTTCTCCCTTCATTCACCGAGAAAACTTCTCTGAATTCCACAGTGCAGGGAACTTCCTCGATGGGAAGTTTATCGACCTTCTGGCATGGTGATTGTATCAATATTCCCTGTGTAAGATTCTTCCCTTGTTGAAGATGCCTCTGTGCTCGACAGACCTCTCTCCTTAAAGAACCCCGGCTGTTTAGGTTGTGGCACGATTGCTTCCTCATTCACTAACATGAAAATGACTGAACACATTGTTGGCCTATCTTCAGGACACTTTTGGACGCATATTAAACCGACTTGAATGCATCTCTCTACTTGGGATGTGATGAAGGAGTCACGTAGGGATTCATGTAGAAGCTCCAAGGACCTGCCTTCGCTCCACAGCAACCATGCCTAGGACAAATCCATTCATGTCATTAAACATCACAAAAAAGACGAGTATATACAAAACATATTGTACCACTTACATGCCCGAGAAGGTTGTGTTCATGATCAGGATGGCAGAATCCTCTGTTCCTTTTGCCACTTACTATCTCTAGCAAAAGTACACCAAGGCTAAAAACATCGGATTTCACGGAGAATTTTCCATCAAAAGCATATTCCGGAGACATATAGCCACTGCAATAAGAATATCACGTCTTAAATCTACCCAATGTTCATGGATAGTTGCTCGTTAATCAAGATGAGAAACTTACTAGGTACCAATGATTCTTTTCGTTCTGGCTTCGCTTTCATGGCCTCCAAAGATTTTTGCAAGGCCAAAGTCTGAGATTTTAGGATTGAGGTCAGCATCTAACAATATATTGCTTGTTTTGAGATCTCTGTGAATGACTTGTAGTTTCGAATCCTGATGAAGATACAGAAGTCCTCTGGCAATTCCTAGAGCTATGTCAAAGCGACTTTTCCATGCTAACAAGAAGCTTCTGTCATCATCTGCACGCATTCAATCCAACGTAACTCTTAACATTTAAGCTCAACAATCTAAAGAAAATAAGTTCATCGGTTAGCATTTGGATATGTGTCCATGCAGAGGCCCAAAAGGCGTATAGACTAATAACATGGGGGCTGAGTGAAAAGGAAACGAAAAGGATCCGAAAAGGATCAAAAAGCTCGAACCGAAGATTAATCCAAGCTTTTATTTGGCATGTACTCATATATTAACATTCTTTCTTCTCCTTCGATGCAATAGCCAAGAAGTCCGACAAGATTCCTATGCTGAAGTTTGGCAATTAGGAGTACTTCATTCATAAACTCTTCAAGACCTTGTCTTGAACTTCTGGACAACCTCTTCACTGCTATTTCCTGACCCGTGGAGAGATTTCCCTGCATATATATTTTTTTAATTAAGCTTATCGTGTTCTCTAAACTTGCAAATTCAGAGCTCATTACCTTGTACACTGAACCAAAGCCACCCGCTCCAATCATGTTGGTCTGTGAGAAATGTCCGGTAGCAACAGCAATGGTAGAAAAATCAAATGATGGTAAATCAATTTCTTCCTTCTGACATTGCAAGCCTACAAGGATGAACATTATCTATCACATGAAAGTACTAATTAATTCGTCATGGTCCGACAACAGAATTTCGACGCAAAACTTCATGGGAAAAAGTGGACTGGATTACCAACAAGCTTACCTCTTCTTCTGATTCTGCTCTTCCACATTATACTCAATGCTATACCGGCTATTAACAATCCACAAATGACTGAAGCCACTGTGGCAGTCAACAGTATTTTCTTATTGGCAGGGCTGTGGATGGAATCTAGAATAGCCAAAAAAGAAAAAAAAGAAAAGCGTGTCAACTAATAACAGAAAGCAATGTGTTCACAGTCTGATGAATGTAACCAAAATAGTGCAGTAAAAGGATAAGAAAACGAGTAACGAATAGCAAGGTACGAGATCAAGATTAATCCGGCATTTTCTATGTACACAGAAAAAGAAAAAAGAAGAAGAAGAAGCAAGATCATTGCAGCGCAGGAAAGCAATTGCAAACTAAATTATTATGTACATATATACCTAACTCAGAAGCAGGTAATTTTATGTAGACATCTTGTTCATAGTTGACTTGTTCAGATTCTGTAATATCAATGAGATCGCCAAACCACATGAAACAGCCACTTCGTCCTCTTCTAACATCTGAATTAGCATAAGCTGTACAAGAACAGTTTTTTAGACACTCCGCCTTGCATTCCTCAATGCTCATATTTTTGTTTACCCAAAAGTCTATCAGGTCGGGCAGTTTCAGCATTGAAAGTTTCAGAAAGCCCTCTTCCTGAGAGCAATTTAATTGAGCTTTCCTAATGCATCCCCTGGTTGGATTAGTTACTTGCCACTCTTCTTGGGACGTGGGCAAGAAACCCTGCAAACACTGGCATCTAGGGTCTTTGTTACTTCTGCAGACACCATTAGCACCACACTTTCCATAGTTATCACATGGATCACGGGGAAATGAGATTGTGACATCCCATGCAGAGCTCTCTTTCTTCCTTAAAAGATGTTGCACAAGACCAGACTGATTCAATGTGATTATGTTGGTGATATCATCCCCTGAAGATTCAAACTTCAAATATACATCTGTTTCATTGTAAACAAACGTTGGCTTGAAAAGGGTACTCTCAGTCATTGAAGATCCCGAGAAACAGAATCCATTCCATGGTCCTGTTCGAAATGTTTTTGTGGAGCCTCGTTTGAGCACTTCAAATTCGGGCACCTCATTGAATTTTATCCCGTAGGTGTAGTCTCCAGAGGAAGGATCATCCGTGCTTTTCCAAGAAGTCAGATGCCATTCGAAACCATTTTTGAGGCTCCGTCCTACTCGCATACCAGCTAAAAGGGTGTCAGTTGGATAGTCAAAGCTCTGCCATGAATATTCACCAGAACCTGAACTGATATTCTCTGAAACGACAAGGTTACCCGAATCCAATAGCTGTGCAACCGGGTTTCTTAAAACCGTGGAGGAATTTGAAGACCAGACGACAGTCTTTGATCGGTTGAGAACAACTAGATTCCTCTCCTCGCTAAATGTGAGAACACCATCTGAATCAGTGAGGGGCTTGTTTCTGTTGGCAACCCAAACGACTTTTTGAGGGCTAAATTTGTACCATATCCCCAAGTACCTGTACTTGGAGTTTTCCGGAGAGAAGAAGCCAAGCTCAAAGCTTTGGCCTGAAGAGACCAATTTCTCTCCATCTTTAATGGACTCACTTGACCTTATGGTATCAGATGCTATCGAGAGGTTCAGCACAACCATGACAAAAGCAGAGAAAAAGAGGGGGAATGAGTAAGCTTTTCCAATGCCATAAAGCCTTCTGTAAATTTTTCCCCCGGCTCCTCTTTTTCAATGACGAGTTTTAAATTCAAAGGTTCTCAACAAGAATATTCAGCTGAAGCCAACCGGCGGGATATTCTGTACTTCTCGTGCAGTCTATATCATCAGCAATTTCCAGGGGATAAGAAAGCAAGGGTCATGGAATGGAGACGACCTAGTTAAGCTGTCGAGTGTTTTCATTTGGAGACTCATGGTGTCCATTCATGCAATGCGAGAAAGTCATACCCACTCCTCATGGCTAGCCCGTCAACAAGGTGAGTTGGGTCGGTACGATCCAAATTGATTTATTTTTATGCAATATTATGTCAGTGACACATAATCATCCCGATCTTAGCCCCATGCATACTCTATCCAACCCAAGCTCTAATTTTTAGCTATTTTCTTCTTAATATGTTGCCTTTGAAAAATGGGCAATGTTGTGGACTGGCTCGTCCAGTCGGTGAGAGAGCTCGGTTGCTTGGTTTAGGTACTAGGCTAGGACTACTCCTTATACATGAGCAACGTGAAGACACGGGCGAGGGCGGCTCTCACGGACCAGAACACCTCCTTGGACTAGTTCAAGAGTATCTGGGTTTGTTGACTTGGTCAATTGAAGTGGCTAATGAAAAAAGAAAAAAGAAAAAGAAAACGACCTTATTTAAAGCAAAAAGACATTGACGGAGAGACGAAAGGGGAAGAATAAAAAGAGAGTGACAGCGATAGAGAGGAAAAGGGAAGGAGACGAAAGTGAAAGGAAAAGAGGGAAACTCATGCGTACACGTCACGGATCCCTCGTCAAGTTAGATTTATCTCGATTTACCAAGCATTTAGTTGGATCTATCCGTGACGTGTTCTGTGACGTGTACACGTACACGTCATGGATCCCTCGTCAGGTTGGATCTATCTCGATTTGCAATGCTTGGTAAGGATTTAAGCCATTTAGTTGTCTAATCAAAGTAGTATTTGGAATTAGGGCATAAATCTGAAATTATGTAAAATTTAAGTTGCGAAGTCCGATTTTGAAGTAATCAAGTCGTGGAATTACATGGAGATTATGGGTTATGGTGTTGTTGAGCTATGGGATTTGACTAAAGTTAATTTGAAGTAATAATTTAATCGGAGCCAAATTTTAGAGTTCACAAGCAAGTTTCGGTTTGTGGATAACCTTGAATAATTGCTTTGGGTGAGTGATTCGCTTACGCGTAAGAGTCATTTTGTTAGCATTTAAGTTTAGTTTAGACAATTCATAGATGACTAAAGCTGTCTCTTCTTTGAGTTTGTATACTCATATTTTCGAAAACGGTATGGATTAGATGTATTGGAAGCTTTTAAAAGCATGTCTATTGTATAAATTTAAATCGAGTATTTACTATTCTTTGATTATTTGTGAAGAGTTTGAGAAACATTTTATGAAAGACATTTCAAAAGTTGACTAGTTTATCAAATGAATTCCAAAAATGAGATATGTCGTGTGAAATATATCCTGTTTGATGAACTAGGTTGTGAAAAAAAAAATTATGTTTTGATTTGTGATACAAATTATGGATTGGCTTTGTGGATTTTGGCGGATGCTATTGTGGGTTTGTGTTGATACTCAATATCTTGGTAAGCCCCTTTAAATGGTTTATGGGTATGCATACTAGTTTTACGATATCGATCTTGAGCGCCTTTGTCATGAGGCTATTTTGTGTGATAATATTTAGATATCTAAACACGAGATTGGTTAAAGGTTATGATTGCTCATTTCACTCATCTTTCATGTTTTGAAGAGTTGTACTATTCACTAGTTTCATGTTTTTTCTAGTTTCTAGGCTAGTGGTTGATAGTACGAGGGCATTATCTATTGGGAACACATAGCATGTCCAATACCTTCACCTAAGAAGATTGCCAAGAGGGACCCAAGTTTGAGCTCATCAACATATCCAGTTGGACCCACATTTATTAAAAAGCTTAAACAAATGAGTTATAAGCCAATTAAGATATATTAACTGCTCTACAAGACATTGATTCCCCAATGTGGGACTTCTCTAATACAATTCACTAACACATACATCTTAACAATCTTCTCCTCACTTTTGAGTTCAATATTAGGCCCGCTTTCCCTTAATTCAGTTATCATTTTGCATCAACTTATCAATCCATCTTGCTACACCACAACGCTTCACCTACCTCTAATACCATTTTTTGATAGCACGCAGTAGAAGTCTAATACCTTCATCTAAGGAGATTGCTAAGATGGAATCCAACTTCAACTCCATAAATATATCTAATTAGACTCACATTTACTCAAAACTTTAGTTAATGAGTTAACTACACCATACCATGCCAAGTATTCAATGTAAGACTTATCTAATACAACCCACTCACATGTGCATCTTAATACTATCAATAAGAACTTTTGGGAGTTAGATTATGGGCATGGTATGATGAAATTGTATATCTTTTTGTTGATAGTTGTTGGGTTTACCTAAGTTTTGAGATGTAAATATTCTTTTTGATAGATTATAGAAACTGTGATATTATAACCAATCTGCTAATATACTTTGATAATAGCTTGTTAGTTATATTTGAAACTGCTATGTCATTCCCCATTTCTTATTGGTTGGTGTGATAAATTTGGTGGTCAGGTTATGGATTGGCAGTGATATTTAAAAATTAGGCTTTGTTTTCTAACATCCATATGTTTTGAACTTTTGAGCGCCCACTTAATCCTTAAACATCAGGTAATTAACGAAAACATACAAGATTGGTACTTTTGGGGATGGCTGTACTGCCTCCGCTCCGGAGATTTCCGAAAACGAGGTAAGAATAGAAATGAAAATGCAGTTAGGTAAAGGCGACCGGATCTGTACATGACTTGGCTCAACGCAAATAGCTCGTATTTTAAAGGCATTATTTAAACCTGTTTGTCTATTCTAATTTTCCCATTTTGATATCGATTTCTTATTTTTGTCTTTTGCAAATTCAACTCGCGTGTTCCGTGATAGACCATAACAAAAGCACAAGAAACCGAGTTAGCGCAAATCCAAGTCAAGAGCGTCAACTTCACAAGGCCTGCATTATCACAAGAAAGTCCCACCAATGTTGGGCCCACATCACCTTCCTCCACCATTCCTTTCAGGTCCAAGAGAAAATTGCAGTTTTGTCGTCCGCTGTAAAGCCACACCCCAGAAATATAGAATAAAATTTGGATCAAACTTTCTTTTTTTGAGTACCAAGTGTTAATAATAATAAAAAATTATGTCTTAGGTTGTCTGGTTATAATTATTTTCACTGTATATCCTTATTCAAGAACTAATTTCACTTAGGTTGTCGTTGGTTATTTCAGGAAATGCATTTTTTATCTCTTCAGACTTGCATGAAGTTTCCTTTCTGGAGCACTTCAAATTGGGGCCATCCATTAATATTTATACCATAGGCATGGTCTACAGAGGAAGGATCATTCACGCTTCCCCAAAAAGTCAGATATCGTTCAAAAACCAATTCCCAGTCTCCATCCTACTTTCATACCAGCTAAAAGATGTAAATGACCAAAGAAGACATTATTCCCGGCATGCATATGAAACTTCCCAAGAATATAAACCGTACGTTAAAACTGTCACTTGCAGAAGGCAGAAAAAGAAAATTCTACTGCTCTGATCGCTGCTCTGTGGTCAATAGCATTTTGGACGTTCATACATTGGATTTTATATCAACCACACAAATCAAGAAGTCTTGGACAATGAATGTAATAAAATGATCAATGGTATTTCTTGGATCTATAAGCAATTACTCAGAAAAACATACTATCGACCATCCAACCTCGTCACCGTGACTACATTGACAGAATGAAGTTCTTCATGCATCCGGGTTGTGCTTAAGTCCATTGAACTTCTTTCCATAAAGAAACCAGGATGTTGAGGTGGAGGCAAGCTTGCACTTTCATTTCCTAACATGGCAACTACAGAGGACATCGCTGGTCTATCATTGGGGAACTTCTGCACGCATAACAAGCCGACAAGGATACATCTTTTTACTTGAGGTTCAACGGAATCACACAAGCACCCATCAATGAGTTCCATGGTTCTGTCTTCACTCCAAAGCATCCATGCCTGAAAAAAATCACATCCCGAGCTTAGTCACGCAAGACCAAAAAAAGGAGATAAGGGAGAGAGAATGACATACGCTCTGGCTCTTTCTCTTACATGTCCAAGAAGGTTATGATGATGATTTGGGTGGTAGAATCCTCTGTTTCTTTTGCCACTTACAATCTCTGACAACATCACACCAAAGCTAAAGACATCAGATTTCACGGAGAATTTTCCATTGAAGGCATGCTCAGGGGACATATAGCCACTGTAATGACAAAGGGATTGTTATTAGTCTTCTAACATAACAAGCAGTCCTATTTAGAATTGTTCTGAAGAGGTGAGTTCTTACTAAGTTTCTATGATTCTTTTTGTCTTTGCTTCTTTCTCATCACGTGCGAAAATTCTTGCTAACCCAAAGTCTGAGATTCTTGGGCTTAGGCTGTCATCCAACAATATGTTGCTAGCTTTGAGATCCCGATGAATTACTTGAAGTTTAGAATCATGGTGGAGATAGAGAAAACCCCTTGCAATCCCAACGATAATGTCAAATCGTTTTTCCCAGTCTAACAATAAGCATCTTTCACGATCTGCATATGTGACGTCAGTTTAGTCAACCAGATGGGATTAAGTTCAGTGCACAGATAGCATCATCATCCACCAGTAACATCTTTTGTTAAAGGGTCTAGAGACCTCACCAAAGATAAAACAATCCAAGCTCTTGTTGGGCATGTACTCATGGTCCCCCGGACCAGCCCTTAGATCGGGCGTCCGGTCGTCTCCTCAACTCGGCTCCGCCTCCCCCAATTCCCTCTCCCCGCCCGATCAACCGCCTCCCTGCTCCGTCACTTCTTCTCTTCCAGGTCTCTCTCTCCCTCCCTGTCTTCGCCCCAGCCTTGGCGAGGGCCGAGCTCACCGAATCTGGCGAGGCCTCGCCCTCGCCAGCGGCCGTCGAGGTTGACCTCACCGGCCCTTGCCTCCGGCTGGCACCGGCTAGCTAGAGGAAAGAGAAGGTGTGAAAAAAGAAATTTAAGAAGAAATTTAAAAAATTGCCACGTCAACGTCGTCGGCTGGCTGTCCCCCGCCGGCGTCCACGTCAGTGTCGGCCAGCCAATTTTGGCTGGATGGACTGAATTAGCACAATTATAAAAGGTTTAGGACTAAATTGGCCAAAAAAAAAACTTTATAACTAAATTGGTACAATTGCAATAGGTTTATGACTTTTTTGGTAATTCTTCCCACGGATCTTCAACCCGACAAATTGTATCGATAAGTTCAGGCTAAAGTTTCCCCGTGTTAAGTGAAGGTGGGCCCACCAAAACTCAAAATGTTTGAATCATTCATACTCGTCTCATCTACAGATTGAAAATTGATAAGATGAGAAAAGTCCATTTACATAGAGAAAGCTCAAATTTTCGGCCCTCTTTAATAGAACTGAACTCAGGGTATCACCTGCGCTTGATAGATGCAACAATGACAGAACAATGACGGAAGTACAAAAGGAGCTGAAGATAGGAGGATCTGCCATTGCAAACCCTTCTGTTTGATCTACGAGATGAAGCAAATAACTGGATAAAGATTCGAACATTTCAGAATAGCATATCAGGATAAGATATAGAAGACAGATACCTTTGTTTGGGGGCAGAGCAAGTTCTAGGACTTACTGGTTAGATTGAGTTGGGTCACGCAAGAAGACCAGCCTCTCAAATATTCGTGGATCAGTCTCTGATCTTCCTGTAATTGTCAAGGATCAAATTTAGATGATTCGAAAAGGTGAAAAGGTGAGTTTTATTAGCATGCCACTTCACGTTTTCTGTTTTGCAGCCATTGTCACCATCCTCGTTACACCAGTCCAAGCTCGCGTACGACCAAATGAAGTGGAAAGTTGTTACACAGTCCCAGCAGGTGGAGATACCCCTCGGGTAGCCTCCATGCCGTGAAGGTTCCTAATCTCAAGCCCTTTACGACTTTGACTCGATCCGTTTGGTCTTCTTCTCTGCGTGGCATGTTAATTGACCAAATTTTTTGCCCTGACATAGAATGTCCGTTGCGCATGAGAATTTTTTTAATATTGATCGCATGACCAATTGTGTCGATAATTTCAGGCTAAAGCTTCCTCAGGTGAAGGTGAACTCGCCAAAACTCAGAAATGTTTGAATAATTCGTCCCTACTCCAGGTTACGTAGAGAAGAGGAGAAAAGAGAAAGATCAACGACGGCAACGACATCAGACCGGCCAAACTCTGTCCGAATTGGCAAGAACCTGGTCACCGGAAGCGACTATATATATTCATAACGGTCATAACACGCTGTATGATTGGGCCTGCAAATTCCAGACATCACACTCCGTATGTCGCTGAAGGAGAAGAAGGTCTAAAGAGTACAAAATAAAAAATTTCGTGGGTCACCTAGAACTTCTTTTCCTGGCCAGAAATTTTTGAAAATATTACAGGGATTAGGACTAGCCTTATTAGACGTTGCAGGCGGCTTAATTCGTTTAGAAGTTCAATCACGGTTCGTTGTATAACAACACAGATGAATTTAACTGACCAAAATTTATATATCCAGCAATGCTTAAAAGAGATAGCCTCTCTGCGAAAGTCAATGGTGGGCATAAACTCTCCGTCTCTCTCGAGGATTAGATCCTAGAAATTTGATCTTTTTTAGCAAATCGTAATCTATCAGCGGCCTTACTGTGCCCTCTAATCGCTAATGAAGGCCCTTGTTCTTTTTATCTTCCTTGTTAATCAGCCTATCCGTTAAAAATGCACATGCACGTAAGTGAATTAACACTGAAAGAAATTTATCACTGGCAACAATGTCTTGCGCAATGATATATTTATGTAAAATATTTTATAAATCGTATGAAAACTACATACTACTTTCTTTTCTGTTTTTTTTTTTTCTGTTTTCCACGTCTATTTTTTATTTTTATTTTGAATGAGTCACATTTGCATTATCTTAGGCAGAATTATTTTTGGGATAACTACGCTAGAACTTATAAAACTTGTCACAAAGATTCAATCAAGTCGTAAAATTTACAAAAAGTGTAATAGAGTCTTAAAACTTATTAAATTGATTCAATCAAATTATATCATTTATTCCGTCCAATTTGTCTGATAGAAAATAATAACATGGCTTTTTTTAGTTATTTTCTCTCTCTTACATAGCGATAACATGAATAAAATATGAGGTGTATGCGTAAATTGACGTCATTTTAGTCTAAATCTGACTTTTATAATCTCAATTTTATACAAATTATATTTAAAAAATTAGCTAAATTTAAAAATTAAAAGAAAGGGAGGGCTGCAAGTCCTCACCACCACCGCCCCACCGTAGCCTTACAAGGTGGGGATGGGCAGCCAGTGGCCAGCGGGGGTGAGCATTTGCGGCCCTTGCTTGGCAATTCCCTTTTATTTTTTAAAGTTAGCTTATTTTTAATATAATTTAAATAAAATTTCTATTAAAAAGTCAAATTTGATCCAAAACAATGTCGTTTTGGCCACGTTGTCACCACATAAAATAGAGAAAGTAATAAAAAAAAATCATGTTAATTATTTCAATTAGCCAAGTTGAATGGAGTTGATAGAATAACTTAATTGCATTTTTTTTGTAAGTTTTAAGACATGATTGTACTTTCATGACTAGTTTTGGACTTGCACTGCACTAATATCATTATTTTTTAAGAGTCTATGTTGGTTTGCTCATCAAAAGGCATGTAAAAACTTCTAAATTCTTGTTTTACGTGTACTATAAGAATGTTTATGACTAACAGAGAAAGCATCTAGTGAAGGAGTCCCCGCATTGTCAAAGAAACAGTTATTAATCAACTATCTTGCTAGCCTAATTGCTATAGAAAGGAGTAAGTATTCGCAGGAAGAGTCTGTGGTGTGGAGTGTGGTGCGCGATTCATATTGTGTTGGAGATGGAGCATCAATCAATCTAATCCAGGCTTTTATTTGGCATATATTCATAAATCAACACGCTTTCATCTCCCTCAATGCAGCAGCCGGGAGGTCTGACAAGATTCCGGTGCTGAAGTCCGGCAATTAGAAGGACTTCATTCATAACATCACGAGGACCTTGTCCTAAATATTGTGACAGCCTTAAAAGAAAAGAGCAATCCAGAATTTAAACACACTTAGGCTCTGTCCGTTTCACGGAACTTCCGGAAAAATATTTTCCGAATTTTTCAACGTTCGTTTCATAGAAAAGGAATTGCTTTGGGGAAAACATTTTCCATAATGAGAAAAAAGTCTTCTAAATTAGAGGAGTGAAAACTATTTGCCTCATTTGATCTCTTTTATCTCACATTCTATAAGCCCTCACTTCCTCCTCCTCCTCCTTCTTCTTCTTCTTCTTCTTCGTATTGTCATCAAAGAAATTGCCCGTAGCACTTTCAATGGCAGCCAGATCAGCTTCCTGGTGCTCCCGAATGGCATCTGGAGTAAAGAAAAAGAGTCTGGAAGGTTAATTGTTCCAAACTTCTCTTGCCCAAAGAACAAGCAGTTTAATAATTTACAGAAAAAAAAAACAAAAAACAAAGTCAATTAGCATAAGTATGAATACCTAGTTTAAATGCTGACAGGCGTACATATATCGTTTGTACGTGGTTCCATTCTTGGAGCGCTTTCACGTCAATCAAGTCCCCGAGCCATATGAGGCAGCCACTGCCTCCTCTGATATCTGAATTAGCATAAGCCGTGCATGACCAATTCTCCAAGCACTCGTTCTTGCATTCCTTGAGGCTCGTACTCCTGTCCAGCGTTACCTTCAACAGGTCGGGTAGTTTAACTTTTTCAATTTTTCAGAACCCTTCTTCTTTGGAACAATTCATGGGTGTTGTACTCTTGCATCCACTAGAAAAATCACGGACTGCCCATTCGTCAGGCGACTTACGCATGAACCCTTTCACGCATTGACACAAACTACCGCTGCAGATGGATTAGCACCGCACCTGCCATACAAATCGCATGGATCACTAGGGAACTCGACCATGGCATTCCATGGGGCTCTTCTCGATCTATTTACCACAAAAACCGGCAATAGTCCCAAATAGTTTAATTTCATATTCAAAAAAATTGACTGTTTTGAACCTCCAACAACATGAAGGAGATCTCAGTTTCATTGTCCACAAATACGGCGGTTAATCTGGATTTGGTATAGTGGGAACGCCAACAAATTGGACTCCGTTCCATTGCCCCGTTCGAAATGTTTTTCTATGCACATCCACTTGGACCATTTCATACTGAGGTAGACCCTTGTTGTAGTTTAACCTATGGACATATTCTCCCGGAGAAGGGTCGTCCATGCTTTTCTACACAATGAGATCCCGTTCAAAACCCGCTTTCAGGTTCAACAACAGCTTCATGCCTGGTAAAAGCATGTCAGACGGGTGATCAAAGCTTTGCCACAAATAGGCTTCATCGAAACTCAAAACGGAGTTATTCCAAAGAACAAGATTTCCTGAATTCAAGAGCTGTGCAATTGAATTCTGGAGGACCCCAGATGACTTCGAAGACCAAACCACACCATTCGATTGGTTGAGAATAACTAGATTGCCCGCATTGTTGAATGTGAGAACACCATTATGATCCACTAGCGGGTTGTTTCTATTAGCAACCCACACAACTGTGTTAGGACTAAACTTGTACGATATACCCAAGTAGCTCATACTAGAGTTGCCAGGGATAAAGAATCCTAGCTCAAAGGTTAGGTCTGAAGAAATCAATGTTTCTCCATGGCTAATGGAACCGTTCATGCCCAAAAAATCGGCTGCAAGTGACAAACCAATCATGGGGACGATGATGAAAGTGGAGAATGTGATATTTGCCATTTTTTGCAAATGTCCTCTTTTAAGTTTAAACCCCATCTTTATAAGCAAATCATTCTAAACTTACCCACAACGTGAACACTATCCATATGGGTCCTCAAGATCTAAACATTTTTTTATTGCTTTCCGCTTTAAGATTTTCCAGTTCTTTGTAATGCTTTTGCTCGCGTATTCCCCTGGTTACGTTCTCAACTCTGACTTCTTATAATTTTCCCTCAACTCCCCGCGTTCCCCACTATCCTTTTTGTCTATAGCAGCTTTTTTTGGTTCCAGTTGGATTATACTAAACGGCACCACTTTTAACCCTGACTCACGCACCACTTTGTCACCACTTTGTCTATAGGTTCTCCGTTCCTAACTCTGACTCGCACACCACTTTTCAGTTCGGCCATGTTCATTCCTCGTCCTATTCAAGTTGAATCATTCAACGTCACATGAAACTCAGACACTGACATTAACATAACACATTTGTCTCTATCGAACCCATCATTCCTGATCAAGAAAGATTTGGGGTCAACCGTGCCCATTTGAACTTAATGAAACACATGCGAAATTGACGCTCGAGCGGCATTTGGGCGCACTTTCTTAGTGGGTAGTTTGAACCTATCAAGAGGTTGGACTATGACAAGCGGAATTAATGGGCAACAGCCCGCCTAGTAGAAAGTAAAAATATGAAGAAATAGATAGGTGATTATATCACTGGCTTCTCACGCAAATCACTCATCCCATAATAGTTTAAAACATTAACATTGATAATCATAATACGAAAACTTGACTCCAAATCAATAATCATGGATGTGGATTGTGGATTATACAATAAATAAACTATATAAATTGTGTATTTAAAATTTCAAAAAATGTGATCATAGAAGGATTTAACTGGACCAATTTCATAAATTATAAGACTTAATCGCATTTTTGAAAATTTTAGGACTCACTTACACTTTCATGACAATTTTTAAGATTTAATTACATTTTTTGAAAGTTTAAGCACTAATTGCATTTATGCTGATAAGTTTCAGTAATTCCAATACACGTCACGACCTCACCTCTCAAATTGCACCACCCAGGGGTTGACTAATAGATCAAACCCACATCAATTCACAATTTGATTCAAGTTATTAACATACTTATCAATTTCATTTTGGAGTCATTACTAATTTATTTCTTGGTGGTCCTCCGCGGCTTGGACTTGACCCAAGCCTTCTTCAAGTTGATCCAGAACACCCCAGAGCCATTGCCCTCCAAGCACGAACGTCGTCGTCGAGGTCAGCAACGTCCATCGCTAAGACCATTTTCACCGGGGACCTTGCCAACGAGCTGGGCCTCATCGACGCTAAGCCCGACAAGCTCCGTTGCGAGATGCTCGACTTTTAGCACGCCACCTTTCTCCGCCTCACAAAGATCTCGGCCTCCGTTGACTACTCCATCGCCGGTCAATCGACAGAGGCCAAGATCTTGGTGAAGGAAGGCCGACCTTCATAGACACCAGGGTTCGCAGAAGGAAGAAACTAATTGGGAAAGCTTTTTTTTTGAAAAATCTGAAACGTGAACCCTCCAGGACACGTGTCGATCAACAGATGGACTGGTAATTTGTTGACTGAGCATAAATATTATACCTAATATTTTCTCATCCAACGTGCATTCTAACTTATTTTAATCCTATTTGAAATCTACCCAAATCTATTAAGAAAGATAACCAAGGATCTCCTTAAAACATGTAAGATTTTCTAAGCATCTAACCTAATCTAAATATGAGGGTTTTAAATTTGTTGCATGGATGCAATCAAACAACAGAAAAGCACTCATCATAAATTATATTCACCCAATTTGCAAAAGATAATCATCAAATATTCCATCCATTCAAATTTGGGAAATAAATAAACAGACAATCGTATCGAAAGAGTTATGGATAGGATGACCAATTTTTTTATGCCAACAGAAATTATATTTCGGGGTTGAAATCAGATTGTCATTAATGTACACATTGTTTAAATTAGGAGATTTTCCTAATTTTAATAAATATCCTCAAAATCTTGGTATGCAATACTCAAATCCGTGAATTCAATAACAATCTCAACCGAATTAGATCACGGAATATTTAAATTGATATAGAATAAGATAATTACCTAATTCAAGATATTGGACGAATAAGTTTCCAAATTCAAACATGACGGATGATGATTCAGCGAGGCTCTTCAGTAAATTCTACAAATCAAAACAAGTCAAGGCGACAGAAGGGCTGCCGACAATGGAGACAAATCATGGCAGGACAGCACATCGGTCGTGGGTTCGCCGGTGAGATGGAGCAGTGTTGTCACGATCGGGATAGGTAGGCAGCAACAATGTCACTCGGTCAAGAAGTAGGAGGTGCGGCAGTGAGCAAGTGCAGCGTCGGGTTTGCCGGTAGGGACTCATTACGGGTAGAGAGCAACTCAGCAAGCATCGGATCAGGCCAAGCAAAGAGTGGCAGTTGTGTTGTCGACCGGGTGCAAGGAAAGCAGCAAGCCGTCACGGTCGCAACAGGAAGCAAGTGTCACAGCTTGATCCAAGAGGGGACAGCCGTGACACATCCTTGGAGCAAGCAACCCTTAGTTAGTGTCCCCGAACCCTAGAGTTTTCTTGAGTATTCTAGAATACTCTTGCGGACGGGCGATATGGTAAATGTACAATTATGTAATAAATATGGATAGATAGTAGTTTGGGAGATACGATCTCCACCGTTAACGGGAGTTTTCTTGAGTATTCTAAAATACTCTTGTGGACGGGCGATATGGTAAATGTACAATTATATAATAAATACAGATATATAGTATTTGGGAAGATATGATCTCCACCATTATATTGAAGAGAGATCTACGGATACGGTTTGTCTAATAGAGGTCTCCTCCTCCTCATTGTGTCAACCCATTCACACTTATATTTCAAGTTCAGAGCTTCTCCCTAGAGTTTCTCTCTCTAAAACAAGTTCAGAGTTTCTCTCTCTAAAAAGATCATCGTGAGTCGAGTGTGAGAGAAATCCCAAGTGTGAGTCGAGTGTTCTCATTGTGTCAACCCATTCACACTTATATTTCAAGTTCGAGCTTCTCCCTAGAGTTTCTCTCTCTAAAAGATCATTGTGAGTCGAGTGTGAGAGAAATCCCAAGTGTGAGTCGAGTGTGAGAAAGGCTCTAAAGGCTCTTTGGAGATGTCGCAACCTACCCTCGGGGAGAGGGAACAGGTTTAGGGGTATTGCCTAAAGGACGGGCCTAAGGCCCATGATTGGGCGCGGGCTCTCCCAAGCCCATACCCCGTGTGACGTTGAGATATTTTTCATGAATTTTGCACAAAAGGAGTCGCCACTAGCCTATTAGGGTCGGCTAGAAACCAAGTGAGGCATGGGAGCGTGCCTCACTTCCTACGCAACCAAAGAATTTAGGGTCGGGGACTTGATTACATTAATTGATCAATTAATGCCCTTTCGGTACCTAATCTTATTCATTTTAACAAAATGAATTTTTGGCAAACAGTTTGGATTGATTTTATACCTATCCACTAACATATGAAGTGATCATGCATGTGCACCAACATTGAAATAACAATCATAGCTATCAAGATCCTAATTGCAAGTAAAATTAAATACGTGCAATTAAACATGATTAGATATGCAAATTAAACACACAACAAATAATCAAAACACAAGCAACTAAAAGGCTTAATTATACTAAAAATGCCAAGCATAGCAATTCCTAATCAAACTCCATCATTTTTTATTTTTCGAAAATTAATTTTTTTAATTAATTTTTTAAAATTAATTATTTTTAATTTTAAATTAATTATTTATAATTTGTTAATTAATTATTTCTAATTTGTTAATTAATTTTTTTAAATTTTTTATTAAATTTTTAAAAATAAAATGAAAAAAATAATAAATAATATATATTTTTTTTGGGGCCGGACCCTGTTTGGTCCAAATGGGGGTCGGGCCAAACCGGCTCGCTTGAAGGCAAGGCGGGCCCGACTTGGTCGGGCCTTTCCTTGGCTCGGATTGGGCCCAACCAGCGGGCCCAATCTGGTCTAAAATTTTCTATTTCAAAAAAAAAAGAAGCCCACTACCTAAACCAGCCCAAACCCACAAATCCAAAAGCCCAAAACCTAAAACCAGCCCACATTCACTCAAAACCCTACCCGGCTTGCGACCCGCGCCCGACCCCGACCTAGTTTGGCAACCGCGACCCGACTCATACCTCCTCTCCCTAGGGTTTGCTAGTGGCGCCGACAACGGCGGCGGCGGGCTTGACGGCGGCGGCGAGGCGGCGGCGAGGAGCGGTGTCGGACGAGCGATCACGGGCGGAGCAAGGGTAGCAGCAGCTTTGCCGGGATCTTGCGGTTTGCAAGTGAGGCGGAGCACGACGGTGGATGGCAGAACGGCGACGCGGCGTTCAGTAGAGATCGCAGACGAGACGAGCTCGCTATTGAGGGGAGCAACGGCGACTGGCGAAGACGGTGGTTGCGGCAGCATCGCGGCTCCTAGGCAGCAGGTTGAGGCGGCGAGGCAGCTCAGACGGCATCGGGTTGAGGCGGCAACAGGCGAGCAATGGCATAGGCTGCAGCGAGGGGGCTCGAATGGCGTCAGGTTACGGCTAGCATCGAGTTGAGGCGGCGAGGACGGCATCGGGCAGCACCACCGTTGCCCTCCTCCCCTCCGTTTCTTCGGATTTGGGTTCCGGGGTGGACGGCGGCGAACGGTAGGGACGACGACGGTGAGTCTTCTTTGACTCTCTCTCTCTACCGAGCTCTTTCTCTCACAGTGCCTCCCTCTCCAGCTTTTTGCCTCCTGTTCTCTTGATTTCGAGCTCCCTCCTTTTCATTCCTCTCTCTAGTTCTAGGGTTTCAAATGCAAAGTTGGGCCGAGGAGGAAGAGGCCAGCATGGGCCAGGCCGAAGCATTTTTTGTTTCTTTTTGTGTTTTTTTTTTTTTTTCTTTCTTTCTTTCTTTCTTTCTTTCTTTCTTTTTTTTTTTTTTTTTTCTTCTTTTTTTATTTTTATTTTAGTGACTAATCCCTAATTTTGTATGCGATTAGGTACTAAATAAATTTGTAAAATTTAGGTGTCAATAGCTGCCCCTCTTTGAACGTAGCCTCAAAGAGGTTGCATTCAAAGATAGAAGACACCTAAATTATTTTGACGATAGAAAGACCCTAGGTGCATAGGCACGTATCAGGTCAACGGAAATGACTCATAATTATGGAAGCGCGTCTTGTCAATAAATGGAAGAAAGACTCCGGGCTACAAAAGCACTCCGAGCTACAAAGCTCTCCATGTCATAAGAAGAAGGACTCCGGGCTATAAAGCACTCCGGGCTACAAAACTCTTCGTGTCATAAGAAGGACTCCGGGCTACAAAGCTCTCAGGATCATAAGAAGAAGGACTCCGGGCTACAAAGCACTCCGAGCTACAAAAGCACTCCGGGCTACAAAGCTCTCCGTGTCATAGGAAAAATGACTCCGAGCTACAAAGCACTCCAGGCTACAAAGCTCTCCGTGTCATAGGAAAAAGGACTCCGAGCTACAAAGCACTCCGGGCTACAAAGCTCTCTGTGACATAAGAAGAAGAACTCCAGAATACAAGGCTCTCCGGGTCATAAGAAGAAGGACTCTAGGATACAAGGCTCTCCGGGTCATAAGAAGGGAGGAAGACTCCAGGATACAAAGCTCTCCTGGTCATAAGAAGTGAGGAAGACTCTAGGATACAAGGCTCTCCGGGTCATAAGAAGTGATGAAAACTCCAGGATACAAGGCTCTCCGAGTCGTAAGAATGAGGAAGACTCTAGGATACAAGGCTCCCGGGTCGTAAGAAAGGAGGAACACTCCAGGATACAAGGCTCTCCGGGTCGTAAGAAGTGAGGAAGACTCCAAGATACAAGGCTCTCCGGGTCATAAGAAGTGAGCAAACTCCAGGATACAAGGCTCTCCAAGTCATAAAAAGGGTGGAAGACTCCATGATACAAGACTCTCCGGGTCATAAGAAGTGAGGAAGACTCCAAGATACAAAGCTCTCCGGGTCATAAGAAAGGAGGAAGACTCTAGGATACAAGGCTCTCCGGGTCATAAGAAATTAGGAAGACTCCAAGATATAAAGCTCTCTGGGTCATAAGAAGGGTGGAAGACTCCAGGATACAAGGCTCTCCGGGTCATAAGAAGTGGTATGACTGAGGTCTCATCGTGTAAAACGAGTTTTGACCGGGTATGATAGTCTCATCGTGTACGAACGGGTTTCGATTGGGAGGCGGACAAGCGTGGTTTACGGATGAACCCACCAATCTTGGAAATGACATGGTTTAAGGTTAACCATAAACCTTTGGAGATGACATGGTTTAAGGCTGACCATGCACCTTTGGTTTTTTAGGGAAGCACCCGCTAATCCCTTAGAAAACCGCATGGCTTCACTGATGAATCCTGTCAAACTCAACTTGAGCAAATGTCATTAGAGACGTCATCAAGAGACATATTGGTAATATTGTAGCATTAATTGAACAAAATAATCAAGCTAAGTCTGACCGCTTTAGAAAAACATTCGATGTCTATCAGCATCATGTGGCGCAAAACTATCATCTTGCTCGTGGATATATCATTAATCATCAAATTTTCTAGGAGACAAGTTCTCATCAGAACGGCTACGGCTCGAGAAAAAGGTTCATTAAGCATGCCAAACTAGAGCTTCTTAGTCAGAAAGGGTTTCTCACGCACTCTCAATAAAATGGCTACTTGATCCCATCCATTCGTGTGGGAGATAATTGGTTACTGAAGGTGTCTCACATAACCTGCGTCGAAGGCTTCCAGAAACATTTGCAATGAGCACAATCTGATCGATCAAAAAGGACTTTTGAAAGGACCGCAATATAGGCTCGGTTAGGGCTCACACAAATGAATTGTTGCTTTGAAACCAATAAATGAACATTTGTCATTATCTTCATTGGGTTTACAAGTCGAGAGCTTGGAAGATAAGACAAGATAGAATTACTTCCACTCTTTCAAGCAGTAGCTTCTTTGTGGTATTATCATTTTCACTTAAATTATCCCAATCAGAAGAGGCTTCAGAAGAGGGTTATAATGTTGGCTCGAGCAAGGCTCGAAAGGCTCAAAACTTTCAATAGGGTCTTTAAGAGTCGGTGATCATCATGGCATCATGACCAGGTCACTCAATCTTTCCCAATCATTTGGCTTTTGAAATATAACGTATCTCGAAAGTCCCTTGATTAATCATTTCTGCATGGGAGCTTTGCCCCTTTTTCTAATTTTCTTTGCACTTGCAATGATTTTTTTTTTCTTTATAAGCACTTGGACTGTGATCATTTTTCAAAAAAGATGCAGCCTTTTGGCTCTTTTTTTTTTTTATTTTTACAAGCATTGGCCTTGCTCTTACTAAGCACACTACTTTTTTATGCCTCATAACTTGTCGAACTTTTTGCTCTTTGAACTTTTGGAGCTCTTATGACTTTCGAGATGCTTTTCACATTTTCTCATGACTGTCAATTATATTTGGTCAATTCTTATGCCTTGCCCCAATGAAGGGAGATGATCACCACTCGGGGTTCAAAAATGAATAATCAGGCCAAAGTTGGTTAAAGCAATGGATATCAGTGTTTGGGTAGAGAATGAAATGCTCTTCTTCACATTGGGATAAATCAAGATCTAATGAGAATTCCTTTAAAGCTATCACCAGAAGATTAATGTAAGTGAAAGTAATAGAATCTTTCTCAACCCTTCGTTATCTTGACCATAACCTCCTATGTTGCCCCAGTGTAAGGTTCTTCTCAAAAGGGGTACTTTGAATGATCATCTTTATTCAACCCAAAAGGTTAGCAAGAGATCAGTGCAACGCCTGGGATTGATGAATGAAACACCTTTGTCATTTCAATCTTTGCGCTCAATGCAAATGAATCTTTCATCCTAAGAGAAGGTTGCCTTTCACTCAACTCTCAAAAGTGTTCGAGGGATGTGTTTGGAAATGGCTTGCCTTTCTTCATCCTAAGCACTTCTTGTTTGGCATGGTTAATGTCCCCATCTCACTTTGTCGAGATCATCTGAGTAGATCAATCTTCATAGGGAAATTTGATTCAAAATGAATAACCCACAAAACGAGAAAACAACTTTGAGATAAAAATGATGCTCAAAAAGTTTGTAGAAGTTTTTCTTCTTTTCTCAATTATTCTTTTTTGTGCTTTTCTCTAGAAAAGCGCAAAAGGTTTTTTTTTAAATGGAAATTCTCCTTTTTTTTCTTTTTCTTAAAAGAAAAAAAAAAAACAAATTGAGAAGAAGGGTACTTACCTGTGGCGTGGTGGCTCGGTAACCCTGTAAAGAATGCGAAAAAATATATTAGTGCAAAAATCTTTAGGGATTGAAATGTTGGAAACGATACATTATTACCCTTCATTCGCTTTCATCATTTGGGCGCTGACATCTCTTGGATTCATCTTCGTGGATATTTGGTAACTTGACAATACCCTTCCCTTGCATTTGCCTTTAAGCGTTTGATGTTTTCTTGATTCCTTGGGGGAAGGAGCTGCTTCTACAGTCAAGGTGCAACTTCTTTTTTTTTTTTTTTTATCACCCTGTAAGAAGAGAAGATGAAACGGGTTATCTTTATACTTAATTAGATTCAATTGGAGAACGATACATCCTTCTTGATGAATTTGACAATGTTGTTCTAGCACACTTCTTTGGTGGGGAGATGAGAGATTTTTTTTTTTTTTTTTTTTAGAATCAAACGTCGCTCTCCCACTCTTTATTTAACAAACCCTTGTTTTGTCCGAGTTTGTCCTGAACCAAAGAAAAGGATATGTCATTCCTTTATATTAAAAAGAATCAAGTTTAGGAATGAAATACATCCTTTTTCAAAGTCGGGCGATCAACATCCCAAGGTATCTCTTATGTAAGAAGGGATAATATTGTCCATCTGTTTCATTTGAATCTTTCTTTGTTTAAGATGAACGGGACTTAATAATGCTCCATCACATTTGTTGGAACGTTACAAAACTTGGTGCTCTTGACATCTCCTTTTGGATGTTTGGCAACCTCGTCTATATTGGAAGATCGACGCCGACGAAGCCTCAACGCATGCTTGCTCCTTGAGTTCAATGAGCCCGAGAAAACGACTACATGAAGAGAAAAGCAAAGTTTTCTTGAAATTCATTTTGGAAGGTAGAAGTAAAGGTTCACTTAAAACACTTCTAAATTTTTTTCTGCTTTGTTTTGTTTTGTTATGTTTTTGTTTTTATAAAAAAAATGATGATTTTCATGAAACTGAATTCCATCATAAAAAATGTGAGTCGCGCAATTTACAAAAGCAACAATTGGATTCGAAATCAAAACTCAAAATGAAAAACATGATTCTTAACAAGAAAAAAACTCTTGTATAGATAAGAGTAAAAATTAACTCTTGTCCTAATGTCAAGGAGCACCACACAAAACCTGCAAAAAGATAACAATGTTAGTACGTGTATGAGAAAAAATGATATCTCAATGGGATCGCTTCTTACAATAAAATCGAGAAGACGGTACATGCCCCATAATCACTATTACGGGGTTTTAGTATTTCGCCAGGATTTTATTATAAGAAAAGACATCATTAAAATAATCAATCCATGACCATCAATCGAATGTCCACCTTTATTCCAAAAAGTTTCATATGCAAAAGTGTCACTGATTTTTGAAAGATTGATTTGTAATTTTACTCATAGAAAAATGAAGTGACTTCTATTTTGGAAAATTTGTACACAAAATGATTTGCACTTTAGTCCCAAAATGAGAGAATGAGAGAATTTGATAAATAAATAAAAAATGCAATTTCAATTTTTGTGCCCCAATATAAAATCACAACTTGAAATTTTTTCTTTTTCAAAGTGATTTTGAGCCCATAACTAGAAATTTAAACAAAACCACATGTTCAACAATGCCAAATCAAAGTGTTTAGAACTTGCCTTCAATGTTCACTTATCAAAAGTGACTGCCAATTTTTATTTTTTTTCAATCATAAGCATACATCGCTGAGGGCATTCGATTGATTTCCGCGAATTTCAAGATGAAAATGCAATACAAAATGAGCAAATAAAGAGGAAAATGACACTTACAATGGGTGCCGACCTTTGTCTCTTTTTTTTTTTAATTACACAAACATGCACATGGGATGTGGTTCGATTTCTACTCTAAATGGCTCAAAATGAAGCCATGGGATCACAGGACTGAACCAACAAGCTCACGGCTAAGTCGTGTTTCCCATGACTCCGGCTTCATCAAAGGACTGACCCGTGTCGCATGCTCGCAGTCCAAGGTGGGGACCTCTAACATCAAGAAAGAAGTTTCGGGGTTGAGATGGGCAACTCGTACTACATGCTTGTAGTCGGAATGGTATCCACCTCAACACCATCCTAAGTGATCATATGCGGCCCAGGTCCGGCGGTAGGTAGTGTGTGATATGGTGTGGTGCAATGCAAGGGTGCAAGCATGACAATTTATAAGCAATTAGCATTTCATATATAAAAAATAAACCATACATTCCTACACCTCCCTGCAAGATAAAGGTGAGCAAACACTTCCCCTTATACCTTACATTCTGCAAAAACATTTAAAACCTAACGTTAGGGACGTACCTAGAATCCTCGCTGCCAAACAAAAATACTTTTGAACAAGATTAATTTTGGCCTAAGTCCTCTAAAGTCTAAAACCGAGTCGCCAAGCTGTCGCGACCTACCCTTGGGGAGAGGGAACAAGTTTAGGGGTATTGCCTAAAGGACGGGCCTAAGGCCCATGATTGGGTGCGGCTCTCCCAAGCCCATACCCCGCGTGACGTTGAGATATTTTTCATGAATTTTGCACAAAAGGAGTCGCCACTAGCCTATTAGAGTCGGCTAGAAACCAAGTAAGGCATGGGAGCGTGCCTCACTTCCTACGCAACCAGAGAATCTAGGGTCGGGAACTTGATTACATTAATTGATCAATTAATGCCCTTTCGGTACCTAATCTTATTCATTTTAACAAAATGAATTTTTGGCAAACAGTTTGGATTGATTTTATACCTATCCACTAACATATGAAGTGATCATGCATGTGCACCAACATTGAAATAACAATCATAGCTATCAAGATCCTAATTGCAGTAAAATTAAATACGTGCAATTAAACATGATTAAATATGCAAATTAAACACACAACAAATAATCAAAACACAAGCAACTAAAAGGCTTAATTATACTAAAAATGCCAAGCATAGCAATTCCTAATCAAACCCCATCATTTTTTATTTTTTCGAAAATTTATTTTTTTTAATTAAATTTATTTTTTAATTTTTTTAATTTTTTTAATTTTTTATTAATTTTTTAAAAATAAAACGAAAAAAATAATAAATAATATTTTTTTTTTGGCTGGACCCGGGTTCGGTTCAAATGGGGGCCCGGCCAAACCGGCTCGCTTGGAAGGCAAGGCCCGACTTGGTCGAGCCTTTCCTTGGCTCGGATTAGGCCCAACCAAAATGAGCCCAATCTGGTCTAAAATTTTCTATTTCAAAAAAAGAAGCCCACTACCTAAACCAGCCCAAACCCACAAATCCAAAATCCCAAAAACCTAAAATCAGCCCACATTCGCTCAAAACCCTACCCGGCTTGCGACCCACGCCCGACCCGGCTCGGAGCCGCAACCCGACTCGTACCTCCTCTCCCTAGGGTTTGTTAGCGGCGCCGACAACGGCAGCGCGGGCTTGACGGCAGCGGTGAGTTAAGGCGATGAGGAGCGGCGTCGGACGAGCGATCACGGGCGAAGCAAGGGGAGCAACGGCTTTGCGGGATCTCGCGGTTTGCAAGTGAGGCGGAGCGCGACAGCGGATGGCGAAACGGCGACGCGGCGTCCGCGAGAGATCGCGAGACGAGACGGGCTCGCGGTTGAGGGGAGCAACGACGACGGCGGAGACGGTGGTTGCGGCGGCGTCGCAGCTCCTAGGCAACGAGGTTGAGGCGGCGACGGGCGAGCGATGGCACGAGCTGCGGCAAGGGGGGGCTCGGACGGCATCGGGTTGCGGCTAGCGTCGGGTTGAGGCAGCGAGGAGGGCGTGGCGAGGACGGCGTCGGGCAGCGCCGCCGCTGCCCTCCTCCCCTCCGTTTCTTCAGATTTGAGTTCCGGGGTGGACGGCGGCGAACGGTAGGGACGACGACGGCGAGTCTTCTTCGACTCTCTCTCTCTCTGCCGAGCTCTTTCTCTCACGGTGCCTCCCTCTCCAGCTTTCTCGCTTCTTGTTCTCTTGATTTCGAGCTCCCTCCTTTTCATTCCTCTCTCTGGTTCTAGGGTTTCAAATGCAAAGTTGGGCCGAGGAGGAAGAGGCCGGCATGGGCCAGCCGAAGCATTTTTTGTTTCTTTTTGTGTTTTTTTTTTTCTTTCTTTCTTTCTTTCTTTCTTTCGTTCTTTCTTTCTTTCTTTCTTTCTTTTCTTTTTTTTTCTTCTTCTTTTTTTTTTTATTTTAGTGACTAATCCCTAATTTTGTATGCTATTAGGTCCTAAATAAATTTGTAAAATTTAGGTGTCAACAGGAGATAACTAAAAATCACGGATTTGATGATGTAGCCATAAAATTCTAATGACATTTTGTGCAGGTTTAACTAAAGCCTAGCTCAACCAAGTCAAAATGCCAGCCCTTTTCTTCAACCCTTTTCTTCACGTCCTCTCCTTTGAGAGATTATCTAATCGGACCACATTAGTAGCACATGTGAAATCCTCAGGTACTACTCTCCTTTGAGAGATTGTCTAATCGGACCGCATTAACAGTAGCACATCCATGGTGAATTGGACCGCATCAACAGTAGCACATCCATGGTGAAATCCTCAGTACAGTGACCTAAGTTCCTCCCCCTACTTAGGGGAGTTCTTTCGTTGCATCCTTTTAAAAATAGAAGAATCCTTTAAATTACTATCATCAACTTGTCCATCTCTGTCTTATTTTCCAGTGTAATTGATTGCAGCTTACTGGAGCATTCCTCTTTGACCCTTCTCCACTCAGCTTCACCAGCGTTGATGAGTTCTTTCACTATTTCGTGTGCGATGTCACAATCTCCATTGCTCCATTCCATCGCTGCCTTCCCTTTCAAAGCCCGTTGAGCTTCTGAGCTCATTCCCCCATCAACCACCCCAATCCTAGCCCCATGAATCCCCGAGCAGAGTGCTCCCTGATCAGCAGGCCTAATCGCATGGAATATAAGTAAGTAATTAACTTTTCATTTTATGAATTGGATGTAGGAATTGGTACCAACTTAAAATTTCGACCTACGGATATTTTGAAATAAGCCCCGACACATGCGCATACATAGATTTATTACCAAAATGCTATGTACCAACTTAGAAGAATCCAATATTCATAGAACGGGTTTGAGTTGGGTAGGGCCCTCAATTGGTCTCAAGTTTTTGCAAAAACCTATCTAAGCCCTCAACTGCCGGCTACCTCCATACTAGATCCGGGAGGCTCGCCCTTCTATTATATCGAAGAGAGATTTACGGATACGATTTGTCTCGTACTTCTATATATAGAGGTCTCCTCCTCCTCATTGTGTCAACTCATTCACACATATTTCAAGTTTAGAGCTTGTCTCTAAGAAAGGCTCTCCATGGAAGAAATCCTAAGGTCGCACAGGTAGAAAGTGGTAACTAAAAACCACGGATTTGACGACCTGTCGCACAGGTTTAGAAAGTAGTAACTAGTGTAGCCATAAAATTCTAATGACATTTTGTGCAGGTTTAACTGAGAGCATTCAGTGAAAAAGCCTAGCTCAGCCCAATTGAGCCCAAGTCAAAATCCCATCCGATCCAACCCAAAGATTTGCATGAATTTTTTTTTTTTACAATCAATAGGTTTTTGCAAAAACTTGAGACCAATTGAGGCCTACCCAACTCAAACCCATTCTATCAATACTGGATTCTTCTAAGTTGGTACATAGCATTTTGGTAATAAATCTATGTACATATGCTATGTGCACATGTGTCAGGTCTTATTTTAAAATATTTGTAAGTCGAAATTTTAAGTTGGTACCAATTCCTGCATCCAAGTCATAAAATGAAAAATTAATTACTTACTTATATTCCATGTGATTAGGCCTGCTCATCAGGGAGCACTCTGCTAGGGGATTCATGGGGCTGAAACTGGGTGGTCGATGGAGGAATGAGCTCAGAAGCTCAATGGGCTCTGAAAGGGAAGGCAGCGATGGAATGGAGCAGTGGAGATGCTATGACATCGCACACGAAAGTGGTGAAAGAACTGGAAATACTCATCAATGTAGGTGAAGTTGAGTGGAGAAGGGTCAAAGAGGAATGCCCTAGTAAGCTACAATCAATTACATCGGAAAATAAGATAGAGATGGACAAGTTGATGATAGTAATTCAAAGGATTCTTCTATTTTATGAAGGATGCAACAAAAGAACTCCCTTATAAGTAGGGGGAGGAACTTAGGTCACTGTATCTGAGGATTTCACCATGGATGTGCTACTGCTAATGTGGTCCGATTAAACAATCTCTCAAAAAAAGTACTCTCATGGTACCTAAGGATTTCACCATGTATGTGCTACTGTTCATGTGATCCGATTAGACAATCTCTCAAAGGAGAGGATGTGAAGAAAAGAGCTGGCATTTTGCATGGACGATGGAGAGAAATGCGTCATGATTTTAGATGGATGCATTCCCAAAGTTAAGGACAAGAGGAATTCCAGTTGAAATGCATAGTTAGTACTGACAACTTGATTACTTGCGCCTGTGATGCTCTGTAAATGAATGAGCACAATTAGAACTTCTCAATTGAGCCCGAGTCAAAATCCCCTCCGATCCAGCCCAAAGATTTGCATGAAAATTTCCTTTACGATCAACCGGCTTTGGCAAAAACTTAAAGACCAATCGAGGGCCCCTCCTAGCTCAAACCCGTTCTATGAATACTTATAATTTGACATTGAAATTGGTGCATTTGAATTATTTGTCTATGTTATATTACCGACAATCATTGAGAAAATAATTTTACAATTTAATCTTTGATTGTCATATGATTTTATTATTAGTACTTGTATAAATGATTTAAAGAAAGTGAGGATGCAATCAAATATGATATCGTATGATATATTTAAATAAGATATAAAGTCAGATTTATTTGACTTTTCTTGGCTTCTAACTTTTAAGCAACTCTTTCCCATTTTTATGCTTGACATAGAAATCATGTTTCTTAAGAGAAACTATGAGAGTTATCTAAATGTATTTGTATTCTCTTAAATATATAGATATGACTCAATTGGGCCTTAAATTATGAGTTATCGTTTTAAAAATATCTAAATGGTTGAGTTGCATTTAAGGTGATATCTCGTGATTTCAATGAGACTCTTTGCTAAATAGAACAAGGTTCACCCTTCCTAATCGGATAGAAAGGGTCCCATCTTTTTTGACTACTCGTCCAATTGTTGTTAAAATTAGAAGCAACGTACACATACTTTTGCTCTATGTAGATTAAACTTTGAATTGGCCAATGGGCATGCGGCCGTACTGATAGAGGGATTATGGGGTAGGGCTGAAGAGTACTAAGTCCGGGGATCAATTCCCGTGAGCACCACACACATGTACATAGAAAAGAAAAGTGAGATAAAAAAAAGAAGAAAATCACTTTTGAAGTGTTAATGGTGACTAACGATATTTGCACATGATAGATGGCAAAACCATATAAGCTTGTATATGGATTTTTGAAGCATCAATAGATCAAATATGATTTGAAATCATTATCAAAAATAAAATCTTTGCTTTCTCTAAGATCATTGCCAAAAGTATATATTGTAATTCTATAAGGAAATGCAAATAAAATCATTAAATTTATTTTGTTTCTCTTTGTTTAGATGAACACATAAATAGTCAAAATCAAAATACATATTTATATAGGTAGTTTCTAATTTAAAAGTGAAATATGCCTTGATTTCGAAGTCACTTCTGTAAAGGGATCACTTTGGAAAATAACTTTTGGCACTCATGATGGGCATGCAGAATCAAAACTATGCGTTGCCCAACGACACACCTCGCACGAGCAATGAGCAGTGAATCTCTCTCTCTCATGCATATCTAAAAGAATGATGAAAGCTCTGCGAAGGTAGGTCGATTAAAATAAAGGGGCTTTCTACGAATCTGTCACAGGAGCATAACGACTTTTTTGAAGCAACTGCGAAAAAGGCATGCAAGAAGCTGATATGTATGTACTTTAGCTGTAGGAAACTGCAGAGAAACTTCCTCTGTCAGAGAACTTCTACTTGAAAGGATCCACGAGAAAATGTTCGCTCACGTTGCTCTCAGCATCACGCGCCCTCTTATTCAAAAGAAAATCGAAGCACAAAACCCAAAAAAAGAGAAGAAAAGATCCATCGCCGCAGACTTCTCGTCCATCCATTTATATTATAATTCCTCAATATATAAACATTTATGTGAAAAAAAGCTTTGGTTGTCGCTAGGAATCTTAGAACAAAGACAAGTTTCTTGGTACCTATTTTTCTACTATTATTAATTATATCCAATGACACGACATCAATGATAATATGAGTATGTAGAAAACACATTTTATCATCATGCGTCGCCGTGGTGTTGCCAGCCATTATTCATTTATTTTTCTTTTTTATTTGCTTTGAACTTAATTTATGCATGCCAAAAAATTGTTCAATAAACCTATCATATGTACTAAATTTGATTTGAACCGTCAGATCTTATAAGATCCATGTGAAACTTATCGCTACACTCCTAAAATAATTATAGATGCACATAAAGGAAAGCGACAAGAGGTTTAATTGCATGCCATGATTGATAATTGACCTATCAATGGGCAGCACGAGTCACTCATGTGGCATGATAACCTACCGACATTGACAAGCGAATATTTCTATCAGCACTTCATGGTAAGTATAAGTCAATGAATAAATAAGTCATTGTCTAACGAGTGAAATGGATAGAGTAGAGACTAGGAACACTAAAAGCCAAGGTCTTCGATCCATCAAGTGGCTATCTTGCTTGTACTACTACGACAAGCAAGTGCTAAGGACAGTGAAGGATACGGCTGGTACGAATGATATGGGACCATCATGATGGACCAAAACGAAGATGAAACCCCAGTAATTAGCCAATACAATGTCTAACACGGCCTCAACTAGCCAAACTTAGAACGGCATGCATGGACCGGTTTGATTTGGTGGTTTGTTCTTGATGAACGACATGAATCTGTAGACAAGATGGCTTGAATGTAACACTAGGACTTTGATTGGGCCATGTTATGTTGGCAATATGGAGTTTAGGGTAGAGATTTATCAAATCTAGAGAAAGATAATTGGGATTTCCCTTGAGATCATGACATGTGATCATGTTAAAAAAACAAATTGAAAATGATTATAGTGATTAAGTCAAGGATCCCAAAGAATCTCAGATCATGTAGGCTCATTCACAATGATATGTCTTACTTTTGAGATCATTTTTAAGAAAAATTCTCATATGATACACCTTTCATTTAAAAAAAAAAATTGCATATACTAATTTCTCACTTTCCTAATTGGTTCATGTTCTTTGTAAAATTTAAAATAGTTAAGATTTAATTGCAAGAGTGAATTTTATTATTAAATTGGTTCTAAAGATCCTTGCCTATTTGACATTGCAATTCAAAAATTATAAATTTGTAAGAGCAAACATAGGTAAGGTTCATATTTACTTTATTCCCAAGTAAGATTTCTATAGGGCTTGAACCAAGTTCTGATATTGTGTCCAAAAATTTACGTTCATATGTTTTAGCAATTAAGTTGTCATAAAATGTGCAAAAGATCCATGCTCACTCCATATGAGTAAGGTGGAACTCCAACTAATAAAGAGATTCATCATTCATTCATATACATAAACAGTTTCTTCATTACACAATGCAAATCATGTTTCAAACGGCATAACATACATGCCGCGCTTCAACTACTCAACATGGCTGTACACTACTTCCATTAAATGTCTGCAAGCTTCTTGATTATGTTTACTTGTCGATATCAAGTCAATAGCCAAAGAAATTTCACTACTTTCTTCAGATGTTCTTCTATAATCAAAAATCAATATAAGTAGTGATGAATCATTAGATATCATTTCTTCTCGCCAGGCACACGATCCTAATTATTAATTTCCATTTTCATAACCCGATCTTACTACATAGCTTAAGACCCAAAAACAAAGCCCCGGATGATGAGTTCACTACATAGAAACTGGGCAATCAAAGACGCAAGAAAATGCAAAAGCTGCAGGCGCTCTCCGCGAGTTTTAGTGCGGGCGCATTAACTCCTCTCCCGTACACTTGATACCACCAAAGCTGACGTGGGCTGCATCATCAGAAGAGTAAATCTGACTTAACCCTGCCATGCAGCTTCCAGGAAAGAGAAGGCCTCGTCACGGATCAACGGATCGGAAATAAATAAATAAAAGTAGGCGAACCAGAAAATGAAAGATGGTCGAAGCTCCCCCTTTCAATCTGAGATTTCATTAAATCCGTTCACAGTCCCTCTGTTCGTACCTGCTATCCCTTGGTTTCAAATGGCCCTGGCTCCTTCCGCGAACATTCCATCTCTCTCTCTCTCTCTCTCTCAAACTAATTTAAAAGCCCTTACTCTCTCTCAATACCGTCACTCCCCAACTGAGATCGCAGCCACCACTCTTCCCGAGAACACAGCACGACCTTTTCTTCCTTGTCCGTTTGAGTAGATTCAAACACCAGAGCCTTTCATAAAACTCCAAATTCTTGACCACTTTCGTTGGTAAACATACATATTCATTCGATGGCCGCTTACGAGAGCACGATGAGCGCAGTCGACTTCGAGGACTACTTCCCCTCGATGATCGTGAGGCTCGGGGCCGAGGGCTTCATCGGCGAGCTCTGCAACGGGTTCCAGCTCCTGATGGACTGCGAGAAGGGGCTGATCACGTTCGAGAGCCTGAAGAGGAACAGCTTCCTGCTAGGGTTACAGGACATGGGCGACGAGGAGTTCGTGTGCATGCTGCGAGAGGGCGATCTGGATGGGGATGGCAATCTGAACCAGCTGGAGTTTTGCATCCTTATGTTCAGATTGAGCCCTGGGCTGATGGACGGGTCCAAGCAGTGGGTGCAAGCTGAGGTAGATAACGTCATGATTTGAGTAATAAAAATAAGGCACCGTTTGTTTTGCGAAGCATGAATTTTTTGGAAAATAATTTTTTTGAAAATAATCACAAATATCACTTCCACAAATAGCTAAATGAAAAATGTTTTCATCATCTATAAATATATTTATATTTAAATTATTATCGATAATGAAAATATTTTTAACCAGTTAATTATTTCAAGTGACACAGGTGAGATCTTTTTTAGAAAAAATGTTTTTCAAATCATTCATTTTTTGTGAAACAAACGGACTTAATATCGATAATGATGTAGTAGTCTCTCCTTATTGCTTTTTGTCAAACTTGCTGCCAATAAAATTGGCAATTCCTGTAGTGATATCGAATGAGCAAAGAAGAATAAGACCTGAGCCCTCTTTCGCGGACCAAAAGTGTATGTGTATATTTTGATTTTGGAATATTTGATTTTCGATTGATGATAGAACTAGAATTATGGGGTATGCTGCTTCTTTGAAGGCCCTCTTTTGGTAAGAGAAAGAAATTTAAGGACGATCTACATAGAAATCAATTTAAAACAACATATTCGAAAGTGAGTTCCACTTCTGCTTTTTTCTAACTTTTTAGCATTTGGTATTTGACTTTCATTTAATATTAAGCACTATGAAATTTTTGAAATCTTATATAGTTTACTCATCTTTGGAGGGATCTACCCGACCCGAAGCTATTAGTGAGCTCTTTTATTATGTGTTGGGGTCATGCGGTCGAGAATCTCATGATTTCTTTTTCCTCTTTTTCTAGATCACGCAACTAGAAAAAGTAAATCTGAGAACTGATCTTCTCAAGATTGGTCTTTAAGCTCAAACTTCAATCTTATAATTCGAAAAGTCGATACACTTCGGTCTTCTCGCTCATTTAAAAAAATTTAATGGTTTCCGTTTATCATATTTGTTCAAAAAAAAAAAATGATTCACCGAACAAGCTTTGTAAAATTTATCACTTGTAGATGCATCATCCTGTCTCGAGGAATTCATCGAAGCCCTCACCTTGAGATGGACCTACACCGTCAAATACGAGTTAGGGCGTCTGATTTTGTTACCGCGATTGGCCCTCCGATGTATAATTTAGAGATTTAAGAGGAGAGACTATATTGTGGAGTGCATGATGGGAAGAAGAAACTTACCTAAGTGGCTGAGTCACTCCTTATAGATGAAGGTGATCGAGGCCAACGGGTGTTAGTGACAAGTAATGATCTAGTTATGTTGTCATTCTCTACATCTAATCGTATTTGTATTTCACATTTAATGGCATCCGGTGCCATATTTACTAATTGAATCCAATTATGAAAAAAAATGTTAGATGCTAATTCTGTTGTCATTCTTTACACGCTCAAAGCAATATTCGTCTTGATATGCAATAAAACATGCTCATAATTTTGTTGATTAATTGAGTTCAAACTTCAAAGTCTGTCAATTATCTTATGGGGATTTTTAGCGTGGAGCCTGGAGATGATGTTTAAATCTCACCATATGTATCTAAATTGTTCGATCTCAATGCTGCACGCACAAGCTAATGGCCTGGATTTAACAAGTTCATGAGTTTTATAAAGTGATTCATTGATCTCTAGGGAACTAATCAGGTTTCTACACTTGTGGCCCTGATTTACCAAAAAAAAAAAAAAAAAAAAAGACATTCTCATTTTCAGTGGAAAGAAGAAAAAGCAACAAGGATTGTTGGGACGGACCATAAAAGTCTATTACCTTATCCTCGAAATATTGCTAAAGGGAGATTATGCTTCATTAAAATGTAAAATTTAATCTGTATTTATTCAAAAATTTAAATATTGAGTTATAAAAGTATTACAAAATTTAATATCTCATCCACATTAATTATTTGAAGGGGGACTATGCTTCATTTAACATATATCTGCTCGGATATAAAAGTATTACAAAATTCAATATCTCATCCACATTAATTATTCGACAACCCGACAATTTTTCTATGCTTGAGTCTATTCTTCTGAATTGTATGGAAGACATTTATAGGTTTTTGAGGCATTAGATTCTCACCAATGTGATACAGGAATAATGAGTTGTAAGGTTGCTATAGGACTAATAATATTGGGTGACATTTGCTTTAATTTAACAGAGAAAAATTACTTGGTCAGTTTTCTCATTCCCAATTATTTTTCTCCCGGTTAAACTTATTTGCTTCTCGACAATTTGTTAAGTCAACTTCAAGAATAGTGAGCATCGCACAGACGATCGAACATGTCACGACTAAACCTGACTAGAGCAATCACATTTTAAAAACTTGTGGCCCACACTGGCTATCGCTAAAACTAAAAGGCATAAGTTCCCACATAGTTTCTACACCATAATCGGTTATGCCTACCACATCGTCCATAAACTAAATCAATCCAATGTTTCTCAAGTATGATTCACTCGTATGCCTCTTCAATTTCGTACTGACAACTCAAAAGCCAACCAAGATGCAATAAAACTACTTATGACAAGTATGAAAAAGATGCCAGTAAATACTACAAAGAGATGAATATTTTAGATCGTTCAAATTACATCTAAACGTTCAATGCTGCTATTCTCTTCATTAAAATAATGCCTTAAATATATTCTATGAAGTAAAATTATCTCCCAGCACTAATCGTTTATTGCCTAACACCATGCGAGAATATCATGGCTGAAAAAACTACTTTGGGTGTCTTTTCTGTGCTTTCATAAGAAAAAGGACACTAAAATGAGTTGCTGAACTAGGACATCATCCTACAAGTCATATACTTAGTATGATGCACTGAAATTTGACAAGCCAAATGATAATAAAATGAAAACGGATCATAACACATAACCATGTTTTTGGGAAAGAAAGCCATTACTTTGCGCCACTTGATAAAAAAAGATGTTTAATTTATTTTAAAGTAGTCTTTGTAGGGGTAACACCCTCAAGTTTCCCCTCAGATGAGATCATTGAAGAGGGTTTGTGATCTGATTCATAAGAAAAATGCCCGTCCCTCCATGGTCACTATCTTATGCGATGTGATTTAAGGCCAGAAAGTCCGAGCTTATCCAACAAGGATCGGATGTGGTCACCCGAGCAAGAGATTTCAAATATTTGTAGCTCTATCGGCATCCTTATAGATGGTAAATGGGTGGGAAGGAATCGAATTATGCGTCACACATCGCAGATGGAGAGTGTCATCGCCGAGCAATACCGCTCTGACTGCTATTTCACTAGTTTGGGCCACGTGAAGCGGGGACGGGTCATTAGAGCTGAAAAATCACTGGTGCTCCCTAGTGACATCTATGCATTTCTAAGGGAAAAAGGAATGGTGGAGGACGTAAATGGATGAAAGGAGAAGACCCAGGAACCGATGGAGACTGGGATGATATGATTGTGGGCCGTGGGCCTCAAGTCCAAGAGAACTTCAGATGGTCAGGCCTATGCGGGCGGCCACATCTTGTCGGAGAAGCCATTCGATCGAGCAGAGCTTAATCGTGATCTGCACGATTGATGACTGTTTCGATGCACTACTTGCACCATGGTTCTTTTAAAGTTGTGAGTTAATCGGTTGCTAATTATGTTCAAGACAGAGTATGGCGAAGGACATAGTTAGCCACAAAAAAAAAGGAAAGAAAAAGAAAAGGAAAAACATATATGCGACAGTCTAATAGAGATGACTAAGCCACATCATGTCTTGACTAATCTACATCGCGTTATTTGAATCCTTTACATAAATGCAAAGAAATGAAAATCTTGTAGCTGTGATGAATCGGCCAGATGATGATGACAACCTTCGATTCGATATAGGTGATGTCAAATGGAAGGTTGTCCAACTCTAGTGACCCATGAAACAACGCACAGTACAAGATATGATTCATTCATAATTTAGATAAAAGCTAGGCACGCTGCAAGGCATAATCCATTTAAGATCTGTAATCCATCGGCAACGGTCGCCGATGCTCAACTTGTGCCTCTGTGTCCTTCATGTGTGCTCATGGAGTCATGCACGCGCCCGCACATACACAGGTGAGATTGGGCCTAACACAGAAATGTGGAGTATTTCTAGTAAAATGATAGTAGGGCTCCGTTTATTTCACCAAAAAATATAAATATATATTTTCTCATATTCCGTCATTTGTATCACTTTGAAAAATGAGTCAACGGAAAATATTTTTTTTTTAATTATTAACATAAGATATATGCTTAAATGCAGGAAAATGATTTTCTCTTAAAAATCAAAATCATTTTTCAAATATATGACTAAATTTTGACGTTTGTATTAGAAACTTTGCACTTGGGTTCAAAAACCCTAAAACTCAATCTTAGTGCCAAGTGCCTAGGCCCAAATCCATCCAATGCCCACGCTTGAGTCCTCGCACCCAAGACCAAGTCCCCGGCACTAGTGCCCACTCGTGGTTGAGTCCATCAAGGTCGAGCCCGAGTCTTCTACACTCGAGCTTACATCTATTGAGGTCGGGCCCAAGTGGTGCTCTTGCCCAATGCCCAAGCACTAGGGCCGAGTCCATCAAAACCAGGCTTGGGACCCCAATGCTGGTACTTGAGTCCCTAACATGCAAGCCTGAGATCCCTATGCATATGCCCAAGTCCACTGAGGTCAAGACCCATCCCCCTAGTGCTTGTGCCCAATTTCCATCAAGGTCAAGCCCAAGACTTAGTGCCTATGCTTCGATCCCTATATTTAAGCCCAAGTCCATCAAGGCCAAGGTTTGAGGCCTTGCGCCAATGCCTATCAAGGCTAGGGTTGGTTCCAATGAGGCCAACCCTCGAGCATTGGGGTCCTAGGCCCAACCTCAGTGGACCCAAGCTTGGTCGCCAAGGATGTGGGCTTGGTCGTTGGGAACCTGGGCCCGAGCACTAAGAAGTCATGCATGAGCATTGCATCCTCAGTTTCAGCTATGGAAGTGGGAGTGGTGCTTGCACTCTTCTTGCCCGGTGTTAGGGTCAAATAAGGCTAGATCAAGATATCGGTCTCCATGTCTAATTCCACACCAACCCATACGCAAGTTACTAGTGTCAAAAAAATATATTTATATTTAGAAAAGTCAAATTGGATTTTCATTTTTAAAGATGGAAAATATTTTCCAATTCTATTTCAAACCTTAACCAAAATTCGAAAAAAAATTATCATTTTTCTGAAAATGATTTCATGAAAAATATTCGTCAAAAACATAATGCTTTCTATCAAACAAACAGAAATTCCGTCAAATTTCAAATCTTCAAAAATGCAGACGCATGAATTATTGGGAGAGTGTAAATTTCAGGAGCTTTCATCCGCTGCGCGCATAACCTAGAAATATTCACATTTCTCAAGTAATAGAGCAAAAACGTTGGGCAGAATTCGAATTCGCGCTCCTCTTCTATTCGAAACAGGTCCCACTCGGGCGGAGCGACGGTGGTGCTTCAGGCGTCCCTATGGACAAAAAACAACAGATCCGAGCGGCAGAGCACGCACGTCTCCTCAGGTCCCCCTCCTCCTCCCGTGTCCACGTTCTCTCCATCCATCCGTTCTCCCCGTCAAAAAGAAGAAATGTCCATTTTCCATAACCTCGCATGCATGAAACTCCAATCAATCCTCACATCAAAAACCTGATCAACAAGACAGCCCCGTGGGGCCCCCGCTTCCCCCGCCCATGACCACGATCGCGTCAACTCGTCGAAAAGCGTCGCCACCCACCACCCCCCCGACCCCGCCTTTCCTTCTCCCTCGCTCTTCGGATTCCAGTCTCCATGCAGAGAACCCCCCAAACCTTCACTCTCTCTCTCTCTATGCCTCCTCCACAAATTATGAGTTATCTCCATCTGTCTGTCCCATATCTACACATATTCTGACCTTGTGGCCACCGTTCGCCCGCCCTCTCTCCCCCCTCTCTCCTCCTTACGGGATTCCCTCGGAGTTCGAACCCGCGTTGCCACGTAGGACTCGTTCACCTGGGCGGGCGCCTCCACGTCATCGGATCCCTCCCTCTCTCTCTCTCTCTCCCCGCAACCCTCCCCTGCCCCCGGCCCGCCCATCATCACTCCACCACATCATCAATCATCGCGCTTCCCGAAGGACGTAAAGGGCGGAGAGCTGCTGTTGGAATTTTGTTTGTTAAAACAAAATTGGTGCTTTCTTTTTCCCCACATGAAAAGGTGGGAGCAGTGGGTCGGTTTAAATATGTGGGATTTCGCTTTTGTAGTTAAAGGAGTGATTAGGTGGGGTGGGCCCCACCATACCCGCATGCAGGTCCGCGATTTTGACGCGATTATTTGGCGCACTTAGCACTTGGGTGCAAATGGGTTTTTAGAAGAAAATATCATTCTGGTGGTTCCATTCAAGCTTTTAAAGCTAGGCTTGTAGTTAAGGGATATAGACAAAAAGAATGAATATATTATTTTGATACATATGCTCATGTTGCACGTATAACTTCTATTCGAGTTCTTTTTGCTCTAGCTTCCATTTATGATCTTTGTGTTCATCAAATGGATGTTAAAACTGCTTTCTTAAATGGAGACTTAAATGAGGAGATTTACATGGAACAACCGGAGGGTTTTGTTCTTCCTGGAAATGAAAGAAAAGTATGTAAATTGATTAAGTCTCTTTATGGACTTAAGCAAGCTCCTAAGCAGTGGCATGAAAAGTTTAATTCGGTCATATTGTCAAATGGTTTCATCAATAATAGTGTCGATAGGTGTATATACTCTAAATTCACTAAAGACTATGGTGTCTTAGCGTGCTTGTATGTTGATGATATGCTTATCTTTGGAATGAATATGACTGGAGTTAATGAAACTAAGAAGTATCTAACTTCCATGTTTAAAATGAAGGATTTGGGTGAAGTAGATACTATCTTAGGTATTAAAGTTAAGAAAAATAGTGGGGTTATTCTTTAAGCCAATGTAATTATGTTGAAAAAATATTAAATAAATTTCAACATCTTGGTTTTAAAGAAATAAGTACTCCATTTGATTCTAGTATTAAATTAAATTATAATACTAGTAGAGCGGTGGCACAACTAGAATATGCAAGTGCTATAGGGTCTTTAATGTATGAGATGCATTGTACTAGACTCGATATTGCTTATTATGTATGCAAGTTGAGTAGGTATACTAGTAATCCAAGTACTAAACATTGGAGAGCTATTACTAGAATTTTTGGTTATCTTAAGAAAACTAAAAATTTAGGATTGTTCTACAATAATTATCCGGCTGTATTAGAAGGATACACCGATGCTAGTTGGATTACAAGTGTGGGAGATGAGCGTTCCACTTCTTGATGGATCTTCACACTAGCTGGAGGTGCTGTATCTTGGGCGAGCAAGAAACAAACATGTATAACTCACTCAACAATAGAATCTGAATTTATTGCTTTGGCGGCAGCTGGAAAAGAGGCTGAATGGATTAGAAATTTGTTGTTGGATATCAAATTATGGCCTAGTCCTATGCCTCCTATTTCTATCCACTGTGATAGTCAAGCCACTTTGGCAAGAGCCTATAGTAGCACCTATAATTGTAAGTCTAGACACATTAGTCTAAGACATGAATATGTGAGACAATTGATTAAAGATGGTACCATAACAATTGTCTATGTGAGGTCAAGTAAAAATCTTGCCGATCCTTTGACGAAGGCTTTACCAAGACATATGGTAATAACGACCTCACAAGAAATGGGGCTGAAACCTTTTAATTGAAATCATCAATAATGGTAACCCGACATTTTTCTAGAACATCACTAGTTACAAGGTTTAATGGGTAAGAACAAGTTATTGAATGTGATTGTTTGATACTGACATAGCCCCTGATATGAGAAGTTAGTATCGTCTGTTACGTTTTGAAGGCTGAATTGAATTCTTAATGAAGTATGATACAAGTTTGTAGTGTGTTGATAGTAACAGAAACACATGGTAGATACTTCACCTATACGAGCTTAGAAGTGGTGCCGCTTCTTACGAAAGTTAGGGTTGCTTTCTAGAGAGCTCATGAAACAGGATCAAGCACAAGGCCATAATAGTGCGGAGTAATATAGAACTTCTCGCTGAAACAAGAGATTAGTATATGTGTGGTATGTCCGGTTCTATTACATAAAAGTACAAGTTTAAAGCCGAGCTACTTGTCACTTTGATGGAGCTTTGATATATTTGCACTAAGTAAAGGTTTAACTCGAAAGAGACCTTTATGTATGTATATTAATCTTACTGAAGCTTTGGCTGTATGGTTTTTTTAAATTTTATTTTGAAATCTTTGTTTTACAAACAAAGTGGGGGATTGTTGGAATTTTGTTTGTTAAAACAAAATGGGTGCTTTTTACTTTGTCCCACATAGAAAAGGTGGGAGCAAGTGGGTCAATTTAAATATGTGGGATTTCCTTTTGTAGTTAAAGGAGTGATTAGGTGGGGGTGGACCCTACCATACCCGCGTGCGGGTGTGCGAATAATTGCGCGATTTTGGCACGATTATTTGGCGCACTTAGCATTTTGCACGTTTGCGCGCCCGCGGTTTAATTAGCATTAATCCCTTGCTATTTATTTTTTATTTTTTATTTTATTTTTAGTTCAAAGGTTGCCTTTTAATTTGAGAATTCCGGAAATGAAATATAAATGAAAATTCGAAATTCTATTTTTTTTTAAAAAAATTATTATTATTCCGAATTTTATTTGTCTTTTCAAGACAACCTTTGGAAAATTACCTATTCGGTTTTTAACTTTCCCGAAGGATTGCAATTGTTCGTTTTTCAATTTCTTCCGAAGAGTTGCATTTGTTTATCCGAACAATTTTCTAAAGACGTGTTTGTTCGCAATTTTCAGAAGAGTTGCAAGACTGTTTCATATATATACTTGTCATTTTTCGGAAAGAAATGTGTGGTCATTTTCGAGTATTCTTTCTGAAAAACTACAGCCAATTGTTCAATTGTTTCTTTGAGATACCCTGGAGAAATACTAGAATTGCTATTTAGTATTCTCATCCGAGACTTTGTTGTATCCCTGGAGGATTTTTGCCGGTGACCATTAGCAACGTTGTGGGGCAAATAAATCCTTAAAGAAAATGATATCATGCCTCAAAGTCCGAGTTGTTTTACTCGATCCGATTTCATTGTTCAACTCATTTCAAAGCCATATTTACCAACAGTTGCCAGGTGATGGCACGCGAGCCACACGATAAGGCTTGTATCTTAATCTCTTTGTTAACTTTAATCAACACCGCTAGAGTCGCGGCTTATCCATTCCATGCACCGATTAAAACATGCATGGTAAGTCCATCTACCTTCGAGAAGCGCAATGATCCGACCTAAATTTACTCATTCAACTCAAATTTAATGACTCATGTCCAAACTAAAATGAGAGCATGGATAAATAAGCACAAGTCAAGTGAGAATAAATAAATAAAAAGAGAGTCATATAAATATAAATAATCTGTCTAACAACTCAGCCGAGAAATGAGGTTATGATTTATTTTGATGGATTAAGTACGGAGATAATGTCATGTACTATGATGTTCAGTACGCATTGCCACGCATGGCGAGTCGATCCACGAGCACTGCTAGCGTTCGGTGCCCATTCCACAATGATGCGGTCCAGGGTATACGAACTTATAATATCCTTTTCTATCCTTTCATATGATAAGCTATATAAAATATATATGAAAATCAGAATATTATAATAAAAAAGGGACGGGGAAAAATAATTGGATCGCGAAGGGCTAGGCCCCCGGGGGTTGGTGTGGTGTGGATAAACGAGGCGAGATGGGCCTCGAAAGACACGTCGGGTGCGTCGATCCAGCCCAGGTGGGCTTCACGTGGCTCCCCGGACCGTTGTGGCCTCAGATCCTCCACATACGCAGTCCTCGAATCTTCAGGGTACGACTCCCGCCCTTGCCCTCCACCTCACCCTATTCGTCCTCAAAATTTGAAAAATATCTCAACCTTCAGAGGAAAAATCTTTTGCAATTTACGCCCCGAATTTAGCTGTCATCCACGATTTGGAGCCACCTCCTTCCTCAGAGTCAATTCCAACCTTTCTTGCTGTGCGAGTCAATTTCTTCTGATAAAGTCGATGAACTACAGAAATATTCATTAATAGAGAATGTTCTCATTATTAATAATAATTTATAATTCATAAGTGACTTAAATGATTATTTATCAAAAAAAATGGTTAATTTTATATTTTCAGTGAAATAAGCCTCCTCTGAAAATTCAAATTTAAGTCTTAAACCGTTTACGTTTCCTCTTGAACTGGGAATCCATTCATCCAATCCCTCGTCAAATCCTCACTTTTTATCCGAAACTGAAGAGCGTTATTTCCCTACGCCTTCGGAAGACACGTGGCGCTCCCGAGGTCGACGCAGAGGGAGCCCAGCCGCTCGGGGTTGCCGACCGCGTGCGCGTGAAGGATCCGCGTACCCTCCGTTCCCATGCTCAATCAACCGGGTCCTAGCCCGCGTGCCACATGGCGAGAAAATAGTGGCGGCGACGGGGGAGACTTGGTGCGCCCCACCTCCACACGATGGGAGCTCCCACCACCTCTCCGCGGTCAGTTGGTTTTTCGAAAGGCGGGCAAGGGATTGCGAGAGAGGGGTAAAAGATTTTTTTTTTCCTCCTTCCGCTCCGCATCCACCACCCTCGAAACGACAAAACTGCCCTTCGAGAGCAATAGGAGTCTAGAAGAATCCCTGCATTTTAGGTCCGCTTTTCCCCGTAATCCGTCGAAGCTCAGCGCAAAACTTTCCTCTTCAACCTCGTCCTCTGCCGAGCATCATCATCGCCCGCGGCGAGAGGAGTTCGGAGCCGGAGCGCGCGTCGGAACCGGCGAGGGAAGGGGAGTGTTTCGAAGCGGAAGGGGAGGGAGGGGGAATGGAGAGGCGGTGCGAGCTATGCGATCGGCGGGCGACGATGCACTACAAGTTGGACCAGGCGAGCTATGCTGGGGCTGCAACGAGAAGGTGCACGGCGCCAACTTCCTGGTGGCGAAGCACGCCCAGGCCCTCCTCTGCCACCTATGTCAGTCCCCGACCCCGTGGAAGGAAGGCCTCGGGGCCGAGGCTCGGTCCCACGGTCTTGGTGTGCGAGTGCTGCCGCCGGATCTGCGACGGGAAGGCGGGGCCTGGAGCTCCGTGGGACGGCGGCAACGGCAGCGGCCGCGAGGAAGACATGTTATTTATTTTTGTGATCCCACATTTTGGACCCACGTTTTCTCTTAAAGTTGCGACTATTCGACATGAAGTTTTTCCACACTTCGTACCCTTTCGTGACAACCGCCCATTTGATAACCGTCTTGATGGGAGACAGTGTATAAAAAAGAACGTATGTTCATTTCGACGAATGATGACAAGGTCTAACACAAACTCTCATATTTAAAATACACCATCAATACGTGAGGGAATTGGGTTAGTAGTGTGTCCCCAATTTTCTTTAATTTCAGGTTTTTCTGACGAACGTGAACAAGAACAATGGCTGAAGGTTTGTCTTTAATTGATCCTGGCTTTCGCATCATGAATTTTATGTCTCACTTTTGGTATCGAGCATGTTAAAAGCCTCTGCCTTGATTTGTTGTATTTTTGTGTTTTTTCGCTGTATTTTGGGGCATTTTTGGAGGATGAACAGTAACTCGAAGTTTTGAGGCCAAGAAAGATTCGCCGATTTCGAGCAAAATCTGGCGACCCAACCCTCGAATTCAGACCCGTACAATCGCACCGCCATGAGGAATATTAGCCACGAGTTATTTCGGCATATTAGTGTTCGCCGGAGGCTAATCAGACGGCGGAAGTCGTGGTGGTTGAGGAATTGTGTTTTGGGAAATTTTCTTATGATTTGGGGCTTATTTCTCCGTCATTTTCGCCAAAACTTGAACCCATGTAGTTGTGCCGGCATGCTCTTTAAAACTCATCATTTATTTCGGTCTTAGATGGGTTGCCGGAGGAGAAACGGCCGGCGAAACAGCGGCCGAACGGTGAAAAAGGGTGAAGAAATTCGTTATGGGCGCAAGGAAGAAGGCGCGTGGAGCCCACATGCACGCTGCGGTTGCAGGCATGTGGAGCCCACGCGCCACACACTCTCGCGCGCGCTCAACCGCTACGTGCGTGGGATCCACGCGAGCGGCAGTTGCACACGCCTGCGCGCTGAACCGCGCGCGTGTGGGACACGCGCCCGAGTGGATCCTGGCGCGTGCTCGGCACGCGCCTGTCGTCTCCCACCCGCGGCTCCTTTTACACTTTTGCCCAAAATTTTTCATGTTTTTACAATCTTGCCCTTGACCAATTTATTATTTACTGTTCTGCCCTTGATATATTTATTTATTATGTCATTTCATGCATTTTTATGAGTATTTTATGCATGAAATTAAATGTCCAATGGTCCATATATCTAATTAATTAGAGGGTGGTCACAGCATCTTTAATTAATTAAAATTATATATTAAAAGCCTCCCGATCATATTTAGAAATGGACATTGATTGTAATTAATTATATTAATATGATGAATTTTATCCCACAGGAATTTTCATTATATTAATATGATTAATTAGGATGAAATATCATATTATTTTTCTTAATTTATTCATAGGGATTAAAAAAATGCATATAATATGGTAGTTTCTTCATGAAGTAATTATGAATCTATTTAAATTAAAAACTTAGCACATAGGTAGTTTTTATGTTATGTGATTCATATTGTGAAATGTTTACATTGGTAAAACATGATTTATTTATATTTGCCTCAAATTTTGTGACATAAGCATGATTATTTGATATGCAGTTTCACAACCTGTGAATTTCTCTGAATTTAAGTTTGATGTTCCCATACTGAATGGTGAGAACTATAAAGTTTGGAAGGAGTCAGTTCTTCTTCAATTGGGGTGGATGGACATTGACTATGCTATAAGGAAAGATGAACCACCTGCTCCTACTGATTCGAGCACTTCAGCTGAGATAGTTCTTTATAACCAATGGGAGCAATCCAACCGCATTTGTGCGATGTTTATAAGAGCTAAAATATTTCCTAGTATTTGTGGTTCGGTTGCTCAGCATAGCAATGTTAAGGCTTTATTTGAGGGCATGACCCTGATTATGAAGTTTTCATCATTGAAGCTCACTAGTGTTAGAGGTGTGCGTAGGCACATCATGCACATTAGGGACATTGCAGCTTAGCTTAAGAAACTTGAGGTTGAGATATCTGAATCTTTTCTTGTGTATTATATTATGAACACTCTCCCACAACAGTATGCACCTTTCAAGATCTCTTATAATACACATAAGAATAAATGGTCAATTAATGAACTCATGACCATGTGTGTTCAAGAGGAAGAAAAACTGATTATGGAATTGGGAGAAAGTGCTCATTTGGCAACACAATGAAATAATAAGGGCTATGGCAAGCATAAGGGAAAAGGTAAAATACTTCCCTAAGCTGACATTAAGAAATAATCCAAATGTTTCTTCTGTAAACAGAAGGGGCATATAAGGAAGGATCGTGTCAAATTTAAGGCATGGCTCGAGAAGAAAGGTAATCCAATCTCTTGTGTTTGTTATGAATCTAATATGACTGATGTAAGTCACAACACTTGGTGGATTGATTCTAGATCTATAATCCATATTTCAAATTCCTTACAGGGTTTTCAAAACCACAGGAAGCCAATGGGAAGCGAACAAAGCATCTATTCAGGAAACAAGATGCGTTCGCATGTGGAAGCTATTCGGACATGCAAACTAGTTTTCAATAGTAGCTTTGTTTTGAATTTGGAAATGACCTTTTATGTACCTAGTTTTTCTAGAAACTTAATTTCAATTTCAAGACTTGTACCTTTGGGATACTCTTTTAACTTTTCAAATTCAAACTTCTGTTTATCATTTAAATCTGAAATTGTCGGGAGTGGTACTTTGTCTTATGGTCTTTTTCGAATTAATTTACAAGACAATGCCTATTATGATGCGATGCATGTTCATGATAAAGCTGGTATGAAACGAAGTGTTGTGAAAGAACATTCCTCTATGTTGTGGCATCGGAGATTGGGACATATCTCCATAGAAAGAATTAAGCGATTAGTAAATGATGGAATACTCGGTACTTTAGATTTTACTGATTGTGATACTTGTGTGGACTGCATAAAGGGAAAGCAGACTAACAAAACAAAGAAATGTGCCAAAATGAGTACAGAAATATTAGAAATCATACACACGGATATTTGTAGTCCGGATATGGACTCATGTGGTCAAAAATACTTCATCTCTTTCATAGATAATTACTCACATTACATGTATCTCTATTTGATTCATAATAAGTATGAAACATTAGATGCCTTTAAGGTATTTAAGGTGAAAGTAGAGAAACAATGCGATAAGCAAATTAAGATCGTGAGATCATATAGAGGTGGAGAATTCTATGGTAGATACACTAAAGATTGACAAGCACCTGGTCTATTTGCAAGGTTTCTTCAAGAGCATGAGATAGTTGCCCAATATACTATGTCTGGTTCTCCAGACCAAAATGGCATAGCGGAAAAAAGAAACCGGACCTTATTGGACATGGTGCGTAGTATGCTTAGCAGCTCCAAACTTCCTAAATCCTTGTGGACTGAAGCACTTAAAATGGCAGCATACATATTAAACCGAATTCCAACCAAGGTTGTCCCAAAGACACCTTTTGAGTTATTTAAGGGTTGGAAACCGAGTTTGCATCATGTGCGCGTTTGGGGATGCCCGTCTGAAGTGAGAGTTTACAATCCACAAGAAAAGAAGTTGGACCCAAGGACCATAAGTGGATATTTCATTGGATATGCCGAGAGGTCTAAGGGATATAGATTTTATTGTCCATCTCATACCATTAGGATTGTGGAATCAAGAAATGCAAAATTTCTTGAAAATGACTTGATTAGTGGGAGCGATCAATTGAAGGACCTTGTTCCTAAGAAAGATCATTCAGACACTCATCATTCCACCTCAAGTTTAGTGTTGGTTGTTGCTCAATGCCCCTTCAGTTCAGCCGGCTATTAAACAACCAATCGTTGAAGTTCCACAACCTGCTGATATTGATCTAGTAGATTCAGTTGTTTAGCAATTACCAGATACTGTTGAACAACCAGTTGAGCAACACGCTCCTCAAGAGAATGTTGATGCAACGTTGAGAAAATCTTCTAGAATAAAGAAATCGGCTATTCCTAGTAATTATATTGTGTATTTACAAGAGTCTGACTACAATATTGGAGCTGAGAATGATCCCGAAACGTTTTCACAAGCCATGGATAGTGATAAATCCAATTCGTGGTACAATGCCATAATGGAAGAGATGAGTTCTATGGCGTCTAACAAAGTCTGGGATTTGGTTGAGTTACCTGATGGTGCGAAGGCCATTGATTGTAAATGAGTCTTCAAAACTAAGAATGATTCATTGGGTAACATTGAAAGATATAAAGTTAGACTTGTTGCCAAAGGATTCACTCAAAAGGAATGAATCGATTACACGGAAACTTTTTCTCATGTATCTAAGAAAGATTCTCTTCATATTGTTTTGGCTTTGGTTGTCCATTTTGATATGGAATTACATCAGATGGATGTGAAAACGGCATTCCTCAATGGAGAACTAGAGGTGGAGGTTTACATGAAACAACCTGAAGGATTCTCCTCTAGTAAATGTGAGCATTTGGTGTGCAAGCTTAAGAAATCTATATATGGCTTGAAACAAGCATCCCGCCAATGGTACTTAAGGTTTCATGATGTCATCTCTTCATTTGGTTTTGTAGAGAATGTCATGAATCAATATATATACCAAAATGTTAGTGGGAGCAAAATTTGTTTCCTTGTGCTGTGTGTGGATGATATATTACTTGCAACCAATGATAAGGGGTTGCTACATTAGGTGAAACAATTTCTCTCTAAAAGTTTTGACATGAAGGATATGGGTAAGGCATCTTATATCATTGGCATTAAGATCCATAGAGATAGACCTCGAGGCATTTTAGGACTATCTCAAGAAACATATATCAATAAGGTCTTAGAGAGATTTCGAATGAAAGATTGTTCACCAAGTATAGCACCCATTGTGAAAGGTGACAGGTTCAATTTGAACCAATGCCCGAAGAAGATCTAGAAAGGGAACAAATGTACAACATTCCATATGCTTCTGCTATTGAAAGCTTGATGTATGCTCAGGTTTGCACTCGACCTAACATCGCTTTTGCTGTGGGAATGTTGGTAAGATATCAAAGTAATCCAGGTTTAGACCACTGGAGAGCTGCAAAGAAAGTGATGAGATACCTTCAAGGTACCAAAGACTATATGCTTATGTATAGACGGACTAACAACCTAGAAGTGATCGGTTATTAGGATGCGGACTTTGCGGGCTGCGTTGATTCACGAAAATCAACATCTTGATACATTTTTATGTTAGCTGGCAAAGCCGTGTCATGGAGAAGTGCCAAGCAGACTTTGACTGCTACTTCCACTATGGAGGCTAAGTTCGTTTCTTTTTTTTAGGCTACCTCGCATGGTGTATGGTTGAAGAGTTTCATTGCCGGGCTTAGAATTGTTGATCCAATTTCTAGGCCATTAAGAATATATTGTGACAATTTAGCTGCGATTTTTATGGCTAAAAATGCCAAAAGTGGCAGTCGAAGTAAGCATATCGACATTAAGTATTTAGCCATAAAGAAACGTGTTAAAGAGAATAAAGTGGTCATTAAACACATTAGCACTGAATTGATGATAGCCGATCCTTTAACTAAAGGCATGCCACAAATGAAGTATAAGGATCATGTAATTAGTATGGGAATAGGTCCCATCATGTAATTTGTTGTCATATGAACGATTTTTGTTGTATGAAACTCTTATTCAGTTGTAATGTTGATTCTCAATTTTTGTGTACACATTTTGTTATTTATGAGAATAACATTTATCCTTTGTTTTGGAATAAGCATGGGGTTTATTCATTAAGATATGTTGTCACATAGGCTGACATTAAAGAAATAAGATGCATTGTGATACATGGAAGATATTACTCACTCTTAGAGGACATGTCGCCATGATCCATGTGTTTTGTTTCTTTTCTTTAAGCATAAAGTTTTCGTGGAATTAGTTGGATAATCCGTATGATGAAAATGATGGAATCAAGTGGGAGAATGTTATTTATTTTTGTGATCCCACATTTTGGACCCACGTTTTCTCTTAAAGTTGCGACTATTCGACATGAAGTTTTTCCACGCTTCGTACCCTTTCGTGACAACCGCCCATTTGGTAACTGTCTTGATGGGAGACGGTGTATAAAAAGAAACGTACGTTCATTTCTGACGAGTGATGACAAAGTCTAACACAAACTCTCATATTTTGAATATACTATCAGTACGTGAGGGAATTTGGTTAGTAGCGTGTCCCCAATTTTCTTTGATTTCAGGTTTTTCTGACGAACATGAACAAGAACAATGGCTGGAGGTTTGTCTTTAATTGATCATGGCTTCCGCATCATGAATTTTATGTCTCACACGACAACGACGTGAACGAGGTGCTGGATGACGATGACTATGGTGACGAAGACAAAGATGAGGAGGAGGTGGATGAAGAGGTCGACGATGAAGAGGAGGAGGAAGAGGAAGAGGAAGACGGAGAGAATCAGGCGGTTCCATGGTCGTGCGATTCGCCACCTCCGGCGGCTTCTTCGAGCACCAAAGGTGAATCTACCAGTCTATCGCGGTCGCAGGCGATGGCTCTTCACCGAAACGATTGCCCGTGGTGGATTAAGGATGAAGCGGAAGCGCCAAAGTGAAGATCTCAACTCTGACGTGTGTCTCTTCATTCCTTATCAAGACCCACAAAGCAGCGGAGGGCAGCATCGAGACGAAGACGATCGCGATGAGCGATGGGCATGCGGGCGAAGCCAATGCCGCCTCAATGGGTGATATCCTATCAAATTGTTTCTGCAATTTCTAAATTGCAAATGAAAGTTATTTTCTTTTCAATGTTTAGTAAGTTTGTCAAAGATCTAACTATCAAGACAACAGCACTAGGGGTGAGTGTGGTTTCCGGTAAAACCGGGAACCGGGGAACTGCACCGCAGGATCCGGTTCGGTTCCAGGTTCAAGAAGGGAGGTTCCGATTCCCGGTTCTATATTTTTGGGAACCGGCGGTTCCCGGTTCGATTCCGGTTCCTGGAACAAAAACCGAAACCGAAAAACCCTAATTGATTTTCACTTATGTTCTTCCCCCTCTCTCTTCTCGTGACTTCCCTCAGTTTCAATTTCAGAGTTCGTTCACTCTCTTCTCCTTGTCCACCCTAGCATCTCGACTCCCTCGACCCCGACTCAGGCTCGATGACGGCGAGAGAATGGATCGGGAGTGGGGTTTGAAGCCCGTAAGCGAGGGCGCCGACCCAGAACGAAGCCATCAACCGCTGCGAGCGCCTCCGCCGCCTCGCCCTCGAGACCACCGATCTCGCCAAGGACCCCTACTTCATGCGTAACCACCTCGGCAAGTTCGGACTCCCCCTTCCTTTCCCCCTCGCAATCGATCCCTCGAACCGGGCTTTCAAGTCAATTTGATGTTTTTACGGGGCGACGGCGGACCGGCTTGTTTCGGTGGTTGCGATTACGAGTGTAAGCTTTGCTTGACATTGCACAACAATGAGGGGAACTACTTTGCGCACACGCAGGGGAAAAGGCATCAGACCAACTTGGCAAAGAGAGCGGCTCGCGAGGTGAAGGATGCGCCTGCTCAGCCTCAGTCCAATAAGCGGAAGGTTAATGTTCACAAGATGGGTGAGTTTTATGTTGTTCCGGCTTCTCCTTGGGAATTGGGATTTATGTGGAATCCACTTTAGGGTCTAGATTGGTTATGTTGCGTGGAGATTGATATTGTCCGTGCTGCTTAGTAAGAGATGTGGTTGAATTATGGGAAGTGTTGCACAACTATTGACGAATTGTTGGGCACGATGTTGGGCTGTGGAGAGAATCTTTTGTGCTGATATTTGGGGGGACTTTTGAATGAGAATTTGACTGTACTGCATGGGATAGTGTAGTTTCTTCATGCTGTTTGATATTGATCACATTGGCGGCTATTTATCAGCACAACGTGAAAATTTTGCTTTTTTTTTTGTTGCCTCTGCTTGTTTCTTTGAAAATGATTGTTAAAAAAGCGCGTTCATCTTATTATGGTGTTTGATGCTGGAAAGTTAGTTGGTCTAAGTGAAAAAAATTTCATCAAGAGGAAAAGCTGCACCCAAAAATGGGGAAAATGACTTCAGATTTTAAAATCCCAAAAATTGTTTTTCACTTTCACCATCATAGACAAGTTCGTCATCTCTCTTCTTTTCTCTGCAACATGCACTGACATCATCCTTCCTTTACCAGAATTCATAAAGCCACCATTTCGTTTAAATGAGGTGAGACAATGTCTAACCTCTCTACTTAAGAAAGGCAATGTTCCATTGTTGTCTTCTTTCAGCTGAATTAATCTTTTTATATGCACTTGATGTGAGTTGGGCATCACTTTTAGAATAGTGAGTAACGCTTTAATAAAAGTTGGATAACTATGGTAGCATCTTAAGACAAATGTCTTCCTTCTGCGATTTCTGTTTATATAAACTTGTAGGCAAGCTTAATATGTTGAGTTTTCAATTGACTGGAAAGAGTTAAGTTTTGTGGAAAAGAAAGGAAATGAAGCACATCTGGCCTCCTCCTTAACCGTGGGTGATTGCTATTTGAGGAGTGTGTTGGATAATTAGGAGAATATTTTCATTGACATGAAAAGGCTTTAAAACAAAGATCATCTTACTAGATGGTGCCATAATCTGTATTGGACCATGTTTTGAAACTTTTCAAACACAAGGGGTTACTGCTATTGCTTTTAGAATTCTCAAGTTACTATTTAGGAGAGGAGATAATGAGCAAACTTGGGGTCTTACGATGAAATCAGTCATAAAAGCTGAAGGTTTTGCTACAGCATAACTCAAATCAATTGAAGTGGCCATTCGGTGATGAGTTGCAGTATCTATTATTTGGTGATGTTGTTGACTTTCATATGTATTGCAATAGGTGGAAGAGGTTTGGTAAGGCATGTTTTCATGCCACCTCACTTAGGATAGAATGAAACTAAGCAGCTTGCTTGTTCAATTGACATGAATAAGGTGGTTCAGTTCATATTATTTGTAGAGCCTTCTTTTTCTACTAATAAAGGTGAAAACATAATTGAGTGTTTTTTTCAGGGCCAACAGTCCATCAACATTAACTATAACCATTCTAGGAATTCAAAAGTATCTCCTTTTGAGTGCCAATAAAAAGAACAATTGTTTTTTGATAGTTTTACAATTAGCTACTACTTTTTTCCTTTAATGTTAATCCATTGAACCTCATTTATTTGAACTTCTCTGTAGGTGCAAAGTTGGATTAGAAGTGGGTTAAAATAATTTTCCTTTTCTCGTGCATTAGTTGATTGGGGTATTCAAATTCCTAACCATCTCAATCCTTTGCTTAAGCTTCAACAAAAACTTATCATTGTCTTCCTCAGTTGTCTTTAGCAACCTCTCCAACAAGTTGCTCCCCTCTGTCAACCCGAGATTCTCAATATTAACCTCTGTTATCTTGCCATCTTCTTCGGCGAGAATGCCCCGCCGAATACGCAAGTATGTTGGGAGCTTTTCAAGTGCAGCCCTCACTATCAGCTGTCAGTGGTGAAAAGGTTGAAGGAAGTGGTGGCGGAGAAACAAGAGTTTGAGCAGCAGATGGAGAACATGTAGAGGGTAGGACAGCATCCGAATGTCATTCCACTTCATGCATATTACTAATCAAAGGATGAGAAGCTTCTTATATATGACTATATAACAGGAGGCAACTTCTCCTTGCTGCTGCATGGTATGCTTCACCTAGTCAATTTTGTATATTATTTAGACAATTTTCCTAACCAAGGGATCCTAATTTTGTCAATCATTTATATAAATGTGTACCATGTTTATTATCGTTTTTTTAAACTAAAAATGAAACAAAAATAGAGAAAAAAGAACCCGTTGGAACCTGGAACCGATCCTGAACTGTGATAAGGTAGGTTCCAGGTTCTTAGTTTTGACGGATATGTTTCAAGTTCCCAAAAATTAGGAACCTGTACCCAATGGTAAGTTCCAGGTTCCAAGTGGAACCTGTAAAGAACCGAGAACCGCTCACTCCTAAACAAAGACCCACCTGGGAAATGGAGTTTATTATTTTCATCTTTCAAAGGAAAGAACGACTCTATTACATACTGGATTGAGAATTTGAGCCCATTTAATTCACCCGAGATATTTTCATTTTTTCATTTCAATAAAAACGAAAACAAACACAATTTCTGTTTTCGATCATATATTTTCTTGAAAATGTGTTTTATCTATAAAAGAATAATTTTTCAACTGAAATCAAAATTTCAAAAATATGGTTGGTTGTTTCATTTTTGTACTAAAAATATGTTGAATTTATGAACACATGCTTAGTCATTAATCTTTTTCTTTTTCATGATGAATTAGATTCTTTAATATCACTACACGGTGACCAATGTAAAAAAACGTTGAGAACGAACAAAATAAATTAAATTATTTTCTTATCATTTCCAAAACAACGTAAGTAGAAATGGACGTCTCCAAGGTCAACAAGTTTCAAATATGGTCTTTCTTCTGAATCCCTCTTAAGTTTGTTATAGACAAGTGTATGAATTAAACCCTAATCTTCTATTTTTCCTCGGTTTCCTAATATCTCTTTCATCTCTTTCCTTCTTCTCCTTCCACAATCGGAAGAAACTCCGACGATAGTCAACGTCGGAGATTTGGAGTAAAGTGTGAGATTTTGCTCTTGTTGAAGGTCGGAGGTTGCAATCTCTTGCAACAGAACCAGCGCTTGGAGGCGATGAAAGTTTGATGAACATATTCTTCAAAAACTGCCTCCCTGTGTTTTCCAAGGAAGAAGCTTCGAAGATCCTACTGACTCTAGCGTGATGGCGATCTAGTGTCTGAGTCTATTCCCGAGTCAAGAACCCCGAAGGACTACTTGTACGGTAAACATGTCCAACTAAGAGAGACCATTCTAGGACTATGCCAAGTAACTGCTTGAAAATCGATGGCAATGTAGACTTTATGGGAGGACGGCAGCAGAAGCTGTCACCAGAATAAAGGTGCATTTGGCGGGAATTCTAAAAATGGGTATCGGTCCATGCGAGAAAGCCAATGAAGGGCTGAGATCTGCGACGCTGGATGCATTATTATCAAAAACGACATCAGGAGAGGGTGCCTCTATATAGGGTTCACGGAGAGCATTGGAATTAGGAGAGAGTCCTCCTGCATAGGAACTAAATCATTAGGGTGTAAGCACATACGGTAGTTCATTACCGCCTATGCAACAGGACATACTGGCTGCCTATCTTCTAGAGGATACAAGTACACGAAGAGCATTGGAATCGGGAGAGTTGCATAGGCGGTAATAAACTACCACATGTGCTTACACCCTAATGATTCAGTCCCTGTGCAGAGGGACCCTCTGCTGATTCCAATGCTCTTTGTGAACCCCGTGCAAAGCCACCCTCTCCTGATGCGGTTCTTGGTAATAATGCATCTAGCACCACAGATCTCAGCCCTTCATTGGCTTTCTCGTAGGGACCAATACCTATTTTTCCGAATTCCCGCGAAATGCGCCTTTATTCTGGTGACACTTCCGCTGCCTTCCTTCCCACAAAGTCTACACCACCACCGATTTCCGGGCAGTTGCTCGGCATAGTCCCAGAATGTATCTCTGTTCTGGATATGTTTGTCATACAAGTAATCCTTCAGGGTTCTTGACTCGGGAATAGACTCAGCCACTAGATCGTCATCACGCTAAAGTTGAGAGGAGAGGATCTTTGAAGCTTCTTCTTTGAAAAACACAGGGAGACAGTTCTTGAAGAAAATGTTCGTTAGACTTTCATCGCCTCCAAGTGCCGGTTCCGTTGCATGAGACTCCGACCTCCAAGGAGAGCGAAATCTTGCCCTTCACTCCAAATCTCCAATGTTGACTGGACCCGAAAAGTGTGATATCGCCAGAATTTCTTCCGATTATGGGAGGAGAAGAAGGAAAGTGAGATGAAAGAGAGATTAGGCAATCGAGGAAAAACAGAAGATTAGGGTTTACTTCATACACTTGTTGCAACTATAACAAACCTAGAGAGATTCCAAAGAAAGACCGTTGATATTTGAAACTTGTTGACCTTGGAGACGTCCATTTAGACTCGCATTTTTTTGGAAATGATAAAAAAAAAATTAATTTATTTTGTTTGTCCTCAACGTTTTTTTACATTGGTCACCGTATAGTGATATTAAAGAATCTAATTCATCATGAAAGAGAAAAAGATTAATGACTAAACATGTGTTCATAAATTCAACATATTTTTGGTACAAAAACGAAACAACCAACCATGTTTTTGAAATTTTGATTCCAGTTGGAAAATTATTCTTTTATAGATAAAACACGTTTTCAAGAAAATATATAATCGAAACTAGAAATTGTGTTAGTTTTCGTTTTTACTGAAATGAAAATATCTTGGGCGAATCAAATGGGGTCAAATTCTCAATCTAATATGTAATAGAGTTGTTCATGGGGACTGAATCATCAAGTAAGCATAGGCAGTAGTTCATTACCGCCTATGCAACAGGACTTACTGGCTACCTATCTTCTAGAGGATACAAGTATATAGAGAGCATTGGAATCAAGATGCAAAGGGACTAAATCAGGGTGCTGGAAGTTCATTAGCGCTTATACAACAGGACCTTTGGATGGATTGCTGGTCGACTATCTTCCAAATGATACAAATTTGTTTGACACGATGCATGCAGGGAATGTCACTGCTCAAACCTTGCCCTAGGGCCTCCTCGAACCCACTCAAACTTAGTCCCAATTTCTTACTGCAGATTTTCAACAAAATACAAATCGATTTGACACGCTGCATGATGTCTCTACCCAAAACCAACCAACTTGCTGCGGATTTTGAGACGTTTGGTAAAAAGTATATGGAAGCTCGCACCAACCCGCCGTGCCCACCAAATGTGAAAGCGAGAGGTATGTGCATCTCCAATTTCTGTTAAAGCTCATGCTCACAAATCTCCTGTTTATGTATATTTTGGTAATAAATCTATGTATATATGCATATGTGCGCACGTGTCGGGTCTTATTTTAAAATATCAGTAGGTCGAAATTTTAAGTTGGTAACAATTCTTGCATCCAAGTCATAAAATGAAAAGTTAATTACTTACTTAGGGTATGTTTGTAAAAAATTGTTTCTGTTCTTCGAACAAGAATTTATGTTCTTTTGTTCCAGGGAACGAAAGAAGAATAGAAACGTGTTTGGTAAAATTTTTGTTTCCGGGAACAAAAATATATTTTTTTGTTCCCAGGAATAGATTTGGAACATAAACAAGAAGTAAAAAAAAGTGGGTTCTTATTCTCAGGAACAATTCCGAGATTAATTTTTCTCTCTTCTTTTTTCTTATCTTTTCTTCTATTTTCTCTTCTTCTCTTTTGTTGCCTTCTTCTTCCTTTTGGCCGGTCGTCGACCATGGCTCAGCAAGGCTCGGCCTAGCTGAGCCACCGATAGGGCGGCGTCGCTCGCGGTGGCCCGGCAAGGCTAAGTCGCCGACCGGTGTGAGGCTCCGCCTCACCCAACCAAGGTGAGGCCGAGCCTCACGGTGGCCTGGCGAGCTCGCCGGACCTCGCCCACCGATCACCGGCGACCAGCTACAAAGGAGGAAGAAAGAAAAAATGAAAAAATGAAAAATATAATAAAAATATTGAAAAATTAAAATAAACAACAAAATTATACAAGTTTACCAAATGCATTTCTATTCTTGGAATAAAAAAAATTTATAGTTACCAAGCGCATTCTTATACTCAAAATTTGTTCTAAAAAAACAAAAACAAAAAAACTATTTCTCATCAAAAATTGTTTCCCAACGAAATCGTTACCAAGCGCGCCCTTATATTCCATACGATTAGGCCTGCTCATCAAGGAGCACTCTGCTAGGGAGATTCATGGGGTTGAAGCGATCGATGGGGGAATGAGCTTAGAAGCTTGACGGGCTCTAAAAAGGAAGGCAAGAATGGGATGGAGTAGTGGAGATGCTGTGATATCGCACACAAAAGCAGCTAACTATCTTCCAGAGAACTTTGTTTGACACGCTGCATGCGGGGAATGTCTTTGCTCAAACCTTACCCAGGGCCTCCTTGAACCCACTCAAACAAAGTCCCAGTTTCTTATTGCGAATTTTCAATAGAATACGAATCAATTTGACACATCGCATGTAGTGAATATCTCTACCCAAAACCAGCTTGCTGCGGATTTTGAGACGTTTGGTAAAAAGTACATAGAAGCTCGCGCCAACCCGCTGTGCCCACTAAATGCAAAAGCAAGAGGTATGTGCATCTCCAATTTATGTTAAAGCTCATGCTCACAAATCTCCAATTTATGTACATTTTGGTAATAAATCTATGTACATATGTATATGTGCGCACGTGTTGAGTCTTATTTCAAAATATCTGTAAGTCAAAATTTTAAGTTGGTAGCAGTTCCTGCATCCAAGTCATAAAATGTGAAGTTAATTACTTACTTATATTCCATGCGATTAAGCCTACTCATCAGGGAGCACTCTACTAGGGGGATTCATGGGACTGGGGTGGTCAATGGGGGAATGAGCTTAGAAGCTCGACGGGCTCTGAAAGGGAAGGTAGCGATGGGATGGAGCAATGGAGATGTTGTGACATCGCACACGAAAGTGGTGAAGGAACTGGAAGTACTCATCAACGCTAGCAAAGCTGAGTGGAGAAGGGTTGTCGTGACCTACCCTCGGAGGAGGGAATAAGTTTAGGGGTATTGCCTAAAGAATATAAAGCCCATAATTAAGTACAGGTTTTCCCAAGTCCATATCTCATGCGACATTTTGGTGATCTTAAGAATTTAGCAATAAGGAGTTGCTACTAACCTATTAGAATCGATTAGAAATCAAGTGAGACATGGGATTATACATCACTTCCTACGCAACCAGAAAATCTAGGGTCGATGACTTAATTACACTAATTAACAAATTAAAATAACAATTAGCAATCAAGGAAAGTGTTAAATAAATTGCATGGAAGAGCAAAAAATTAATAGTATAGAGAAGACAAATGCTAGTCCTAACATGACTAAAGATAAGCCAAACTCCATGTATCAATATTGTGCAATCACGGGCATTTGTCCTTTAGGACAATTGAAACCCTAAGGTAAAATCCTAAAGAGCTAGTCAAACTTTGGCATAATTCCAAATTGAAAAGCTTCATATTTTTAGGAGAATATAGCCCAAGAGATTAATCTTAACCTTTTTGAAGATTTTTTTTAAATTTTTTTAGAATTTTTTCGGATTTTTTATGAAAAAAAAATGAATTTTTGAATTTCCCCGGAAAAATTAGATTTTACAATTTTTTGAAACTTTTAAAAGAAAATCGAATTCTCTTAATTTTTTCTGAATTTTTTAATGTTCGGAGGATTTTTTGAATTTTTATTATTTTTCAATTTTTTAATATTTTTTTTGAAATTTTTAATTTTATAATATTCAAGGGAGCGGGTTCGGGCCAGATGAACCCAATCTGACCCGCTGACCTGGCCCAAATCCTGATCCGACCCAGTCGAATAAAAAGACATTTTTAATTTTTTTTTAATTTTTTAATTCTTTTTTTCTCTATGCCTTTTGTCTTCTTCCCTATTTCCTTTTGCTTTTTCTTTTAATCTTTTCTTTCTTTCTTCCAGTCTTCTTCTTCTTCGTGAGTCCTCCGCACGCATGAAGCTTCCATTAAACTCAGAAGTTCCCACGAATTCAATCCCAACCTCACAACGCCGAAACCACGATTTTGACTTATATCTTTTTTATCCCGAGCCGAGAACAGCGTGCGCCACTATTCAACAATCTCGAATATATATAAAATGTAAAACGCAAGATGGATGTGAGGTGCAACATGCGGCCATAAATTCGGACCTCGGCAAAACGAACGCGAAAACGGATGAAATGAAGACGAATGTTACTTTTCGAAAATGAAACAGACACTCCCAAAGTCCATCCAGCCCACACAACGATCAAGATGGCTTACGGATTGATGTTATCTCTTTTTTCATTACTCCTCGTTTGTTTCTTTTATTTTTTTAATATTTCTATTCTTTATTTAATTTTCACTTTCCAGGGCATTGTTACCTTCCTCACCGAAACTCCTCTTTCCTACGTTCTCTTCTTTACCGAGAACAACACTGTTGGGAATAACGGATCCCCGAAAACCGGATTCGACACCGAATCGAACCCCTAAATCAATGCGGAAGACGAAGCCCGGGAAAACACGTATCACCGATCGTAAAGCACACCACGGATTCGAGCATACCTTGTTAGCCACAGATTAAACACCAATACCGAAGATCGATGAAGAAATTCTGATCCGATGATATCAATTCGACTTGAATAGGGAAACGGCATCGCCTTAAGCGTTTGGGAGAAAAAGAGAGGGAAAGGAACGTACGTTGGAATTGTTATGCCAAGAGGTGTCTTCTCTCTCTCTCTCTCCTTCCTTTTATACCTTCCCCCATCCACGGGCCCTATTCCCGTGGGCCGGGCCTTTTTGGGCCCAACTTGAGCGGATGGGCCTTAAGCCCATCTCATAAATCCATCATCTCCCACTCGCACATGGTGGTCCAAAACCAACATGGGCGGATAGGCCCTACTCATCCACATCAGAGAAAAATCTATCATAGACTCTCACTTAACATGGTGGACCGAACAGAATCCTCTTTTCCTCTCTTCAACATTCATACCGGTGAATAATCCGTGCGACCAGCATACTTTGAGAGGTCGTTGCCATACATCTGTTAGGAATATATAGCAGCTCATAATGGGCATCACACTCCGAGTAGATTTAGTATGCGTACCCTAGATCGATCGATCACATTTATATCTCTCTTGATCTCTTTCAAACAATGATATATATATATATATTGTATTCACAATTATAATTATCACAAAGACAGTCATAATTGATTAACCGGTGAATACAAAACTATAATGTGATTCTCCAAAAACGATCTTCCTCTTTCCTTCAAACTCTCAATTTCAGTCCAGCTTGCTTTTCTAGAAATGCCCCATTAGATCGAATCACTCATGACCATTGGCAACATCCTAAGATAGCAAACACTAAATAGAAATCTTGAGAATAAGTAAGAGTCATGAGGGGACTAAGAAATTTAGGAACTCTCTTCCTCAAGAGTCTCACACGACATAAAAGTTGAGATCAAACTTTTGCCACTCTTATTGGTCGTCTCATGCATACGTAGTATGAAATACGTATTACGGTATTAACTCCTTTCCCATGGAGCGTATGTCTATACCTTTCAATACCGTACAGATGATAGTTCGGACATGCCCAATGTCTAACTTGAGTTCACGTATCTACTCAATCACAAAATTCATCGAACTCACATCGGCATCTTAAACGATAAAGTAAAACATGTGGGGTATTTTTACTTTCGGACATAGTAAGTATTATGTCCTCATCTTAACACTCAGTTAAGGCGACATACGTGTTTTAAGCTTGAGCTCTCGATTATCACCTAGATAATAAGCTTATAAACAGTCTCATCTCTATTTATCATACAAGTAAATAGAGGCGATTACCCGTGTGAGTGGGCTAATCTTATATCTGTCCGACATACTTCTCAACTTAAAGTAATGCACTAAGCATTAAGATGCATAAAGATCAAACAAAGATTCATAGGCATTAATGATGAAAACACAAATTCATCAAATTGTGAACACTTAGGGAAAATACAATATTCAGTACATCAATCTCTATGCAATCCTAGAGATTTCATATGGCCACAAAACACATCTCTAGGTATTGGCTTTGTCATAGGATCTGCTACCATTCTATGCGTAGTATGTACTCTAAGTTCACATCTTTTCGTGCAACCATATCCATAACAAAATTATACTTGGTATCTATAGGTTTGGTCTTGCCATGATATTTTGGATCTTTGGTGTACGCTTTTGCCGCTTGGCTATCACAGTTAACCAACAATTAATCTGCAGCACTTCCAATAACACCTAAATGATCCAAAAATCTCTTAAGCCAAACTCTTTCTTACACTGCTGCTGATAATGCCACAAACTCAACTTACATCGTGGACAAGGCTATACACTTTTGTTTCTTACTGCTCCAACATATGGTGCCATTATTCGGTAAGAAAACAAACCCAGAGGTAGATTTTTTTTCATCTAAATCTCCTCTCCAATCAACATCAGAATAGCCTTTGAGTTGCAGATCCTTTTCTTAATAACTCAACGTATAATCAGCAGTCCCCTTTAGATACCTCAATATTCTCTTAACGGCTTTCAAATGTGCTTGACCTGGATTGGATTGGTATCTACTCACCATTCCAACTGCAAAGCATATGTCGGGTATTGTACACATCATAGCATACATCAAGCTCCCAACAGCACTAGCATAAGGAACATGTTTCATTTGTTCCTTCTCTTGTGGAGTCCCTGGACACAGTCTGTGGCTCAATCCTTCACCTTTTGCAATAGGAGTATATATGGGTTTACAGTCTTGCATACTAAATCGTTCAAGAACCTTATTTATATAGGTTTCTTGCGAAAGAGACAACGATCTCTTCGAACGATCTCTCGAAATCTTAACTCCAAGAATGTATGCAGCCTCACCCATATCCTTCATCTCAAAGTTAGAAGACAACTATCTCTTGACAGTATTAAGGAACTCCTTATTGCTTCCGGCAATCAGTATATCATCAACATATAATGATATGATCACAAATTGATCCTTGGATATTTTGATATATACACAATGATCCACATCAATCATCATAAAATCATATGTCATTATGGCATTATGAAAACGTATATATCATTGTCTTGACGACTGCTTAAGGCCATATATCGACCCCCAAAGTCGACATATCTTTTCTTCTTGGCCTTTCACTATGAAACCAGCAGGTTGTTCCATATATGTTCCTTCCTCTAATTCTCCATTGAGGAAAGCAGTCTTTACATCAATTTGATGTAACTCAAGATCCATACTTGCCATTATTGCCAGAATAATACGAATCGAGGTAAATCTTACTACAAGAGAAAATGTATCTTCATAATCAATTTCTTCTTATTGATTATATCCCTTCGCCACAAGGCGGGCCTTATGCCTTTCTATCGAGCCATCAGTCTTTCGCTTTATTTTGAGAACCCAGTTGTTCCCAATAGCTTTGTGTCCTTTTGGAAGATCAACCAGTTCCCAGACTTGGTTTGATTTCATTGACTCAATTTCCTCTTTCATTGCATAAATCCATTTTTCCTTACTAGGGTATTTCAGAGTCTCATTAATATTTCTTGGCTCATCCTTATCTCGTGGAGCAATTATAAAAGTTTCCCCTTCAATGCCAAAACGTCGACGGGGAATACTTTGGCGACTTGTTCACCGTATAGGAGATTGTACACTTAGCACATCATTCCCCATCATGCTCCCACTTGGATTAGGTAATGATGATGTCGTCACATCAGGTGGTTGCAATTGAGAATGAGTTGAATTCAATTCATTACACTTCATATTACTCCCACTTGGACAAACTCCACTGGCATCATTATCTTGATCCAAGGTTTCAAATAATGAGTTATTTTCCCTTATTTCGCCCCACGTAGGAAATTCATCCACTAAGAATGTAACATCCTGTGATTCAAATTCAGTTATACTCCCACTTTCCTGCTCACCTATTGAACACATACCCTTTTGAGTGTTCGGAGTATCTCATTAAAATACTCTTCTTTCCTTCGGGACCCAATTTCCCAAACTTGTGAAAGGACTCATGAGTATAGGCAGCACAACCTCATGGCTTAAGAAAACTTAAGTCCAGTTTTCTAACTGTCCATAACTCATATGAAGTGGAAATAACTGATTTGGAAGACATCCGGTTAAGTATATAGACAGCAGTTAACAACACATCACTCCAAAAAGTGATAGGTAAGTTAGTATGCGCCATCATGGACCTAACCATTCCAGTAGGGTTCTGTTTCTTCTCTCTGCAACACCATTTTGTTGAAGAGTATATGGAATAGACAACTATCTTTCTATTCCTTTTTCATCACATAATTTTCTGAACTTATCAGATAAATATTCTCAACCTCGATCGGATCTAAATACCTTTATTTTCTTGTCTAATTGATTTTCTGCTAGGTTCATAAACCTTCTGAAACAACTTATGCTTCAAATTAATGAGAAATCAAATAGACATATCCGACTCGAGTATAATCATCTATAAAAAGTGATGAAATAAACAGCCCATTGCCTTGAATGAACCACAGACGTCCAAATGGATTAAATGCAGAGGAAATTCAGCTCTTTTACCTTTTCCAAAAGGTTTCCTTGTCATTTTCCCTACTAGGCAATGCTCACATATGGACAAATCGACTTTTTCAATATTGCCCAACAAGCCCTCTTTGGCTAGTCTATTCATATGTTGTTGGCCCATATGACCAAGTTTAGCATGACACCATATTCACATCATTATCATATAAGGTAGAAGACGTGAAACAAGTGAATAACATATTGACATCATCACAGTCAACATTTAGTACAATAAAACCATTCAGTAAGTGACCACAACCATAGTAGTTTGTATCTAAACACAAATCTACACCTTTATTATGGAAATTCATACCAAAACCAAGCTTAACCAACGCTAAGACAGATACTAAATTTCGACGAATCTCCAGAGCATATAGAACATCAAAGGTGCGTCCACCACTCATGTTCAATTGGCCGGTGCCAATTTCTTTACATCAGCTCTAGAGTTGTCTCCCATATGGATCCACTCGTTCCGGTTGGTACTCGTCGAATTCCACGAAAGATTCTCTATCCTTCCCTCTATGGTCTGTCGCTTCTGAATCTACAGTCCACAAAGGATTGGATTCAGCCAATAATATTGAACTTGACACATAAGCAAAGTTCTCAAATGTACAAGAGGTGTTGACCTTTTTCGGCTCACAACAGTTGCAAGCATAGTGACCTCTCTTGTCACAATTGTAACATCTCACCATTGACATTTTCTTCCCTTGAGGACGTTTTCCTCTCTTGTGTTGGTTAACTCTTGATTTATTGCAATAAGGACTTGATCATTTTCATTCCCATATATTGAACGAATCAATACGCTTGCGCTTAGAGCATAAAGCCCTTTCGAGCTAGAACCAAAGATAGCAAATGTCTATTTTCGGCTCAAATACCGTTAGGCGATCCTCTACTAGCTCAAGGTGGCGCATGGCATCCTTAAGATCTTCCATAACATGGTCAAGAGCTTCTAGTACTTCTTGCTTTTTCAGCACATATTGAATCTTCATATTCAATATTTCACAATTATTGCCGTTTATATCAGCAATTACATTCTTAGTTGCTGAACCATCATTCTGAACACATCAAACATACATGCATGAATAATTAATGCCTATCATTTATGCATCCCTATTTGCATAGACCCATCATATTAATGAATAATTTCAAGTAAGGTTTTAGAATCAAAAGGTCACTATGTTTCCAATCATCCTCCAAAAATCCTAACTTAAAATTATTATTAATATAATTATCTTATGCAAATAAATTCTATGAAGTTACAAAAACTTCTATTACTACCCACACTAATTACCCACAAAGAACCAGCAATAGCGAAAGCAAATAAAAATCTTAACATCGAATAAAATAACAATGCTTTCACATGATACGGCTAACATATCGGTTGTTACATCAACAACAATCAGGTAGTAAACATTACAAAATTAATCAAAGAAATAAATAGGGAATGTCCCTTCTAATCTATCAGTCAAAATATCTAAGAAATTTGAAGGCACATTTGCCAACCATGGAAAAACTTTTAGAGAGCTTTCATGTCGCCTCCAAGGCGCATTCACTCGGCGCCATGTGGCGCTCAATCTAAGGGTTGAAGTTTTGGCCAACTCAATCCTATAGTGCTCTCTCACAAAAGCTTCCACCAGCTTCCTATAACCCGGGACCACGTTGACCTCCCATAGCCGATCCAACACTGCTTGCCATTCAAGTGGAAGAGTGTTCATTAAAGCCGGCACCTTCTCAAAATCCGGCATAAGATAACCATTCCAGATGATTTCCTGTATCATCCGATTGACCTTGACCACATGTGATACTAAATCACCATCATGCCACCGATAATTAGCTAATTCGACATCAGCCTTTTAAGTCTTGCATTTCCCTTGTCCGTTCTCGGGATTGCGGGTATCCTTGCATAACGCATCATAGTTCCCGCAACAAATGCGGAATTAAAAATGGATCACTTATAATCCATAATTAATATAAGAGAAAATACATAATTTTCCAAAATTCATGCAACAAATACAGAATTAAAAATAGATTACTTATAATCCACATAGGCATGACTGAAAAAGAAACAATTTTTTTTTTTTTTGTCAACGGTCAAAGTCAACGTTCGGTCAACGGTCAACGGTCGTCGGTCAACAGGTCGGGTCAACGGGCGCGCGGGTCGGACCGGTCGCGACGGTCGAACCGGTCGGACCGGACGGGCCGCTCGTGCGGACCGACCGCACGTGCCTCGCACTTACGGGGGATGACATCACGCATACGTCATCCGGCACATGCCGGGCGCATGCCTACGTCCGCGAGTCGGGTCGGGTCGCCGGTCGGGTCAAGTCGCCGACCGGTGACCGCCGGGCGAACGTCATCAGCGATGACGTCATCGGTGACGTCATCCGAGTGGTTACCGACCGTTGGATGACGTCACGATGACGTCATCGCGTGACGCAACACGCGTCGGTCCGCGGACCGGCACGTGCCGGTTCGCCCGCCGGTGGCGTGCACGCGCCGGTTCGCCGACCGGCGCGTGTTCCGCACGCACTTGGCGATCCAACGCCTCCGAGCGCGTCGCGCCCACGCGCAGCGCCTTCCGGCCGCGCGTGTGGGCATGTGCGGAGTCTCCCGGCGGCGTTCGACCTATCCCCGGACTCGTCTCGACGTCGCCTTTCACCCAGTGCCTTCAGAATTTGATTTCGACTTACGAAAACCCAGAAAAATGGCCGAACAACGCTCGGGTGTCGGGATTTCTCGCCCCGATCCGTACGGCCGAAGTTCTTTCACGGAAAATCAATCAAAAAACATCAAATTGATCGGGAAAACGTGAACTAGGGCTCTGATACCAATGTTGGGAATAACGGATCTCCGAAAACTGGATATGACACCGAATCGAACCCCTAAATCAATACGGAAGACGAAGCCCGGGAAAACACGTATCACCGATCGTAAAGCACACCACAGATTCGAGCGTACCTTGTTAGCCACAGATTAAACACCAATGCCGAAGATCGATGAAGAAATTCTGATCCGATGATATCAATTCGACTTGAATAGGGAAACGGCGTCGCCTTAAGAGTTTGGGAGAAAAAGAGAGGGAAAGGAACGTACGTTGGAATTGTTATGCCAAGAGGTGTCTTCTCTCTCTCTCCTTCCTTTTATACCTTCCCCCATCCACGGGCCCTATTCCCGTGGGCCAGGCCTTTTTGGGCCCAACTTGAGCGGATGGGCCTTAAGCCCATCTCATAAATCCATCAAACACCATTGCCAGTATCTCTCTTGGAGAAACACCACCACTAAAACTCGCCAACCACTACCCACGATCAACGAGATAAGGCTTCATGGGAGACGATCTGTACATATAGTGATCAAAACAATGACACACGAGCTTTGGATACAGCGAAGGTAGTGGCTATTTTACTAGAAGTGCCTCAAGGGCATTTTATCAAACACTAGGGTGCGCCGCTCAAGACAGCCACGGACAAGAACAAGACTTGAAACTAGATCAAAACTTAACAAGAATGGCAGGGAATGCTCAATATCAACAAAGGACAGCATAAGCGAACTAGAAACGCACGCCCCGATTTAGTAATCCATGTAAAAAATGTGAGAAAACAGGACAAGAGCGGGGCACCAAAAAAAGGTCGGCGGGGGTTTCCTACCTGACTCGGGGGTGGCAAATGATGGGTGAGATCGATAGATTGGACTACGTCCAGTTGCCTTGCACGCCCCCGAGTCGGGATCCTTAGGAAATCTCGAGGCAAGGGAAGCCGCAGCTTCTTGGTTCCGGCTAGGAGGGGCAACCTCGCGTCCGGGGTGGCTAAGCGACGCTCGGCTAAGGTGGACTCCAGGTCTCCCTCTTCCCGGTCACTCTCCGTTTCTCCCCCCTCGGGCTCCCTCAAGCTCTTTCCCTCTCTGTCTCTAGCGTGCTCTATATGCGCGAACCCCCCGCTCCTTCACTTGCTACTCTCTCGCTTTTAAGCATCGACGCGCATGGCCTTCGCCAAGCCAGCCCGTTGTTGCCGATCTGCCTCCCGACCACCACCTCCGGTGCGAGGCTCATGCCTACCCCTTCTACCTTTGTCCTTCCTCTTGCTCACGTACGTCCGCCTCCTTTCTGCAGAATGTGTGAAGGACAAAGAGAGAGAGGAAAAGAAGGCCGGGCTCATCTTGGGCAAAACAAAAATAAAAGTGGACCGGCCCGGGCGAAGAGAAAGAAAAGGGAAAGAGAGAGACCGGGCTGACTCCGCCCGGCCCGATCTCATCTTTCCCGTTTTCCTTTCTTTTTCTTTTCTCTTTTTTTTTCTTGTAATTAATTAATTTTGATAATTTTTTAATCTTTTTTATGACAAATTTTTTGGAAAAATTAAGAAAAGACTATTCAATATGCGATGCAATAATGAAAACACAATACCTTTTTAATGAATTTTTTTAGCAACTAATTATCAATTTTGTATATGATTAAGTCTTAAATAAAATGGTAAAATTGGTGTCAACAAGGGTCAAAGAGAAATGATCCAATAAGCTGCAATCAATTACACCGGAAAATAAGACAGAGATGGACAAGTTGATGATAGTAATTCAAAGAACTCTTCTATTTCTGAATGATGCAACGAAAGAACTCCCCCATAAGTAAGGGGAGGAACGGATTTCACCATGAATGTGCTATGTTAGACAATCTCTCAAAGGAGAGGACTCTCACTGTACTCAAGGAATTCACCATGTATGTGCTAGGTCCGATTAGACAATCTTTCAAAGGAGAGGACGTGAAGAAAAGGGTTGGCATTTTGCATGGACGATAGAGAGGAATGCATCATGTTTTTAGATGGATGCATCCCAAGTTAAGGACAACAGGAATTCCAGTTGAAATGCATAGTTAGTACTGACAACTTGATTACTTGATGTGATTACTTGTTGTGTACCTGTGATGCTCTGTAAATGAATGAGCACAATTAGAACTGCGAAAAAGGCATGCAAGAAGGTGATATGCAATTATGCATGTACTTTAGCTGTAGGAAATTGCAAAGAAACTTCCATTGTCAAAGAACTTCAACTTGAAAAGATCCACGAGAAAATGTTCACTCACGTTGCTCTCAGCCTCTCAGCATCACGCGCTCTCTTATTCAAAAGAAAATTGAAGCACAAAACCCAAAATAAAAAGAGAAAGAAAAGATCCATCGCAGATTTTCTCGTCGATCCATTTATATTATAATTCCTCAATATATAAACATTTATGTGAAAAAAGCTTTGGTTGTTGCTAGGAATCTTATAACAAACACAAGTTTCTCGGTAACTATTTTTCCACTGTTATTAATTATATCTAATGACACAACATTAATAATAATATGAGTTTGTACAAAACACTTTCTATCATCATGCGTCGCCGTGGTGTTGCTAGTCATTATTCATCTATTTTCCTGTTTTATTTGCTTTGAACTTAATTTATGCATGTCAAAAAATTGTTCAATAAACCTACCATATGTACTGAATTTGATTTGAACCGTCAGATCTTATGAGATCCACATGAAACTTATCACTACACTCTTGAAATAATTATAGATGCACATAAGACAAGAGGTTTAATTTTATATCATGATTGATAATTGACCTATCAATGGCAGCACGAGTCACTCATGTGGCCTGATAACCTACCAACATTGACAAGCGAATATATCTATCAGCACTTCATGGTAAGTATAAGTCAATGAATAAATAGCTCATTGTCTAACGAATAAAATGGGTAGGGTAGAGACTAGGAACACGAAAAGCCAAGGTCTTTGATCCATCATGTGGCTATCTTGCTTGTACTACTACGACAAGCAAGTGCTAAGGACAGTGAAGGATACGGCTGGTACGACTGATACAAGACCATCACGATGGACCAAAACGAAACTGAAACCCAGTATTAAGCGAATATAATGTCTAACATGACCTCAACTAGCCAAACCTAGAACGGCATGCATGGACCGGTTTGATTTGGTGGTATGTTCTTGACGAACGACATGAATCTGTAGACAGGATGGCTTGAATGAAATGCTAGGACTTTGATTGGGCCATGTTTTGTTGGCAATATGCAGCTTAGGGTAGAGACTTATCAAATCTAGAGAGAGATAATTGGGATTTCCCTTGAGATCATGACATGTGATCATGTTTAAAAAAAAAGTTGAAAATGATTATGGTGATTAAGTCAAGGATCCCAAAGAATCTCATATCATATAGGCACATTCACAATGATATTTCTTACTTTTGAGATCATTTTTAAGAAAAATTCTCCTACGATACACCTTTCATTTGAAAAAAAGAAAATTATATACTAATTTCTTGCTTTCCTAATTGGTTCATGTTCTTTGTAAAATTTAAAATAGTTAAGATTTAATTGCAAGAATGAATTTTATTATTAAACTGGTTCTAAAGATCCTTGCCTATTTGACATTACAATTCAAAAATTATAAATTTGTAAGAGCAAACATAGGTAAGGTTCATATTTAATTTATTCCCAAGTAAGATTTCTATAAGGCTTGAACCAAGTTCTGATATTGTGTCCAAAAATTTACATTCATATGTTTTAGCAATTAAGTTGTCATAGAATACGCATAAGATCCATGCTCACTCCATTTGAGTAAGGTGGAACTCCAACTAATAAAGAGATTCATCATTCATTCATATACATAAACAATTTCTTCATTTACACAATACAAATCATGTTTCAAACGGCATACTATACATGCGGTGCTCCAACTACTCAACATGGCTGTACACTACTTCCCTTAAATGTCTGCATGCTTCTTGATTATGTTTACTCGTGGATATCAAGTCAATAACCAAAGAAATTGCACTACTTTCTTCAGATTTTGTTCTTTTTCAGAAATCAATATAAGTAGGGATGAATCATCAGATATCATTTCTTCTCGCCTAGCACACGATCCTAATTATTAATTTCCATTTCCATAACCCAATCTTACTAGATAGCTTAAGACCCAAAAACAAAGCCTCGAATGATAAGTTCACTGCATATAAATTGGGCAATCAAAGACCCAAGAAAATGCAAAAGCAGGAGGCTCTCCCCGAGTTTCAGTGCAGGCGCATTAACTCCTCTCCTGTACACTTGAAAACACCAAAGCTGACGTTTGCTGCATCATCAGAAGAGTAAATCTGACTCAACCCTGCCATGCAGCTTCCAGGAAAGAGAAGGCCTCGTCACGGATCAACAGATCGGAAATAAATAAATGAAAGTAGTTGAACCAGAAAATGAAAGATGGTGGAAGCTCTCCCTTTCAATCTTAGATTTCATTAAATCCGTTCACAGTCCCTCTGTCCGTACCTGCTATCCCTTGGTTTCAAATGGCCCTGGCTCCTTCCGCGAACATTCCATCTCTCTCTCTCTCTCTCTCTCTCTCTCTCTCTCAAACTAATTTAAAAACCCTTACTCTCTCTCAACACCGTTACTCCCCAACTGAGATCGCAGCCACCACTCTTCCCGAGAACACAACACGACCCTTTTCTTCCTTGTCTGTTTGAGTAAATTCAAACACCGGAGCCTTTCATAAAACTCCAAATTCTTGACCACTTTCGTTGGTAAACATACATATTCATTCGATGGCCGCTTACGAGAGCACGATGAGCGCAGTCGACTTCGAGGACTACTTCCCCTCGATGATCGTGAGGCTTGGGGCCGAGGGCTTCATCGGCGAGCTCTGCAACGGGTTCCAGCTCCTGATGGACTGCGAGAAGGGGCTGATCACGTTCGAGAGCCTGAAGAGGAACAGCTTCCTGCTAGGGTTACAGGACATGGGCGACGACGAGTTCGTGTGCATGCTGCGAGAAGGCGATCTGGATGGGGATGGCAATCTGAACCAGCTGGAGTTTTGCATCCTTATGTTCAGATTGAGCCCTGGGCTGATGGACGGGTCCAAGCAGTGGGTGCAAGCTGAGGTAGATAACGTCATGATTTGAGTAATAAAAATAAGTCACCGTTTGTTCACGAAAGCATGAATTTTTTGGAAAATAATTTTTTTGAAAATAATCACAAATATCACTTACACAAATAATTAAATGAAAAATATTTTCATCGTTCATAAATATATTTATATTTAAATTATTATCGATAAAGAAAATATTTTTTCACAAATTAATTATTTCAAGTGATGCATGTGAGATCATTTTTAGAAAAATATTTTCTAAATTGTTCATTTTTCGTGAACAAACGGACTTAATATCGATAATGATGTAGTAGTCTTTTTTATTGCTTTTTATCAAACTTGCTGCCAATAAAATTGGCAATTCCTGTAGTGATATCAAATGACAAAAGAAGTATAAGACCGATCCTATATTTTCGGACTTAGATTTTGGCATGGAAAATCTTGGACTTGGTTAATTCTATGCCTCTTTCGTGGACCAAAAGTGTATGGGTATATTTTGATTTTGGAATATTTGATTTTCGATTGATGATAGAACTAGAATTATGGGGTATGCTGCTTCTTTGAAGGCCGTCTCTTTTGATAAGAGAAAGAAATTTAATGGCGATCTACATAGAAATCAATTTAAAACAACATATTCGAAAGTGAGTTTTACTTCAGCTTTTTTTCTAACTTTTTAGCATTTGGTATTTGACTTTCATTTAATATTAAGCACTATGGTTTACTCATCTTTGGAGGGATCTACCCTACCCAAAGCTAGTAGTGAGCTCTTTTATTATGTGCTGGGGTCATGCGGTCGAGAGAATCTCATGATTTCTTTTTCCTCTTTTTCAAGATCACGCAACTAGAAAAAGTAGATCTGAGATAATCTTCCCAGGATTAGTCTTTAAGCTCAAACTTCCATCTTATAGTTCATAAAAGTCGATACACTTCAGTCTTCTCATTCATTTTAAAAAAAATTAATGGTTTCAATTTATCATATTTGTCACCAAAAAAAAAATTATTCACCGAATAAGCTTTGTAAAAATTGTCACTTGTAGATGCACCATTCTGTCTTGAGGAATTCATCGAAGCCCTCACCTTGAGATGGACCTACACCGTCAAATACGAGTTAGGGCATCTGAGTTTTTAACCGCGATTGGCGCTCCAATATACAAGTTAGAGATTTAAGAGGAGAGAATATATTGTGGAGTGCATGATGGGAAGAAGAAACTTACCTAAGTGGCTGAGCCACTCCTTATAGATGAAGGTGATCGAGGCCATCGGGTGTTAGTGACAAGTAGTGATCTAGTTATGTTGTCATTCTCTACATCTAATCGTATTTGTATTTCACACTTAATTGCATCTCGTGCCACATTTACTAATTGAATCCAATTATGAAAAAAAAAATTAGATGCTAATTCTGTTGTCATTCTTTACACTCTCAATGCAACATTCGTCTTGATATGCAACAAAACATGCTCATAATTTTGTTGGTCCATTGAGTTCAAACTTCAAAGTCTGTCAATTATCTTATGGGGATTTTTACCTTGGAGCTTGGAGATGATGTTTAAATCTCACCATCTTTATCTAAATTGTTCTATCTCAATGCTGCATGCACATGTTAATGGCCTGGATTTAGCAAGTTCATGAGTTTTATAAAGTGATTCATTGATCTTCAGGGAACTAATCAGGTTTCTACACTTGTGGCCCTGATTTACCAAAAAAAAAAAAAAAAAAAAATTACATTCTCATTTTCAGTGGAAAGAAGAAAAAGCAACAAGGATTGTTGGGACGTTGGGACGGACAATAAAAGCCTAATACTTTATCCTCGAGATATTGCTAAAGGGCGACTATGCTTCACTAGAATGTAAAATTTAATATGTATTTATTATTTAAAAAATTGAAATATCGAGTTATGAAAGTATTACAGAATCATCCATATTAATTATTCGAAAGGGGGCATGCTTCATTTAACATATATCCACTCACATATTGTTGTTGACTTGACAACTTCTATATGCTCGAGTCTATTCTTCTAAGTTCTATGTAAGAAATATATAAGTTTTCGAGGCATTAGATTCTCGCCAATGTAATACGGGCATAGTGAGTGGTAAGGTTGATATAGGATTTATGATATTGGGAGACATTTGCTTTAATTTAACAGAGAAAAACTACCTGGTTTGTTTTCTCATTCCCAGTTATTTTTCTTGCGGTTCAACTGATTTGCTTCCCGACGATTTAGTGAGTCAACTTCAAGTCCAGTGAGCATCACACATAGACGATTGAACATGTCACCACTAAGCCTGACAAGACCAATCACATTTTAAACATTTGCGGCCCACACTTGCTATCACTAGAACTAAAAGGCATAGGTTCCTGCACAGTTTCTTCACCATAATCGGCTATGTCCACCACATCGTCCATAAACTAAATCAGTCCGATATTTCTCTCGTATGACCCTCGATGATCCTCGTATGCATATTCAATTTCGTATCGACAACTCAAAAGCCAACCAAGATGCAACAAAATTACTTATGACGAGTATGAAAATGATGCCACCAAATGCTACAAAGAAATGAATATTTGATCTGTATTTTAGAGTTTTATCTTAGATAATTCAAATTACATCTAAATGTTCAATTTTGCTATTCTCTTCAATAAAATAATGCCCTAAGTATATTCTATAAAGTGAAATTATCTCCCAGCACTAATCGTTTATTGCCCAACACTATGCGGGAATATCGGGGCTGAAATAATTACGTTGGGCGTCTTTTCTGCGCTTTCATAAGAAAAAGGACACGAAAATGGGTTATCCAACATGGATCGGAAGTGGTCACCCGAGCGAGAGGGTTCAGATAATTTGCAGCTCTATCGGCATCCTTATAGATGATAAATGGGTGGGAAGGAATCAAATTATGCATCACACATCGCAGACGGACAGAATCATCGCCAAGCAGTACCGCTCCGAGTGCTCTTTCACTAGTTTGGACCACGTGAAGCGGGGACGGGTCATCAGAGCTGAAAAATCACTGGTGCTCCCTAGTGACATCTGTGCATTTCTATGAGAAAAAGAAATGGCGGTGGACGTAAATGGATGGAAGGCGAAGACCCAGGAATCAATGGAGACTGGGATGATATGATTGTGGGCCGTGGGCTTCCAAGTCCAAGAGAACTTCAAATGGTCAAGCCTATGCGGACGGCCACATCTTGTCGGAGAAGCCATTCGATCGAGCAGAGTTTAATCGCGATCTGCACGATTGATGACTGTTTCGATGCACCACTTGAACATTGGTTCTTGTAAAGTTGTGAGTTAATCGGTTGCTAATTATGTTCAAGACAGAGATATGGCGATGGATGTAAATAGCCAGAAAAAAAAGGAAAGGAAAAGAAAAGAAAAGAGATATATGCGAAAGTCTAAGAGAGATTAGATTACTAAGCCACATCGTGTCATGACCAAGCTCCATCGCGTTATGTGAATCCTTGACATAAATGCAAAGAAATGAAAATCTTGTAGCTGTGATGAATCGGCCAGATGATGATGATGACCTTCAATTTGATATGGGTGATGTCAAATGGAAGGTTGTCCAACTCTAGTGACCCATGAAACAACGCACACTACAAGATATGATTCATTTAGGATTTAGATTAAAGCTAGGCACGCTGCAAGGCATAATCCATTTAGGATCTGTAATCCATCGGCAGCGGTCGTCGATGCTCAACCTGTGCCTCTATGTCCTTCATGTGTGCTCATGGAGTCATGCACCCGCCCGCACATACACAGGTGAGATTGGGCCTAACACAAAAAAATGTATAGTATTTCTAGTAAAATGATAGTGAGGCTTTATTTATTTCGCAAAAAAAAAAAAAAAAAAGCATTTTCTCATATTCCATCGTTTGGATTGCTTTGAAAAATGAGTAGATGGAAAATGTTTTTTTGATTATTAACAGAAAATATATGTTAAATGTAGGAAAATGATTTTCTCTTTAAAAAATCAAAATCGTTTTTCAAATATATGACTAGATTTTGGCATTTGGATTAGAAACTTTGCACTTGGACTTAGGAACCCTAAAACTCATTCCTAAGGCCCTAGCATCCATGACTAGGTATCCAAGCCCAAATCCATTAAAGCCAAATCCGCAATCCCGATGCCCATGCTTGAGTCCTCATGCCCAAGACCAAGTCCGCGGTGTTGGTGCCCCTCCGTGGTTGAGTCCATTAAGGTCAAGCTCAGTATTCAACACTCGAGCCTAGATCTATTGAGGCTTAGCCCAAGTGGTGCTCGTGCCTAGTGCCTCAGCACTAGGGTTGAGTCCATTGAACCCAAGCTTGAGACCCTGATGATTGTGCGCGGTCCCCAACGCCTAGGCCCGAGATCCCTATGCCTGTATTTGAGTCTATTGAGGTCAGACCCATCACCCTAGTGTTTGTGCCCAGTTCCATCAAGGTTAGGCCCAAGACTTTAGTGCCTATGTTTTGATCCCCGCACTTAAGGCCAAGTCCATCGAGGCCAAGGCTTGAGACCTTGGTGCCATTGCCTATCGACGCTAGGCTTGGTTCCAATGAGGTCAAGCCTCGAGCATTGGCCTAAGGGTCCTTGGCTTAGCCTCAGTGGACCTAAGCTTGATCGCCGAGGACTTGGGCTTGGTCGTCGGGGACCCAAGTTGGGGCACCAAGAAGTGGTGCACAAGCATTGCATTCTTGGTTTCAACTATGGAAGCAGGAGTGGTGCTTGCACTATTGCTCGGGACCTAAGTAGCCTTACTTGGTGTTGGGGTTAAACAAAGCTAGACTAGGATCTCAGTCCTCATGTCTAGTTCCACAGCAAATCATACGCAAGTTACTAACATCAAAAGAATATATTTGTATTTATTTTCATTTTTAAAGACAGAAAATATTTTCTGATTCTATTTCAGACTTTAGCCAAAAATTGAAAAAAAAAATGATTTCATGGAAAACATTTGTCAAAAACATAACGCTTTTCATTAAACAAACGAAGGCTCAATAGGATGATGCTGTCAAATCTCAAATCTTCATGATGGGGACGCATGAATTATTGGGAGAGTGTAAATTTCAGGAGTTTTCATCCGATATGCGCATAACCTAAAAATATTCACATTTCTCAAGTAATGGAGCAAAATTGTTGGGCAGAATTCGAACTCGCGCTCCTCTTCTATTCGAAACGGGCCCCATTCGGGCGGAGCGACGGTGGTGGTTCGGGCGCCCCCCAATGGACAAAAAAAACAACAGATCCGAGCGGCAGAGCACGCACGTCTCCCCGGGTCCCCCTCCGCCTCCCGTGTCCACATTCTCTCCGTCCATCCGTTCTCCCCGTCAAAAAGAAGAAATGTCCACATTTTCCATAGCCTTGCATGCACAAAACTCCAATCAATCCTCACATCAAAAAACCTGATCAACAAGACAGCCTCGTGGGCCCCCGCTTCCCCGCGCCCATGACCACGATCGCGTCAACTCGTCGAAAAGCGTCGCCCCCCGACCCCGCATTCCCTCTCCCTCGCTCTTCGGATTCCAGTCTCCATGCAGAGAACCCCCCAAACCTTCACTCTCTCTCTTCTCTCTCTCTATGCCTCCTCCACAAATTATTAGTATTTCTCTCTCTGTCTCTATCTTTATCTCTATCTGTCTGTCCCATATCTACACGTATTCTGACCTTGTGGCCACCGTTCGCCCGCCCTCTCTCCTCCTTACGGGATCCCCTCGGAGTCCGAACCCGCGTTGCCACGTAGGACTCGTTCACGTGGGCGGGCGCCTCCACGTCATCGGATCCCTCCCTCCCTCCCCCTCTCTCTCTCTCTCTCCCCGCAACCCTCCCCTGCCCCCGGCCCGCCCATCATCGCTCCACCGCATCATCAATCATCGCGCTTCCCCAAGGACGTAAAGGGCGGAGAGCTGCCCAGTGATCGCATGCGAGCCGCACGATAAGGCTTCCATCTTAATCTCTCTTCGTTAAGTTTAATCAACACCGCGAGAGCCGCGCCTTATCCATTCCAAGCGCCGATTAAAATATGCATGGTCAGGCCTTCTAATTTCGAGAACCGTGATGTTCCGACCTAAATTCATCCGTTTAACTCAAATTTAATGACTTCTGTCAAAACTAAAATGAGAAATTTGGCTCATGTCGAAACTAAAATGAAAGTACAACTGAATAAGCACAAATCGAGTGAGAATAAAAGAAAATGAAAATAGAATCATCTAATTATAAATAACTCTTCTAATAATTCAACTTCTTAAATATAAGTCCAAGAATGAGATTATGACTTATTTTGACGGATTCAGTATAGAGATAATGTCACCTATTGTCACGTTTAGTACGCATTGCCACGTATGGCGAGTCGATCCACGAGCACCGCTCGCATTCCGTGCTTATTCTTCGATGATGCCGTCCAGGGTCTACGAACTTATAATATCCTTTTCTATCCTTCCAGATGATAAGCTAAATAAAAAATATATGAAAATCAGAATATTATTATAAATAAATAAATAAAAGGACAGGAAAAATAATTGGATCGCGAAGGGCTAGGCCCCGGGGGTTGGCGTGGTGTGGTGTGGTGTGGATAAACGAGGTGAGATGGGCCTCGAAAGACACGTCAGGCGCGCCGATCCAGCCCAGGTGGGCTTCACGTGGCTCCCTGGACCGTTGTGGCCTCAGATCCTCCACGTAGGCAGTCCGCGAATCTTCAGGGTACGACCCCCGCACTCGCTCTCCACCTCACTCTTTTCTCGTCCTCAAATTTTGAAAAATATCTCAACCAGAGGAAAAATCTTTTTGCAATTTACGCCCCGAATTTAGCTGTCATCCACGATTTGAAGCCACCTCCTTCCTCCGAGTCAATTCCTACTTTTCCTTCTCTTGCTGTGCGAGTCAATTTCTTCTAATAAATTCGATGAACTGCAGAAATAATTAATAGAGAAGGTTTTTATTATCAATAGTAATTTATAATTTATAAGTGACTTAAATGATTATTTATAAAAAAATTTTAATTTTATATTTTTCAGTGAAATAAGCCCACTCTAAAAATTCAAATTTAAGTCTTAAGCCGTTTACATTTCCTCTTGAACCGGGAATCCATTTATCCACCAACATTCTGTTTCTCGTCAAAGCCTCACTTTTTATCCGGAACCGAAGGGCGATATTTCCCTGCGCCTTCGGAAGACACGTGGCGCTCACGATGTCGACGTGGCGGGAGCCCAGCCGCTCGGGGTCGCCAAGCGCGTGCGCGTGCGCGTGAAGGATCCTCGCACCATCCGTTCCCACGCTCCGTCAACCGAGTCCAAGCCCGCGTGCCACGTGGCGAGAAAATAGTGGTGGCGACGGGGGAGACTTGGTGCGCCCCACCTCCACACGATCGGAGCTCCCCCCTACTCTCCGCGGTCGGTTGTTTTTCCGAAAGGCAGGCAAGGGATTGCGAGAGACGGGTAAAAGATTTTTTTTTTTCCTCCTTCCGCCCCGCATCCGCCGCCCCGGAAATGACGAAGCTGCCCCTCGGGAGCAGTAGAAGAATCCCTGGATTTTAGGTCCGCTTTTCCCCGTAATCCGTCGAAGCTCAGCGCAAAACTTTCCTCTACGATCTTCTTCAACCTCGTCTTCTGCCGAGCATCACCATCGCCGGCGGCGAGAGGAGTTCGGAGCCGGAGCCGGAGCCGGAGCCGGAGAGCGCGTCGGAACCGGCGAGGGAAGGGGAGCGTTGCGGAGCGAGAGGGAGGGAGGGAGGGGGGAGGGGGAATGGAGAGGCGGTGCGAGCTGTGCGATCGGCGGGCGACAATGCACTGCGAGTCGGACCAGGCGAGCCTGTGCTGGGGCTGCGACGAGAAGGTGCACGGCGCCAACTTCCTGGTGGCGAAGCACGCCCGGGCCCTCCTCTGCCACGTGTGCCAGTCCCCGACCCCGTGGAAGGCCTCGGGGCCGAAGCTCGGCCCCACGGTCTCGGTGTGCGAGTGCTGCCGCCGGATCTGCGACGGGAAGGCGGGGCCCGGAGCTCCGGGGGGCGGCGAGGAGGAGGCGGAGGATTACGACGACAACGACGTGAACGAGGTGCTCGTTGACGATGACTATGGTGACGAAGACGAAGATGAGGAGGAGGAGGAGGAGATCGACGATGAAGAGGAAGAAGAAGACGGAGAGAATCAGGTGGTTCCGTGGTCGTGCGATTCGCCGCCTCCGGCGGCTTCTTCGAGCACCGAAGGTGAATCTACCAGTAGGTCTATCGCTGTCGCAGGTGATGGGCTCTTCGCCGAAACGATAGCCCGCGGTGGATTGAGGATGAAGCGGCAGCGACAAAGCGAAGATCTCGACTCTGACGTATGTCTCTTCATTTTTTCTTTCGCCTAATCTCTGTTCCCGCATCATTGTCCTCTGCTTCAATTACAGTTCAAGCACCCGGAAGCTTCGGATATAGTCAAAACATGCTTCCGAAATTGATCGATTTCTTGCAAAATTTCTGTGTTATCTTTGTTTTTTCGGTTAAAAAAATTATGGAACCAACATGCTTGAGGCATGAAGCTGTGGCTGAGTTTTGTGTGAATTTTTGACCGGATCGCAGGATGAAGTCGGCTGCGTCTCTTCTGGATTGAACTCGGGAACATTAGATCACGAGGAAGCGGCCTCTTCGTCGGCCTTGTTAACCAGGCCGACGAAGCAGCGAAGGGCGGCCGTCGAGACGAATCCGATCGCGACGAGCGGCGGGAGTGCGGGAGCAGAGTCGCTGATGAACGCCCTGAAGAGGCTGCAAAGGAGCGCCGCCACGGAAGCCAATGCCGCCGCGGCCGTCTCCAGCATCTGCAGGCTGAGCGGGTATCGGCAGAGCCCCTGATTCGATTGACCATCCCGCCCCACCAAATCCGCGTCCAGTTGGTTGATGACCCCTCCCTGCTAATTCCTGACCACACACATAAATTATATGTCTTGACAACAAGGGAGGACTTCTCTTCCTGTTACTTTCGCAGCAAGTGCATTAAATTCATCGAGTTCTTGTCCATCTCGTGTGCTTTGCTTTCTCCCTCGTCCCGCTACGCAAGCGTTCGATATAATGATTGTTGCTAGCAATCACCAGTTAAGAAAAGTGACGATAAGGTGTGAAGAAGTGGCAATTCAACGCGATCAGTGGCTGTGGTTGGAGCCGTGAAGTGGGTTTTTGTAGTTTGTTGATTTTCTTCTTCCCCTCTTGCACAAAAAGTCAACCTCGTTTGTAGTTCATCTACTTGTCCTTTTCCCTTCGTGCTATGAAGAAGTCTATATGAAGAAATGCTCGGAAGAACGCGATTTAGTCTATAAATTTAGAAGAGGAACCACTTCGGGATGCTCTCATCTGGCATGGGTCGAACCCCACGGAGGGTTTTTCCAGTTCAAGTTCTTTACCGAGGAAAGGAGCGAAAAAGAGAAAATGAAGGATCCAACTGCAAAATTAATATCCAAGCTTAGAGGAAGAGGAGAAGTCCAACCAATTGCCGGATTAGAACATCATTAATTCTTTTCTACAACAATAGAAAAGAATGAATCTACGCCCGTGGGTCCAGTAGCAAGGCATCTCTATGTTTTCGGCCGGTGAACAGATTGACTGATTGATATGTACTCCATGCCTGCACCGAGTAATTCCGATGTCAGCGGGTGTTATGGTGGTGCAGTGCCGACCTAGTTCTCCTTCTATTAGTCGAGGCTAAAGATGGTTGTTGTACTAGATTGAAAATCATGACTTTTGCTGCTCCGTGCATGTTACTCGACTGGAGAGAAACTAATCAGAAGCTTCTCCGTGAGAAACGTTTGAGCTTGACAAATAATTCATTATAAGAATAGAGAAACCACATTGGTCATTTCTTTAAAATATTAAATAACGATGGTTCTCTCTCTCTTCGTCGGTCAACGTTGCACCCACGCTTTGGATCGAATCCTGGGATTTGGTAATCGCGTGGCCGAAAGATATTCTTCTCTTGGGGAGGCAGGCAATTTTAGTCTCGTTTATCGTCTAATACAGCTCTGGATGAGACTAATGGTCTAGAGTTAAATTCGTGCTTATCTACGTTAGTCACCGAAATTGTAAAAATTGTAAAACAAAAATAAATAAAATAATAAAAAGCAAATGAGCGGGCGCTTTGTCATGGTCCATCACATCAGACGAAGCAGCTTGGAAGAATTTTAAAAGGGATGTGCTGTGAAATTAGGACCAATGATCTGACTATCGTCCGCACGTATCTAACTAACGCACGCCCCTTGTCGGATTAAGTCCAAGTATTCCTTTCCTCTTCTCTTTTTTATTTATTTTTTATTTTTTGCTTAAACGACGGGAATAGCAGGTTTGACTTCGCCAACGATACTTCTTGGATTGGACTCTGCAGTGGAAACTTGTGTACACTAGAGCGCATATCCATGTGACGGACCGAAATTCACCATAAAATGAAAAATAAGCTTTGACAATCTTTCAGAAACGGCAGAAAGTAGTAGCGGTCCGAGATTCTTGCAAGCATTTTCCAACATCACCGTGTTACCGAAGTTCGCTTTCTCGAGATGTAAATTCACCTCTTGCTGAATTAAGCCAGAGTTGTTGAAAACCGACACGCGCGTCCATGAATTCCCAAACTATTGTCAAAATTCTGCTGTCATAACCGTAACCGCTTAACACGTAAAGCGAGAGCTCGAAGTCCTCTAATTCACATCGCTCATGATATGTTGGCTTGAATATAAATTGTCCAGGAAATGAAGGGCACAAAGATCACAAGATAAAATGCTTAAGGTGTCGAAAGAAGAAGCAAGCGAGACTACCGCTAGACCATTTATCAATCAATGATTTTTTCAACACGGCTTCCAACAATATATGCCTGCGTAAAATCATAAGACAATCGGTTGCTCAATGTGTCACCTCTTAGTTCATGCGGGTTCATACACATCAAATGCACCAAGATCATTTAAGAATTTTTCGAAATCCAGTGGCTTTTGAGAGCTTCTTGCATTCCCCAGGTCAAACATGGATAGTTCAAAAGGTAATAGAGGGACACAAGCCAGTTATCCAGAAAGGTCCACGGCCCAATTGGTTTCTGCACGAGTTAGCCTAGTATCTGAAAAAATTTATTCAATGTCTCGGGCAATAACAGCATACGCTTATTTGCATCTTAAGGAATAACCCAAATTACCTTAACTTTGGCAACCAAAAATAGAGCTAGTTGGGAAAACAATTCTTAACATAGAACATGATATAATGTTTGTATCACAAATAGGTCGAACATCCCGACGCCCCACACAACATTATCTTGAACCTCAAAAGCACACTAGTTCTTCATCCAAAACTCCCAAGTCCATACAAAACAAAGGCCAGAAGCGAGCAAACAAATCCTACACCGTTTACACAGCATGATTCATCTCATTCTTTAATTCCTCATCGGTTCAGCTATGCTCTTATAATTAGCTATCACATCCCATCGGAGAGTGGCGGAAGAAACAGTTCAGCCGCTTGTGAAATCTAAATTGCAGGCATGATTGTGACCCCTGTATCATCGCATGAAATTGGTCATCAAATAGCAATAAAAGGTTGTGAACTGAAAGACTACAGTAACCTCTGAGTCTAAGAGAAATAGCCAAACCAGAAAACCAAAGAAGGAACTGCAAGTATAATGTTCAATCAAAAGAAGCATACCAGCACATATGTCGTCCAAGTGTCGCTAGTGGTTGACGCTAAGCATCTGCAACATTACATGTTAAAAAGTGATGTCAGTCGTGAGAATGGGACTACAAGTAGCGGTCATGTGGACAGCTAACAAATCTTAAAAGCAAATCCCATTTGACCAACCAGCAAATCAAGCACTCAGTAAATCAAGTAAAATTGCACCGCCAGCAAGATAATCAGGAAATTTTTCACACACATCATCTTCAGAGCCAAAGCACCTACCACTCACCTACTTTTGTGGCAAAGAAAGTGAAGCCACACTCAAACACCAAGAGAGAGAAACTGCAGTTTCAGCAAAGTCTCATAGCTGGAGATGAAATTATGTAGCATGGCAACCAACATAACAAGTCAAGTATAACACACCACCAGTGGACAAAACCACACATTTTATAGAACCTGCCTTCATACCGTTTTGCTCAAAGAAGCGTGGCCTAAATAAGAAAAAAGACCAACATAAACTTTACAATGTTAGTGTATTAGATGAAAATTTTAATTCTCCTTGTGATTTCCCAGATAGTATGACTGCAAATGGCACCAAATGGGAAACACAGATTATTATGGTCTATGGCAGCTTCTCAATAAGAGAACCTACTAAGTTGGTTAACAACACAAAGGATATATAAATGTGAATATACTACATGGTGTTCCTTGTGACTCTGTAGCTGGACTTATCATCCAGACTTGACAAAAACAGTCAGTTAAGGAAATTAGCGACCTGACCTTCACTACTTCTTTAGTAGACATCTCCACTCCTCAAGGAAACTAGAACTTCCACCGTTGCAACTTAGACACATGGCAACAGCAGCACACTGCCCCTTCAGGCAGCAAATTATCTTTGCATGATGTATGCTGCTGAGTGCAGGATGCATGGATGGCAGCTATAGTGATTAACCAGTATATTCTCTTGCCCGACCAGCAGGCCCCTTGAATAACTCTAACAGTGTTTAAGGTGGACAACTTAAGCACTTCAACAATATAAAGACTACACAATCACAGCAGAACCTAAAAGAAATCCCATAAGGCTGGACAGCACGCAGCATATCTAAAACTTCCTGAAATTGTACATTTGACAGAGAAGTATCTGGTGTGTAAATAGATGGTTCTGAAGTTTCAAATTAGCTCTTAGGAATTTAAAGCACAAATATACTGAAACTTTATAAAACTTAGTGAGTCAAATTCAGATAAGTCACCAGGAGTTGCTCTTCACATCCTATATGAAAATTGGCAGACCAAAGACCTCATCTCTAAACCAACACAAATCACCTTAAGGAAAGGGTCAACTATTTGGAAGAAAAAACATTATCACAGGAATGAATTGGTATAGTTTAAGCAAGGATCAAAAGTCCTAAACCCAAAATCAAACAAGATAGCAGGGATGCAAAGGCCTTCCACTAAACCTCTCGTCCACCAAACCAATCTATCGCAACAATAAGTTAATAATTGTCTCTGCTCAAAAGGTTTATCAGAGATATTCACCAAGGAGATGAAACTGACTACAAACAAACTTTCTCAGTAGAATCAAACAAAAAACTCTTAAGAACTAGTCAAATGAAAAATCAATAGACGCTAGTAAGTATAAACTGCAAATGCACATGTCACTTGGAACAGAAGCACACAATTACATCATAAGGTCCAAGTGATGACTCTTCCATTCTCCTATACAAAGTCAGGCTATCTATATAAAATATTAAATATGCCATCATGTTAGTCTATCATTGCTCACTTATAGACTCGAGAAAACATCAAACTCAAAATGCAAAAACCTAAAAGCTCACTTTGGTCTGGCAAAGAACAATCTTCTTACTTTTACCTCAAATATTAGACTCTGCATCTCTTGTCTCTACTCAAGGCAGAAAGATTTCAAAATCCCTAATACCCCCAAATTGCACCAAAATAAGTTAAAGAACGGATCAAAACTCCACTCAGATTGTGCAGAACCTCAATTAATTTTGTACCTTCGAAAAGTTCCAGTGGAGAAATTGTCTCTAACACATAGAAAAAACCTATTTAAAGCATGGGGACAGGAATCAACATCATGAGAGCATTCGCAATCAAAGCCAAAGTTCCTATAGCATACAAGCCACGGCCTTTTCAGAGCACAACCACCACCCAAACAACATAATTTAAGCTTGCCGGAGTTCCGGGACACAACACTATCCATAAAGTAGCAAACTATCCGTGCTAAATAGAACGATCAACAGGTGCACACACCTCATCACTAGCCTTTCTGACTTAACTTCAAACCAGGAAGCAAGAAAGATAGCCGATAACAGTGCAAGGACGACATCAAAGAAAAAGCAAACATCAAAAGAGATGGATACAGCATTATTCAGTCGACAGTGACAGCAAAGGTGCCAGCTGCAAATTTTTTTCAAGCAACACATAAAACGCAAGCACACAACCCCACGCCCGTCGCGATTCATCTCAACCGGAAATATCAGCATCATCATCGTCATCGATTAACACGAGAAATGCGAAATTTTGCAAATTAACCTTTCTGCTTCTGCTCGTGTCTGGCCACACTCACGGCCACCTCGTCGTCCTCTTCGGCGACCTCATTCACGGCGACGATGGGATCGCCGCCATTCCCGCCGTCTTTCTCATCGGGGTATCTGACCACCACAACAGGACAGACGCAGTGATGCACGCAGTAATCACTGACGCTCCCGAGCCTGCCGTCGCTCCCCCGCCGGGCGGCGCCGAACCCGCGGCTGCCCATGATCACGGCGCTCAAGCCCAACCTCTCGACCTCCAAGCAGAGCCTCTCCTTCATGTCGTGGTCCTTGACTATGTGGATCTTGTAGGGTATCTGGGCGTCCTTCAAGGGCTTGGCGAGATCGGCGGCCTTGGCGCTGGTGAAGGCGTCGAAGTCGTCCTGGGACTTCTGGACCTCCTCGGGGCGGGCCGGGTTGTTAGGATTAGGGTTAGGGTTTTGGTTGAGGGGGTGATCGGGGGAGGCGGAGGCGGAGGAGGCGGAGGAGGGGAGGTGGGGGAGGGGGCCCCAGTCGGCGCCGAAGAGGACGGAGGTGGGGCTGACGTGGAGTAGTATGACGGCGTCGCCGGGGCGGAGGTAGTGATGGACGGCCCAGCGGACGGCGTGGCGCTCTCGTCGGAGAGGTCGACGGCGACGCCGATCTTGCGGTTGGCGCCGGCGGTGGGGGTGGCGGAGGAGTGGTGGTGGCGGGGGAGGAGGGGTGGTGGATCTTGATGGTGGGGAGCTGGGGGTGGTCGGCGGCGGCGGCGGAGGCGTCGGGGTGGTGGTGGGTGGTGGGGGTGGTGGGGGTGGGGGGCGGCTGCTGCATTGTCGTCGGGCGGAGGAAGGGAGCCTTTTGGTTTTTTCTCGAAGTGTTTAGTTTTTCCTTCGGCTTTTCGATTACGTGTTTCCGTCACCGCCCGTCTTTTGTCTTTCCTTCCTTTTTATTATGAGAAAAGAAGGGAGAGGAGAGTGTGCTGCTGCGGAGAATATGCTTTGACGATTTGTCTTGGACAAACGGACGGCAGCGGCGGCAGCCCAAGCCCACGATATGCTTGTGGATCAAGGCATGGCGAAGCGAGGTTTAGCAACCCCTTACATGAGGTTACGCGAGGTTTTTGGCAGAGTGACACTGAATCTTTTTTACTTCAATCTCGGAACTCGACCATCGCTTCAGTTGATGGATATATAATATTCGCTTGGTACTACGGCGTGAAGCGGACACTGACAGATGTGAGGCACGTGTCATGAAAAGATAAATTGATCGTAGTAAAACTTTTTTCGAATTTAAATATATTTTTAACGAGAATGCACGTTATGTAAATGTTTTGATCGACGGGTCGCATCGCCTGTATAGTACTTGTAGTTTATCTTTGGCTAAATGAGATGAGAGAGAGAGGAAGTTGTAAGTTTGGAAATTTTGCAAAGTTGTAAATTTAGAAATTTTGCTTACATTTTCTCCAAATGTTACTTTCTTAAATGCCTCATGATATATATGTGGAGTCCATTTGCTCTGTCTCATGTGAGGGCTGAAGTTCATTTTAGCTATTATTAATTCTTGATGTAAAGATAAGCTCTATTAGTCCCCTTGGCACAACACAAGTTTCACATCAAAACCCTCTAGTAGGCTTGAGCTTCAATTCCGAGTTGAATTGAGAATCGAATTGAATTGACCAATTCCTAATGTTTTTATGCAGAATTGATCCATTTCCCTATTTCAATGGCAGGACCAAACCAGCAAGTATTATAATTTATTCGGCAAACCCCCAGTTAAACTCATAATTACCTTATAGAGATAGTGGTTTTATTCTCCTCTTGAATCATTTTTCCTCTTTCCTTATAAGGAATAGCCAAAAAAAAAAGTAAAGAAGACACTACCAATTCTTAAGCTAGGTGGGTCGATTCCTAATTTCACAAACCGTGAATCGATCCTGCGCAATCTGATTTTAGGTTTCGAGGTCATAATCAGACTACCTGGACACCAGCCATCCTTACTTTCTACTCTTGTCCATGCCTCATTGTGGCTTGCGCAGAGAGGGAAGTTATTACGTAAATTTACCAAAAATATATATAAACTTGGCAGAACGAGCACAACCAAGTGGACGTGCCGGAGTGGTTATCGGGCATGACTAGAAATCATGTGGGCTCTGCCCGCGCAGGTTCGAATCCTGCCGTTCACGTTTATTATGCTCAACTTTCTATCTTTCGCAAGACGAATCGCATAAGTTTTATTTTTATTTTTTGCCAAATCTATTCTGCAATCACTCAGCCTTCATGTACGCGACTTTCCTTTCATGGGCGACCGACACATGACACCGAATTTCTTTTTGCGAAAGAAAGCAACTCAATGCCAGCCAATAAAGAAAAAAACCGAGCTAAAACTTGGGGTAAGCAAGCAAAAGCTAAGACGCCTTCTTTATTAATCTTTCCGAGAACGAGGTTCGAGGTATATACCCAACCCTAAAAGAAGAAGAGAGCAAAAGCAAAAGCTGCTGCATCATCAGCAAGCTCCCTGAGGCAGCAGTGATCAATGAGCACCCAATGAGAAGGAGGAAAAGAAGAGGAAGGCCAAACATGGCCCTCTGGCTCACAGTACAGGGACACTCTCAGTGTGGATCACCTGCATATTTATGTTCTTTCGCTCATCGCAGATGTGTACTGCTCCTCTCCCTCTCTCTGCTGCGCTCTGTGTGTGTGTGCTCTTCTGCGTACACATCTCCCTGCTCCTCTGCCACCCTCACTGATCGTTGTCTACGCAGCAGCGTCGCTATAAGAGAGAGAGAGAGAGAGAGAGAGAGAGAGGATCGTTTTGTAGTCATTATTCATTCAATATAATGTGCTGGGGGTGGTGTTTGTACGCTTGATCTATGTCTCAGCTAGTATGCGAGCCCAGTCCTTCCCTCCTCTTATTAATTCTTCACCCTCGTGCTCTTTAAAGCGCTCGCTGCGAAAGTTTTCTTGCTGGATGCCCATAAACGGAAAAGCCAAGATGCTGTTTTCTTTGTTTCAGCGCATAGAATATGTAGACATACTCTAGAACTGCAATCCTCGCAATTCTCTAGCTTTCCTCCTGCAACTGCAGCAGGCACAGATAGAGAGAGAGAGAGAGAGAGGGATGTTAGGGTTCTTTTTTCGACAAAAGTTTTCTATTCTAAGATCCATCATTTGTGTGAACGAAGCAGCATGTTCATTATCATATTTATCATCTGTCAATAACATAGCTCAGGATTGTTGTTCATAGCGTAGCTAGAATCGTCCCCTCGACAAATTGACTTGATAATTAAAAGCAACCGATTCAGTATTCTACGTTTCTAAGTAAATGCGAATGGACTATTGTTAGACATTTTTCGAGAATGGGTACCTCTCGCATATTACAAAGACTTATCTATAACCATTCGCCGTACATTTCTGTGTTTGAGGGGATCAATTGTACACTAGGAATACACTATATATAGTTGTGTTGCTAAATTCCTAATGCATGTTTCGATCATTTCGAGCACCTACGGATTTTGAATGTGTTTCCTTGATTTACATTTCTAATTTTTCATGTTTTGTGTTGAATGAAGATGGATTGGGAACATGACTAGTAATCACAAGCTTCAATGTCAGCTCAAATCATGTGCACATCCCTACACTTAGAAAACTTAAAAATTAACCATTTAAATTAAACAGTTTCATCATGGTTTTGGAAATTGAGTAATTTCACTTTGCCTTAAATCTAAATTGTATAATTGAGTTAGCGCTTTATCATATTCTATGATGTTCGAACCCTTAATATGACTTTTGATATATTATCATTATGTAGTCTGAAATTTTCAAAATATATTACTCAGATAGACATAGAAAAATCTTCAAATTGCATAATTTATCATCATCTATGCATATGCTTGGAAAATACTGAGCTTCATTAACATCAAAACCGAGTTGAAATCCAAAAGGCCCAATTTTGGATACCAACGCAACGAAGTGATGAATTCGTTGCCTCACGCTTGTTTTTTTGCCTAATCTGATCAAAGGCGACGAAGAATTCATTACGTTGAGTTTGCTTAGATCAAAGGCAATGAAACATCGGTGTTGCTCAAAGCAACAGCAACGAAATTTACTTTCGTAGCATTTGCTCATGACCACATTTGCAATGGCAATCTACTTTCGTCATTATTAGAGATAACCTATAGAGACAAATTGCTTCAAGGGATCTGGTCTACTCTAACGTAACAAGGCTTAAACTTCATCGTGCTTGGACTAAACAATGGTGACGAAACAATAGTTCCGTCGTGTAGTCTTGTCAAAGGCGACAAGCAATAAAGTCGTTGTTTCTCAATGCAACGATGACGGAATTTTGATTTTGTCGCCTTTACTCAATCCAAGAAGATGAAATCTTTTTGTTGCCTGACGTTGTTTCTAATCTGCTTTGACACAACAAAGCTGATATTCCATGGCTATAAGGTGGAGTAATGGCCAAGAAATTTACATTTCGTTGCAATTGGTGTCCCTTAAGGGCGACAAAATTCATGCTTCCGTCACTATTGCTTGGCCTAAGGCGACCAACTTTGTTTTTGACACAATATCTCGATTGGCAATGATTTTAATCTAGTATGCAAAAGACCTAACATCATGTCTTGTGATGTTCTGTATTTGAAACAATCTCATTTCTCCAAAGTTATCCAATGTCGTTTTAATCAGGATCCTCCTTGTATGTTTCAAAATCTCAAAGCTTAAGGAACCTTTTCCACAATTCTCTTTTACAAAAAGAGAACAGAAGTACTTGTCTGTCACCCTGTTGGTTCACTTGAACGTCAGGCTAAATCTTGACATATATCATGTAGGAATTAAATAGGACTAGATACTAGATAGCACTCTAATCAAACTGGGACATAGGGCGCAGCAAGCAGTAGAGTTATAGGAAGTACATGGGGCATGTTTAGGTATATCATAGGACAAAACACACGCCATTAAACACTCAAATGTGAAAAATGATGCAATCTCCCAGAGAGAGAGAGAGAGGTCAGCAGAGCGAACAATGATCAGTGATTGTGCTGCACTATTTTGGTGAGGGAGAGGTTAATTCAACAACAAGATAGGAACCAAAAGGCTGATCTTTGTGTTCTGGGACACATGCAACTTCACACAATTGTGTAAGTGAGAAAGACAACAGAAACTATACACAGAGAGAAAGAGAGAGGGGCAGATTCTCTCTCTTCTGTTCTTGTTTTTTCTTTCTTGGGTTTTGCTTAGCAAGAAAGCTTGAGTGATAAATCGATGGAATTAGAAGCTTCACCACCACCATCTTCAGAAGCATCAGCATCAGCAGCGACCTCTCCTCCTGCAGGAAAGTTCAGGCCCTCGGTCCAGGCGCTCCTCCCACTTTTTCCGGGAAAGAACTCGTATTCCATGGAAACCCCACCGCCCCATACGTTCACCCTCCTCCTTATCGCCGTCACCTCCACATTCTGCAACAAATTCCCCGGAAAGAACAAGAAAAAGAGCAATCAATCCCTAGTCGGTGTCGCAGAAAAGAACGATGGTCGACCGTGATTTACCTGATCATCATCACCAAGATTGTGAGTGGTGTAAATGGGAGTCCTAGCTGCTTTTGATGGCGGAATCTCCAGATTCAGTCCGAGGAAATCGCAGTCACTGACCCCCATTTTCTCTGGGCAGTTTTCCCTGGCTCTGTTAATGAACAACCCAGCACTTTGCGAATCCATGCGCTTTTTCTGCAGGCAAAAAGAGAAGGGATCTGTGAAACCATAGCCCAATAGAAAACAGACAAGAAAAGGATAAACAAATGAAAAGGCACTGCAGCATTTCCTAGCCTAGAGGCCTTGGCCTTGGGGCTGAGGAACATATAAAAAGAACATCTTTCAGCAGTCTTTTCGTTTCATCATTTAAGATGGGACAAAAAGGTCCATAGCCTCCAAGAAGAAAACAAGACTAAAGACTGATTAACAAGACAAAAGGGGTTTCATCATCACTCACTCATCAGCTAATGGAACAGTAACTAGTACTCTCATGTTCTCTCCACTCGCCCTAAAATAAAACCCCCCCAGAACCATAACATCAGTTCTTCACAAGAACACTCTCCACAAAAAGAAGAAGAAGAAGAAGATTGAAATGCTTTAGGGAAGTGGAAAATGGGGATCGCACCTTGAGACAAACGTCGCAACGGTCAGACACGCACTTCTGGACATTTGGAATTGAAGAGAGCTCTCTCGAGGTCTCCACGGCCTTACTACTCCCGCCTTGACCCACCGGAGCCCCGGCTCCGAACGCATCGAACATGACCCGTGCCCGAACCGACACCCCCGCCTTCCTCCCATGATCAACCCCGCCATCGTCTTTCCTCTCGACCAAAACCCCTTCCCCATCCCCAGCCCCAGCCCCAGCCCCAGCCCCGTGCTGACCGGCGGCAGATGTGTCGGCGGCGTGCGGTACTGCACAGGGACGCCGCCGACCGCGTCAAGCGGGCCCGGGAACGGGAACCCGGGGCGTTGGGGATTGTTGTGGGGGAGAAAGTAGGGAGGAGTGTAGGGTTGAGGGGGAATTTCGGACATCTTGGTCCAGCGCTCCTGGTCTTGGAGCCGCAGGCGCTCCAGCTGAGCCACCCCCATGCCCCTCTGCGGCTGCTTCTTCGGCGGGTGCGTCTTGCCCGTCCTCCTCGACCTCGGCTTGGACGGCTCTCGCCGGTTCTGATCGGCCCCCGAAGAGACGAAGCCATTGTTGGTCGCGTTGGCGGTCAGTTCGAGCCGCGGGGGCTCGGTTGCGGCCATGAGGAGCGGATGAGTTGCAGCAGAAGTAGCCATTGGAGAGAGAGAGAGAGAGAGAGAGTAGGCAAGGAAAATCTCTTAAAGGAAAAGCTTTTTTTGAGGGAAATAAGATCTCAGAAGGGAGAGCTAGATTTCAGACATGGAGAGGTTTTGTGGTCATGTGGGGGGGTTTTTGTAGTGGGCCTGATTTCAAGAACAGTGCTAGTTGCTGTTGCTGTTGGTGTTGCTGTTGTTTGTTGGATGAGTACAGGTTGAGGTTGAGAGAGAGAGAAAGAGAGAGAGATTAGGGGCAACATGTGGATTATGCCATGAATATGTTCAGATTTCGCATGTCTTAATCGTGAGTAAGGCATTACATGTCCCAAACTCTATCCTCCTATGTTCATGCCATTTCAAGTTTTCCATATTATGGTAAAATCTCTGTGCTGTATATTTGTTTGCTTGTGGTCCAATGCCCCTCCAATCCAATGTGGGTTTTTTTTTTTTCTTTTGTTTGGAAATAAATATAAGAAGGAAACTCCATATAGAGAAAGCCATCTAGTTTTTTGGCAAATGGTTATGTCCGGGATAAGATGCTGATTCAGAAGATTAAGTGAAAAATTCTATCTTCCCATTGCCATATAATCATCTATCTGTCTCCAGCGTTATGTTGATTTCATTTCCTTAGTTAGTGCACTATGTATGTATGTACATGTGCTTGCATGCTAGGTTGACAGGTGGAAATGGCTTTTTGGATTGTCTTTTCATATGCGATAATGCTCGTTCCTTCTTCAAGACATATTGTGCTTGTGTAATTTAATAGAAAAAATAACAAAAAATTCCCCATTAATTCTTGATTTGAATTACAGACCCAAAAAAGAAAATTCTTGATTTGAATTACCCAATTGTCTTTGGGAAAGCAAACCATCCCTTGCGACTTGTTATCATTGTGTCAAATTTTTCATTCTCCGATAAATAAGAGTAAATCTTTGCTTCTCGGACTTGCTTTGACCATTGATATGCCGATAAAATCCATGTCGAAAGAGTGGTCCTTGTACAAGTTAACATAAATATTATATTCTTTTATCAATGAAGAATCATTTAAATACTCAAACTTTACATGTAGTGAATAATTAAGGGTGAGTACATCTAATCAATAGGTGGCCCCTAAGAGATTTCATGTCCCTTTGAGAATTCTAATATGAGACCTACAAGCCTATAAGTTGACATCAAGTATTCTCTATGAAAGGAAAATTTCTTAAATTTCACAAGAAAAAATCATAACGGGTCTACAAATCCCTTAATCTCCACGAGTCGACTTTTATATTTCAGTGAAATCCCTAGTATGGGTCCAATCAACCAAAGACCAAATTAATCATTCAACTTTTCTCTACATTGATTTGCAAAATCCAGAATAAATTCCGTCTATTCGCTACCCATCATGAATAATCTAATCTCAATCTTAATTTAGTTAAAAGTTACTATAGAAAGTAGAAGCCCGTTACCCTTTTTCCCTCTAGAATTACTCTCTTAAGCACGTACTATGTTATGTTACTCTCTTCTTATCCCTCTCAACCATCTGTCCGTATCATTCGTGATTTTTCTTCCATAGCCATAAATCTATTCTTCCATTAGTACCTGCAATTTCAATTTTTTCAGTCGGATAAGCATGTAAACCCATTACAATTTCCATTAGCACCAACAATTTCAATTTTTTCAGTTGGATAAGCGTGTAAGCCAACAAGATAATCATAGTAATCGAGTCGAAAAATTCGAATATTCTTGGATAAGAAAAAGGGTATGTGAGACTAATTTGTTAGGATTTGTTTCATGAATTTGTAATGGGTTTGACTCAAATGACCCTACCCAAGGAGCCTATGGAGGGAATAGACTGAGAGAGGGGCGCATTATTCCTTTGGAAGTTACTATAACAAGAAGGTGGACGCACTACAGCCGCCCAGCTAGGCCTTGGCAAATTTCAGCAAGTAATCATTTCCTCTCCTCCTAAAGAAAAGGCCCTTTAGGACACTTGAGTTAAAATAAATTTAAATAAAATGAATTATATATATTTATATATGTAAACGCAAAATGCAGTTAAGATCCTCTGACCCAAAGATCCTGTAATTTATAAATTTTAATAATATTTGGACAGTGACCGTGCAATCATTTAGAGTAAGATTTGTTCATGAATGTAATGCATCTTGCCTTTGAATAGCTCCCTAATGATGCCTCCACATGCCGTTGAGGCTAAACCCTATCTCCACAGAACTAATTAATGCCTATTATGATGCTTAGTGCTTAGAATTGCTTCGTTTTTTTTTTTTTTTTATATCATTTTTAGCCTTAGCAGTTAGAATGCGTAATTAGGGCTCATTTCTGTTAGTACTTTATATAGCTAGTGAGCATGAAGATCTTGTTAAGAGACTAGCAGCTATATGTTTTTAGAACCATGCTTGCTTTCGCAAGAATAATTCCAGCTCTCCAAGGAATTACTTTCGAGTTTCAACTGGGTCTAACTAACCTCCACAAGATCAATGGAGGGTGTTTTCTAAAAATGGCTGATTTAAAGAATGCCCATTTATCCAAAATTACATTTTCTCTTTGGAAAATAATTATAAAAAAAAGAAAAATATACAATCTTATCAATAATATTGCGTATATGCAAGAGTCTAAAGTTTACCACAAAGCCATGTCAAGTGTCCACTAATCCAATGGCCGCTACATGTGATGAGATAAGCGGAGTACTTCACTACTACACGATTTAATCTCTTAAGATTAGGTTATAAGAAAGAAACTCCGACATTTAACCCCTAATTTAAATTCAATACAGAGAGCCTGCCTTCGATCGAGTTCGAGAAATGGAATTTTATTAGATTATACGCAAACAAGACTCGGGACATCAACCGACCAAAAAAAAAGAGAAACAGATGCTCGACTTGTTGCTTTCAAATGTCGAATTCTGAACGGAGAACTTGTTATATCAAGGGACCATCTAGCTTATTAACCTTGAGGTGTGAAAAGAAAAATATTGAGGTTACCCTTGTTCCGAAATTGAAACCGCGTGACCAGATCAGCATGTGTCGCATTTTGCAATTTCGGCATAGAGCGGTGGCAAGGAATGAGATCTTTGAATGCCCAAAAGTTCATACATGCCAATAGTAGTCCAGATTCTCTCAGATTTGGCACAGAAGATCGAACTAATTTTGCATCATTTTATGTAAAGCATTCACTCCGTGATTGTGTAGGGAATCTTGTTTCTCAGCGTGGATTAATGATGCCGGACATGGGGCACTGGTCTTGCCATGCGTGCCCAGGCATGATCTTCTTTTTCTTTGGCATGTTACATAAAGATGTTACACGCACAAAAAAGATGTAAGTACATAAAATAATTGCTAGTAATGACTAGAAAGCTGCCGAGAATTTAGGGCTATGTTGTTGTTATGTAATATGAAAATGCTATTGGATCTTGCAATTATATCAATGCAAACTAGCCATAGAAATAAATGAAGAACGACTTAGATTTACATGGTTCGATCCAAGTATTAATACCTACTCCATGGGTGAGCCACACAAAAGGAAAAAAAAATACAAAGAGTGCAGACCTTTTGCTTGGTTGTCGAAGGAGCTTAAATACACAATTATTTGTGCTTGAGCTTTACCATTTGTTTATTCATAAACACTTTAGACTAAGGTTGTAATTCAAGCATGAGAAACATAAGAGCATGCGAGCGATTATAACTTTAATTCTCCGATTACTAGTAGATTATTTGCCGTCGGGTTTCATCATGGGTTTGTAACAATACTAAACCGAACCTATAAATCTTTAATGTCATTTATCATTCATCATTTATTTTGATGATGATTTTGCATAGATTCAATTTCAAGGTTATATTAATTTCTACATTATATATTACAACAACTATGAGTTAGGATAACCTTTCATATCGAACAACAATGAATTCTAGTAGTTCAAACTCAACGAATGTTAGCAGCCGAGATAGTAACTGGCATTCAACAATAATAAGAGGTCGTCTAATTTTTTAGACGCTGGAAAGTTCGTGCTACGGTCATAACGAATGGGAAAAAGATTGTGTGAGTTCGTGTTGATCATGGAACGAATGGTAGACCGTCGTGCATTTTTCTCAGCTAATTAGACCCCAAAAAAACGAGAGCGCGACACGTGGAGGGGACTAGTTGTTGCCAGGGTTAGGCAGACATGGTGGATTCGTTGGGGCCTGCGGCGGAGATTGTGCACCCCCTAGTCCGGCCTGGAATCATTGGGATCTGTGAATGTCCTATCATCAAAGCTTAGAGATGTTCCTCCCTCTTTTTATTTTCTTTTTATTAAATAGGAAATGCCTAAGGACAAACAATGCTCATTACAACATTAGATCCCCTAGGACGAGGAAGGGAGGTTCGCCGATGTGATTTGTTCCCCTAGGACTAGGACCACCCCCAAGCATTAGCTACTCCATCCCTATCACAACCAAGATGCACACTACCACCATCGCCAGTTGGTTTGGATTAGCCAAAAACAGTAGTTTAGCTAGTGCATTGAGGTTAATAGAAAAAAACATCGGCGATAAACCTTTGAGTTCCGCGAATTGATTTCTCACTTCCTCTCTCTCTTTGTTGACTAACTCCTTGGCCATTTCTATCGAGAAAATCTTGTAAAATCTCTTTGATTGGCTAAAACCTCGCAAATTGAATGCCGCATATGCCTTTATTGTAAACTCGGTTAGAGGGTATTCATGCCATGACCGAGTTGGTCAACGAATGCTTGCTTTTCCATGAAACAAGGAGACGTCGAGGTGAGAACATTGATATTCTTGAATAGGGAATGGTTTGAAGCACTTCGATGCATCCCGACGCTAATTAGACGAGAACCCACTTCCTCAAAACATCTAAGAGTGAAAAATGAAAAAGAGAAAATCGGAAACAGATGAACTCTTTGGCATTTTCTCTTCTGAAAGATTTGCTGCTATGAGGGTGGGAGCAACTGATAGTCGTGGCTTTAGGCGACCTGCGAAAGTGAATTGCCGTTTCGGGATAAAGAAGGCAAAACTAGACTCGGCTTCTACATTTCCGCAACCGATTTGGCCCCCCCTCCTGGACCACCGAAAGACATCATTTCCCCTTACCTGAATCCCCTCCCCTCCCCCAACTGAGATTCGCTCCCCCTCTCTCTCTTTCTCAGTTCCTCTGCCACACCCTTCATCTCTCCCTCCACCTTTCGGACCAGATCTGCCCCTCCCAACGTCGCCATCGACGCCGTGGATGGAGGGGCGAACTGGGCATTTTGATGGGGCTCGCAGTAAAAGATTTTATTGGGGAGGGGACAGCAACAGCAGCTGGGGGACCTGCTGCGATCTAGACCGTCCGAGAGAGGACGGATCTGCGGGAGGGGAAATATATGATTCGGTGGGGATGGCGTCTTCGGGAGCGAGATCGATTGCATGTAAAATAGGCGTCGCCATGGTCCGTTAGTTGTTGCGTTGGTGGTACTGCAGCGACGTACGAAAGACCCAGAGGGGACTCGCGGACACGGAAAAAGCAACGTTTGTCTGTGAAATGTCTGATTCTTTTAGGCCCCTTCCTCCTCTCCTAGATAAGGACAGAACCCAAGCAGCTCGATGCTTCGAACATGGAGAAAAATGATTAGGGCTTTCGAGTATAGATACTAGATAGGGATTTATGGGAGGCCCGCTCAATTTTTTGTGAGGATGGTCCATGCTCGTTTGCCAATGTCTATTTTACAGATAGAGCGGGTCTTGTCCTCACCAAATGCAGCCTCTCTTTTGAAAGGGTATTTGAAATGAATCTAAAAATAGATTGTTATGAGAGTTTGAGCCTTATATCTCATTTTCACTTGGACTAAAAGTTTTTAATGAATCGAGTAAGCCATGCTTCTTGGAAGTATCATGATCACACTTCAAATATCGTATGTGATAATTGTGAGTAGAAGATGTGATCTAAAATAGATGTTGTGAGAGTAATTAACTTTTCGACTTTATTTATTTCACGGAAAATGATTGATTTAAAAATATTTTCTTAAAAAATGATCGTTTTATATTACTCGAAATAATTAGTTAATGAGAAATGTTTTTGTTATAGACAATAATTTATGTCTAAATATTTTTATGGATGGTGAATTTTTTTCATATATTCATCTTGTTAAGAGATACATACATTCATCTTTGGAAAAAAATACTTTCTAAGTCATTGATTTTTTTATGAAATAAAAACATTTTTAGGTATCTATTCTCAAAAGTTGACTTAGCTCCGTTCGTTTCACTTGAAAATATCATATTTCCGGAAAACATTTTCCTCGTAAGTTATTTTCCGGAAAATGACTCTATTTTCCGGTGTTCGGCCAAAATCTAAAATTTGAGTGGAAAATATTTTCCACTGTTCGTTAGCTCAAATATTTTCCTGAAAAAATTATCAAAAATTGAATTTTAATATTTTTAATTGACCAAAAAATTTATTTTATTTATTTATATTTTTTAAAAAATGATTTTTAGTTATTTATATTTTTAAAATAGAATTTATTTATTTATTTTTTTCCTTCCTCCTTCCTCCTCCTTCTTCCTCCCGATTCCTCCCGAGCGGCTTCGTCCGCGTCGCCTCCTCCTCCTCCTCCTTCTTCCTCCTCGTTTCGCCGCCGCCGCCTCCTTCCGCTTGAAGATGGCCGGTTGCCCGGCCGACCAAGACCCGGTGGCCACTCCGGCGAGCTCGAGGCTCGGCCGATCTCACCCGAGCTCGCGATCGGCGACAGCTCGAGCTCGCCCGGATCCGGCGAGCCGCGAGCTCCGCCGCCATCCGGCGAGCCGCGAGCTCCGCCGCCCAGATCCGGCGAGCCGCGAGGCTCGGCCGATCTCACTCGAGCTCGCCGATCTCGGTGACGATCTCCTCGCGAGCCTCCGTGGCGCCCACGGAGCTCCCTCTTGAGCCGAATCCTCCCGAGCGGCTTCGAGCCACCGGGAAGCGGAGCGCGGCGGTGGCGACGGCACCCGACCGGAGCAAAGGCGGGCGGGAGCGGCCGGGGAGGGCGGAGGCCGGTCTCGTAGAAGGACGAAGTCGGCCGACGACTTCACAAAGCAAGGAGAGCAAGAGAGAGAGAACAAGAACTGAAGGAAGAGAAGAGGCGAGGCTTGGAAAATGTTTTCCTCTTTTCAAAAGAGGAAAACATTTTCCAAGCTGCAAAGAAGGAATTTCCCGGTCAACGGAAAATGTTTTCCGTTGACCGTGATTTTCCGCCCACCCGAACACCGGAAAATCCGGAAAATATTTTCCTGGAAGTTATTTTCAAATAAACGAACGGAGCGTTAGATTATACATATGCTATTATTTAGGGGTTAAGTATTATTTTGACAACGTTGTGTGCATATATACTCTTTTCTCGGGTATAGAAAAGATAGGTCCATCAATTTTCGAGCCTCATCAACCTTTTCGAATGGCCATGGCCCAAGCCCAGAAAATCAATGCAGTTCCATCAGCCTCGAGCCTTATTGAAACCTACCAAAACTGGTCGTTCTTATTGGGAAAAATTATACTTCTCGTCCCCATAGTTTTTAGGGCTTTTTTTAATCAAATCTCTGGGGACGGCATCAAGAAAAATGTTTATCAATGTGGACGACGTCGGAGCATCATGCTGTAAACACAACTCGCCGTTGTAGTTGCCCACGTGGATGCTCACCTTCGAAGGTCGTATCTGCCGGATTTCGCCGGGTTGGGTTTCAAAGGACCTTAATTATAAAACTTAATAGCTCGATTACACCAATAAAAAGAATAATAAATTGATCAAAGAAAACCTAAAAGCAGAGGGACGAAAAATAAAATTCATCCTAGAAACTCACTACTTTTGACGACTACACTTGTAAAATTTACTTGAATTTAAAGAAAAGTATAAAAAAAAATCATAAATTTATTAAATGGATACTAATTCAGTTTTAAACATTTCAATTTAACCAATTTAATGCTAAATATTTTGATAATTTGTTAATGTTAGTCTTTTCGATAATTTTTGGCTGAAAATTGCTAACATGAATATTGACTATCCTATATAGTATGGTCAACACTGACATAGATAATCTTTACAACTTTAAAAATTTGTTTGAAATATACATATTAATTTTCTTGTTAATTTTTTCCACCCAAGGTTGGCGAGAGTCATCAGGGCCGCATTGGCCACTAGGTGAGGGCTTGTAAGCCCTCATTGACTATAAACAAGGTAGTTGTCGCCTAGATCTGGGCAAGGCCTAGCTTTGCTGACTGTGGACAAGGCGGTCTTCACCAATGGCTAGTGAGGGTTTATAAGGTTGCGCAATGATTGCCGAGGCCTCAACAACCCACACCTCCGCAACGGAAAAAAAAAGAAAGAAAATATAAAAATATATATATTTGCAAAATTGTTCACAGCAACTACCACATAGAATTTTTTATGTCCACGTAAGTGGTTTTCTAGCCAACTAAATTGGCAAATTGTAAAAAGAAAAATAGAGTTATTATTGACCAGATTAAAAGATATGAAATTGAATTGATATCCGTATACAAGGTTGCGGCCATTATCCCAATAATAAATAGATAGATAAAAGAAGCTGAAGGAAACATCGCAAATTGTAATTGCAATTTTCTTGGTCACGAGTTTCATTTTCGAAAGCAGTACAGCTAAATAGCTTTTCTCATTCTTCGAAAAAAGTCTTGAGGAGTAAATGGAAAAGACGTTCTATCTAAATTTCAATGCGTGTTAAATTCTACATGTCCCATCTTTCACTCTACTTTCTTCTTTTGCGCGCTGAATAAGAGGGTAAGTAGAATTGCCGGGACAAATCGCTTTCCCACATGATCATGATCCGAGCCACTAGTTCGACAACATGATCAAATCAAATCAAATCAAACCAAGTGCTTAAATCTATAAATTAAGAATTCTGATAATTAAAAAAAACAAGGGGATCATACAGATGAATCCCGAAGGAGAAAGACTACTGCAGAGCAAAAGAACAGACCTCACGGAGGAAGACTACTTCAGCAAATCTTTCCCCACAAAACAATATCAATTAATTCGATCATCGCAAGAAAAAAAAGTAACTTTCGTCCTCGTATTTACATTCGCATAGTATCGGAGGACTCGAATGAATTCCAATGTATACATACTCAGAACAAAACAATGGCTTCCGAGTACGGTTTGAGCCGACCCGGATTGAAAGCAGACACCAAAACGATTGACATGAATCAAAAATGTAGAACTTAAGCTCGCCGGTTTCGACGATCCAAGCTTCTGTACCTGGAAGTTCCCCGATATTCTCCACAATCAAATGAGAAGCCGGTGAAAAAAAAAAAAAAAATCCCATCTCCTTTCCTGTAGGCATTAGTTTCCGAACCTCGAACAGAAAATCTCATGAAGCTTGAGAAAAAAAGCAGCAAACGACGAACATGTTTCAATGCGTCGCGACTTGCAAATGTTGTGCGCAGCGACACTGTTTCCTCTGCAACAGACCTTTCAAGATGATCTTCTTCTTATACTCCGGGGAATCCATGATCGATGACGATTCGTCGGTGATGTCGAACGGGGAGTTTGCGCACTTGATTGTGCTCCACCGCGGCACGAGGAGCAGCCAGGTCGAAGTGCAAACGATGGCGCAGACCTTGCCCCACAGGATCAGCGCCGGAAGGGTCAGCAGAAGCAGGCAGATAGTGAAGTTCTCGGAATGCGACGGCCGCTTAGTGAAGTTCTCGGAATGCGACGGCCGCTCTTTGCCGTCCTCTAAGGCGCTCGATTGAATCTGCTTCAAGTTGAAGGAACTGGACCGGGTCGACGACTGGCTCCTCCCTCTCAACGAAGAATTCATGCTTGAAGATCGCAAAGAGCTCAGGGAAGGCGAAACAGCCCCGGAAGAGGTAAAGCCTTCAGACTCAGTCGTCGGGGCCTTGTCGTTGTCCGAAACTCCGCTGCTGGAATTCTGATCCATTAGCTTCAGAATTCTATCTGCTTCCATGGACAGATTGCTGATCGATTCGGGCGAATTCTCTGCGCTTTTCTTCTTCCGCAACTTCTTCGCCTGTCGATCACAAAAAATTCAAAGCCGGAAAGGTGATTCTAATGAATCAATTGTAACCGTGCTAATCCAATTGCTCCTAAAGATCTACCAAATCATTGTCATAGATGGTAATTAAGATCCGGTGATGATGTAGAATCGAAATCGGCTATCAAATACAAGATATTGGCCAGCAGTCAAGCAAAACCAGAAGGCAGATATAGCAACAACAATCATCCAACTTCATCTGAGCCCGGAAAAGTAAGAAGGCGACGCAGTTAAACAAGGAACCGTCGACGCGGCAAGACAGACGATCAAGCGAACAATGCTCGGCACACGATCGAGTCTGGACAACGAAATCGTGCGATAACACAACATCCGTGCGCGAGATCGAAGTAGAGAAAAACATGATCCTCGTCGTTGAAACTCGGACAAGCGATCATGCTGCGTTTCGATGCCCATTATAAGGAAGAAAAGAATCATCTTCATCACGGCGGAGAGAAGACTAACCAGAGACGTCTCGAACAACACGGCCTTGGAAGCACGCGCCAACGATTTCAAACCCTTCTTCTTCTTCTTCTTCTTCTTCCCGCGATCCTTCTCGTCAGAGCCATCGTCTCTTTTACCCCCCGACGGAACCTTACGCAGAGCATGACCCTCGTTTTCCTTTGCCGCCACGACCGCAAAGGACGTCTCGTCCGCCCCCTGCTCGCACCAGTGCTCGCCCCCTTCGTAGCCGTCGTCGAGGACGGCGGGCCTGAAGCACCGGAAGAACTTGCCGCTGCTGCTGCAGCTCGCCGCGGGGCTCGGCCGCGCCTTCGCCTTCGGAGGTGAGTCCATCATCGCGCGCGGAGATCAAAGAAGCGGTTCTCCTTTGGCGGGTTCTTCTCCTCCTCCTGCTGACGTTTCTTCTTCGTTCATTCGCGCGTTGAATCGTGGAGGGCGACGGTCACCTTATGCCGGCGTTGCCTCTTCGGATTTTGGCGGTGCGGTGATTACCCGTTCAAAACGATGTGACGAAGAAAAACAAAGAGTTTGTAAACTGCGATATATCCATTAATAAATATTATTACTCTAATCGAATTCGGATTCTTGTTTTTTTTATTGGATTTGTAATTTTAACTCGGCTTTTGAGTCGGGAAGCGACCTCGGTTGGTCGTCTATTTCGGGCAGGCGTCGGAGTTTATCCATGTTTTTTTCTTTTTTTTTCCCGAGTAGATTTATTTCATGACCCCCGGGATTTAGGAGGAGACAAAAGACGGGAGATCGACATTCAGTTTTATCTTCTAGAAATGGGCATCGTTTCTATTATTAGCCAACGAAATCACGATACGACACGATCGTTGCGTAATCCGCATTTCGATGACATACTGACGTCGGAGACACATATGCATGCTCTTTTGGAAGAGCTAAAATTAGAAACGCGCTCGTCAACGTTCGAAGCACGCGACACAAATGGAGACGTGTTAAAAAAAAATGGAGGATGCGCGTATGACTTTAATTTCCTCGACTCGAAAAGGAGGTGAAAGGAAACGCGCAATCAGTACAGCGAAATTGCCGTCCTAAGGATCTCGCATTATTTTTCACTCTCTATTTTCGTGTCTTTTCTTTTTTTGGGAGGTCTATTCAAATATTCAATGTTAAGTTGGATAAAGAAAGGTGGTTTTTCATTGACCGGGTTTACTTTGACTCGGTCATTGGAAAGACTGGGCTGGGCCAGGGGGAGAGCACCAATCGTGAAATTGCGGTCAATGTGCATGGAATACCTGCCGAAGGAGGCACCGTGCAATGCCCAGACGTGGACGCTCCACGGCATATCTCGACGCAAACGCGGCTTTTGGGGGAATCCCGGTCTCCGCTCTTTTTCAAGTACTCGGCAGTGCCAAAGTCCAAGAAAGAAATAATCCTTCAATTTTGAATCTTCGTTATGCTCGGGACAGCTTTCTGCACCTCGGCGGCCGCCTTAGGGCCTGTTTGCCATTTGCTTGGCAACAGTCTTGGGGTTCCGATTTTTTGTTCCTTAAATCGCCTTTAAAACGAGAATCGCGTTTGGTAAACATTTTGTTCTCGGGAACAAATTTATTCCCCTGGAACGATTTTGGACAAGATTTGAGAATAAAAAATAATTTGATTCTATGTCCAAGAATCGAAAAAAGAATCAAAACGGTAAAACCCTTGTTCTTCTCTTTCAACATCTCGGTTGCCGTTCGCCATCGCCCGCCGCCGCCGCCGATCACCGATCTGCCGCCGCCGCCGCCGCCGGCCGGTCGCGGTCTGCCGCCGGCCGCCAATCTGCCGCTGGTCGCCGGTCCCGGCGAGGTCGCCCGAGCCGGGCGAGGTTCGGCGAGCTCGCCGGAGGCAAGCCCGACCACCGGCGAGTCGACCCGGCCACCGACGGTCCAGGCGAGCCCCGCCGGTGGCCAAGTGAGCCTCGCCAGTGCCGGTGAGGCTAGCTTGGCCATCGGCGGGCCGGGCTGGGCGAGGCCGCCTGCCACCGGCGAGGCTAGGCGAGCCTCGCCCGGTTGCCAACGAGGCTCGGCCGACGAAGGCCAACCTCATCGAGGGCCGGCGACGCTCCGGTGAGCATCACCGGCCCTCGTATGGCCGATGCCGGTCCGGCGACCGGCCAAATGAAGAAGAAGAAGAATAGGAAAAAGAGGAAAAAAAGAAAAGAAAAAAGTAAAAAAGTAAAGAAATTATTTAAAATTTATTTAAAAATCAAAAGAAATTAATTTGGAACATAATCAATTAATATGGTACCAAACGCAATTCTATTCCGAATAAAAATTTTGAATAGTTACCAAACGCGCTTTTTTACTCGAATCGGTTTAAACAAAATCAAAAATAATCATTTCTAGTCGAATCGGCTCACCCGGGAATAAAATCGTTACCAAACGCGCCCTTATTGTCTACTTATCTTGCCTTGCCCGATGCTGCCAATCGCAGGAGTTCGACACCCCTTTGTTGACGCCAAAAAACGATCGACTTTTTTGGTTATTATCAACGAGTATTGGACTTAGTTGATGAGAGCAGGGTCTGATTGATAAGGAACAAAACGATCAACAGCTTGAAGGTTAGCAACAACTTGCTAAGAAAGTCATCAACAAGAGTCTTTTAGCAAGACCTAAGAAATTGATCGACGAAATCATCAACAATAGTCAATTGGCACGAAGACGTAGTTGCTAGGTAGTTGTGTTTTGTTGTTGCTAATTTACAAATGTTTAACTTCTTCTTGTTTTAGATAATAAGAGTTAGTGGACAACACAACTTTGTTTAAATTCCCAATTTGTAAATGTTGTATGTGACTCGTGAGTTATAAATAGTCAGGTTGTACTCTTTGTAAGCCGGGATCTATCAATCAAAGAACTCAACATTCTCACAAAATTATCTTTATATTTTCTTTTTACAATTTATTATCTTTCAATTCCCATACTTTAGTTGTAGCCTTCAAATCTTCTCGACATTGTATCTTTGTGATCACACTTTGTCGTCGATTTTATTTAGACAATACTCTTTATGTTATCAGGTTTCCTTGTTGAAGTATATTTTTTTCTCGTAACCATTGATAAAAATTCATGTCGGAAATCAACACAAGACCTATCTGCTCTTAGTAAAAATTGACGAATGATTTTTGGTGAAAGATATTCTGTCGACAATCCAATTTTGGCAAAGGCCACTTTCGATTCAATCACATTACTTTTTAGAGCACCGACTGTTGCCATTTCTTAAAATGAGTGTAATTTGTTAAAAGAATGGTCATAAATTTTAACTTAATATGCTAGTTTTTGAATTTTTAATTTGTTCAATATAATCCCCAGACTCTTGGTGTATGTTTATTATAGTCCATAATTTATATGAAATTATTCAATATTATTCTTAATTTTAAATTAATGGAATGACAATATTGAATATTTTCATGTAATTCAAAAATTGCATCGAACGTTATTAAAATTTTAGAGACTATACTTTACATCAAGTTAAAATTTAAAAACTATTTGTATCATTATTCCCTAAAAGAACATATCGGGCGTTTGTAGTCAAGTATTGCACGGGATAATTTTCGTGAGTTTTCTAGTTGTGTCCATCTCTTGAAAAATCCTGCCGTCTTAACTCTTTATCCCGGTCATCATGACCTAAGCACTTTTCAATCGGATCACGCATCTTCTATTTTTAAATCTTTTTTTTGGAAACACATGGTACGCGGAGGAACGCAAGAAACAACCTCGAAATTCACGAGGCTTTTTTGGGAAGTTGATTGACTCGCATACGAAATATTATCTAATTCCATTATATATACATATCATTCTCCGTTTACTTGCAAGAAATATTAAAATCTTTATTACTTTTAAATTTCCAGTCCGGGTTCACTGCCTCCTCGTTTACTTCATTTTCTAAAATGGATCGTGTTCAGATTAGGCGAAAGAAAATAATACGACACGACACTTTCATGGCTTACCCCAATCACGACTTGAATCTTAGGCTTGCTAGAAATTGAGGAGTTTGAAACGGTCCTACAGCTCTTTTGGCGTGCTATAAAGAATTATGGTTTTAGAAGGACATTTTCGATTGATTAGAAATAAAATATTTTCTTTAACCACTTAGGGGCTGTTTGTTTAAATTTGTTTCTGTTCTCTTGAAACATAAATTTTTGTTTTTTTGTTTCGGGAAATAAAAAAAGAACAAAAACACGTTTATTTACACTTTTTTTTGTGACCCGGAACCCCCATATTCGCCAAATCGGCGAGTAAATGGGGGATAAGTAGGAGGACCCACCACCCCGGCGTCCCACTTAAGACTCCAAGCGACCGTGAGGGGATTCGAACTTCTCCCATTTGTGAGGGAGAGAGCTCAAACCATCGCGCCACCAAGCGGTAGTATTTGTTTACACTTTTGTTCCTTGTTCCTAGGAACAACTCCGAGAAACACTTCTTCTTTTTTTCTCATTTTTCTTATTCTCTTTTCTTTGGCCGGTCGCCGGCCTCGGCCATGGCCGGCGACCGACCAAAAGGAAGAAAGAAAAAAAAAAAAAAAGGGAAAAATTAAAAAAATTAAAAGAAATAAAAAAAATAAAAAATTATACAAGATTACCAAACGTATTTCTATTATTTTTCTATTTCAGGAATATAAATTTTGTGTAGTTATCAAATACGTTTTTCTATTAAAAAATTGTTCCCCATAACAAAATTAGTTTTTTCTATTTAACTATTTATGTTCATAGGAGGAATTTTTAAACAAGAACGTTACCAAATGTGTGATTATTTTCCACCCCGAACACTCCGGAAATTATATTGAAATATTTTCCGTGATCCATTTATTCCGTAGAAAATATGACATTTCCATAAAATATTTTTTGGGATGTCATTTTAACATTTTTTTTTTGAAAAAAATGACAATATTTTTCTGGTGTTTAGCTAAGATCTGAAAATAAAGAGAAAAATATTTTTCACTGTTCGATAAGGAAGACTTTTTCCTCCATGCACTCATTTCAAAAAATTTTATTATTTTATTTTTAAAAATTGATTTTTTTATTTTTCATTTCTTTTTTTCTTCTTCTTCCTCAACTAGTTGCTAGCCACAATGACGACCAATGACTCAAGCCCCACCTAGCTCGCCACTCCAACGTGGCCCGAGCTCAGCGAGATGAGTAGAGCGTCGTTGTCCTTTGTCAACGCCCAAGCTTAGGTGCAAAGCCCCACTAGCCTTTGGCGAGGCTCGAGTTTGTCTATGGCCAATTGAGAAGGAAAGAAAAGAGAAAGTTTTATAATAATTAAAAATTCATTTAAAAAAAAAAGGGAAAACGTGTTTTGAGGAAAAAAAAAAAAAAAAAAGAGTGCTAGTGAAAGAAAGATAGAAGACCTTTTTCATTAACGGAAAATGTTTCCCCCAATTAGTTCATTTTCTGTAAATGCTAGAAAATCCGAAAAATGTTTTTCCTGGAAATTGTTTTTCGCAAAATGAATGTGATCTAATTCTCTAAAAAACTTTCAATTTTAAGTTCTGTCCCAATTTTGTTTCGATTTTTTTTTTTGGTCTTAAGAAAAAGTGATAACTTGAGGAGTAGTCCCAATTCTCCTTTTTTTTTTGTCTAAAAAAATTTCACGACTTAAATTATAGTCCCAATTCTACCTCGAATTTTTTTTTTTTTTTTTTTTATCTAAAGATATGCACAAACTTTAATTACAAATCCAAATTTTCCCCGAATTTATTTTTCTAAAAAAATTACCAACTTTCAAGCTAGTCTTAAATTTGCACTCGTTAATCGTCCATCCCAAAATTGTTATAACTTGTTTGAGGTGGCATTTCCACATTGCTAACATATCCACATTAGTAAAGTGATGTGGAAAATTGTATCCAAAATAAAATCATTCTTTGATATGGAAATTGCGGAAGTGAGGGATGACCAATGACAATTTTTTGACAAATTGCTAACAAGGCTGATTTGAGACTAGATTGAAAGTTTGTGATTTTTTTAAATAATAAAAAAAAGTTCACGGCAAATGTAGAACTGAACCTAAAGTTGAATTTTTTTGGAAAAAAGTTTGGGATAAATATTTTTTTAAGTCAAAAAGACCAATTTGTCATGCACCTGAAGCTGGAATTTTTTTTTTTAGATAAAAAGGTTTGGGAGAGAATTAGGACCGGACCTAAAGTTTAGGTAACTCTTTCTTTATTTAGGGAATTAGGCTTTACAAATTATGGATATGTACGACTCAATGATTATTGATCTAACGTGGACTATAAATAGTTACATGTAGCTTGGGAATTAATCAAGAGCCAATTAGCGCCTACCATCTGGATTCGACCATAAACATACTGCTCACGCAACTAGCTTTCGTACATCTAAGCACTTCTAACGTTGTTCTATGTCCACAGGAGAGCTCGACCCCTCGCAGCGTGGGAAGCATACTTCGTATTTCCATCTATCTTCAATCAAATGGGGTAGACTTGAGGAAGAAGTCTTAAGTACATGAATCCGTACAAGGAAATAAACGCCCCATATTTGATTGAATTGGCTCAGAACAGACAATTCTCATGAAAATCAATCCGATTCCTGGTTGCAATTTACTAGAACCGGTAACTATCAATTTAGTTCCCAATTCTAAGTGTAGAGCTATTCACCATACTCAGGCCGCTTTTTTTCAATTATTATTTTTTTAACATTTTAATCAGAACCATAGTTTCCTCCTTGTCTTTCTCCATCTCTCCCCTCACTCATCTTGTGGCATCGCCTCTCTTTCTCATCCTCTATCTCTTGGTGACCTTCAGTCTCATCGATCCCTCTCTCACTCTTGCTCTATATGGTCCCTAGCCTCATTGTTTCATTTGTCACTCTTGCTCTCGATCACCTTTGGCCTCCAAACTTTTCGCTTGCTCTCAAGTCTCATACCTCTTTCAAAGTGATGACATTTCAATCGATTCCATGGAACCAACAAGCGATTCTCGGTCCTAATTTTTTGGTCACCAATCCCTAGTAAATAGTATCTGGTTTTGGGGTATAAACCGCCCACCCTAAGGTTGATCACCCCCAAGAGAACACTTAAATTCACAGAGAGAAAAGAATTAAAGAGATAAATACACATATAATACTTAATTTTTGGTCAAATGTGCAATGTTGTGATTCCTAGACTTCATATATATATATATATATATATATATTTATATTTATATTTATATATATTTTTATATATATATATATTTATATATATATTTATATTTATATTTATATATATTTATATATCCAACTAGTCTCTTAATTATAGGAAAATCTTCAATTAACGGAAGGATTATATTGAACATTTTATATAGTTTATAAGCTAAATTGAAAATATATTGAAAATTTAGAAATTACACTAAATAAATTAAAAGTTCAGGAATGGTATTGCAGGTTTAGCTAAGAAATACAAGGAGCGAAAGAAATATAGCAAAGCAGAAGCGAGAGCAATGATCTTCTTCTTGTACTCCGCAGAATCCACGTTGGACCGATCGTCGTCGACGTCCAACGGGGACTTTGCGCACTTGATTATGCTACACCACGACACGAAGAGCAGCCAGATCGAAGTGCAAACGATGGCGCAGACCTTGCCCCACAGGACCAGCACCAAAAGGGTCAGCAGAAGCAGGCAGATAACGGAGTTCTCGGAAAACGGAGGAGGCCGCTCTTTGCCGTCCTCTACAGCGCTCGATTGAATCTGCTTCGAGTTGAAAGGACTAGACCGGGTCGACGACTGCCTCCTCCTTCTCAGCGAAGAATTCATGCTCGAATATCGCAAAGACCTCAGGGAAGGCAAAACGGTTCCAGCCGCAGAGGAATGCGAAGATGAAGAGACGTCGGACTCGGTTGTTCGGACCTTTTCCTTGTCCAAAACTCTACGGCCGGAATTCTGATGCATTAACTTCAGAATTCTATCTGCTTCCGTGGACAGATTGTTGATCGATTTGAGCGAGTTCTTTGCGGTTTTCTTCTTCCATGACTTCGTCGCCTGTCGATCACAAAAAATTCGAAGCCGGAAAGGTGAGTCTAGTGAATCAATTGTAACCGTGCTAATCCAATTGCTCCAAAAGATCCACCAAATCATTGTCATAGATGGTAATTAAGATACGGCGATGATGTAGAATCGAAATCGTCTATCAAATACAAGATATTGGTCAGCAGTCAAGCAAAACCAGAAGGCAAATTCGACAACAGCAATCATCCAACTTCGTCTGAGCCTGGAAAAGTAAGAAGGCGACGCGGTTAAAACGAGGAGCTCTCGATGCAGTGAAACAGATGATCGAGCGAACAATGCTCGGCACATGATCGAGTCGGGACAACGAAATCGCGTGATGACGCGACATCCATGCAAGATCGAAATAGAGAAAAACATGATTCTCGTCGTTGAAACTTGGACAAACGATCTTGCCGTGTTTCGATGTTTACTATAAGGAACAAAAGAATTATCTTCATCACGGCAGAGAGAAGACTAACCAGAGACGTCTCGAACAACACGGCCTTGGAAGCACGCGCGAACAATTTCAAACCCTTCTTCTTCTTCTTCTTCCCGCGATCCTCCTCGTCCGAGCCGTCGTCTCCTTTATCCCCCGACGGAACCTTACGCAGAGCACGACCCTCGTTTTCCTCCTCCGCCACGCACGCAAAGAACGTCTCGTCCACACCCCGCTTACACCCGTTGCCTCCTTCGTTGTCGTCAAGGACAGCCGGCTTGAAGCACTGGAAGAACTTGCCGCCGCCGCTGCAACTCGCCGTGGGGCTCGGCCGCGTCTTCGCCTTCGGAGGAGAGTCCATCGAAGAAGCGGTTTTCTCCTTTGACGAGTTCTTCTTCTTCTTCTTCTTCTGCTCGCGCTTCTTCTTCCTTCGTTCGTGCGTTAAATCGTGGAGGGCCACGGTCACCTCGTGCCGGCGTGCCGGCGTTGCCGCTTCGGATTTTGGCGGTGCGGTGTTTACCCGTTCGAAATGATGTGGCGAAGATAAAACGGAGAATTTGTAAACTGCGATATATCCATTAACAATAATAATAATTATTATAATTATTCTAATCGAATTCGAATTCTTATTTTTTTCTCTTTGTTTTTTTATTGGATTTGGAGTTTTGGAGTCGGCTTTTGAGTCGGGAAGCGACCTTGTTTGGTCGTCTATTTCGGGCAGGAGTCGAAGTTTATCCATGTCTTTTCTTTTTTTTTTTTTAAAAAAAAAATTGCGTAGATCTATGTAATAATCCCCTGGAATTTAGGAGGAGATAAAAGATGGAATATCGAGATCCAATTTTATCTCCTAGAAATGGGCATTGTTTCCATTATTAATTAATGAAAGTGACAACATCATGATAGGATGATTGTGCAATCCACGTTTCTTTTATGTACTTATATCGAAGATACGGATGCCCGGCCTTTTAAAAAGCTAATATTATGAGCGTGCTTGTTGAGATCTGAAGCATACGACATGACTCGAGACATCTTAAAAGAAATGGAAGATGCACATATGAAATTAATTTTTCTGAATCTAAAAGGGGTAAAAGGAAATGCGCAATCAATACCGTGAAATTCCCATCTTACGAACCTCGCATTATTTTTGTCCCCCTTTTTTCTTTTTATTTTTGGGTTCATTCAAATATTTAATGTTGAGTTTGATAAAGAAAGGTGGTTTTTCATTGACCGGGTTTACTTTGACTCGGTCATTGGAAAGACTGGATTGGGCCAGGGCGAGAGCATGAATCGTGCAGGATGCTGATGAAAATGAATTGCGGTCAATGTGCATGGAAATACTTGCCGACGGCACCGTTCCCGTGCAATGCCCACACGTGGACGCTCCACAGCATATCCCGACACAAACGCGCCTCTGGGGGAATCCCGGTCTCCGCTCTTCTTCAAGTACTCGGCAGTGCCAAAGTCCAAGAAAGAAACAATCCTTCAATTTGCAATCTTCGTTGTGCTCGGGACAGCTTTCTGCACCTCGGTGGCCTTCTTCTTGTCTTCTTATATTTGCCATGTCCAATGCTGCCATTGCTGGAGTTGGACACCACTTTGTTGACGCCAAAAAAGGACTGATCTTTTTTTTTTGGGTTATTATCGATGATTATCGGTCTTCTTGATTGATAAAAGGAAGGTCTGGTCGACAGTGAAAAGAACGATCGATAACTTGAAGGGAATCGACAATTCGCTAAAGAAGTTATTGATGAGAGCCTTTTATTGAGACTTGAGAAATTGACGGCAAAATCATCGATGACGGTAGGCAATCGACACGAAAATGTAACTGCTGAGTAGTTATGTTTTATTGTCACTAATTCAAGAATTTTTTTAACTTATTGTGGCTTTTTTTTTCTTGATAATAGCAGTTGGTTGATAACACAATTTCTTGTAACTATCGTTAGGAAGTTATTTCTTATTTGAATTCCAAAATTATAATCGATAATTGTAATCATCAATTGTGGGCTACATTGTACTCTTTGTAAGCCGATATCAATCAACTAAAGAACTCAATTTTCTTGCAAACTTATCTTCTTTTTTTTTTTTTTTTTGATACCTGTGAACCCCGTACACCTGGCAATCGGCGAATAAACCCCTGCCGACACTAGCAAGGACCCATCCCGCGGATTTGAACCCCTCCATCTTGGGTAGACTTCATGGGGGCTCTTATCCAATTAGACCAGGCGGTGATATCTTTATATTTACTTTTTTGCAATATAAAAATCTTTCGATTCCCATGCTTTAGTTGTAGTTTTTCATATCTTCTACGTCGATTAAATTTCGACATTATATCTTTGTGATCACACTTTGTCATCGATTTTTCAATAGAACACTTTATGTTATCAAGTTTCATCTTCGATTAAAATTCCATTGAAGTATTTTTTTTTTTTCGTGTACCATTAATAAAGCTCATGTCCGAAATCACTACAAAACTTGTGTCCTCTTAATAAAAATTGAAGAAAGATTTTCGGTTAAAGGTATTTCGTCGACAATCCAATTTTGGCAAAGGCCATCTTTCAATTCGATCATGTTACTTTTCAAGCACCAAGCGTCGCCATTTATAATTCTTAAAATTTTAATTTATTCAATATAGTTCCTAAACTTTTGGTATATATTTAATGTAGTATTTAAATTATATATTGTTCTTGATCTTAAATTAATGGAATGACATATAATTCAAATTTTTTATTGAATATTATTAAAAATTTAAGGATTACATTATACAGCGAATCAAAATTTAGACTATCTATATCATTATTCCTTAAAAGAACAGATCGTGAGTTTGTAGTCAAGTGTTGCACGGGATAATTTTCGCGAGTTTCCATGTTATGTACTTGAAAAATCCTGCCGTTTGAACTCTTTCGATACGATGACGCACTTTTTCTTTTTAATTTTCGGAGACACTTGGCACGCGGAGGGACGCAAGAAACAACCTCGAAAGTCACGCGAGGCTTTTATATTTGGGAAGTTGATGGACGCGAAATGTTATTTAATTCCATTATATATATTTCTCCGTTTACTTCCAAGAAGTATTAAAAATCTCTATTACTTTCAAATTTCCAGTGCGGGTTCACTGTCTCCTCGGTTACTTCATTTTCTAAAATGGATCGTGTTCAGATTAGGCAAAAAAAGTTAATACGAGACAACCCGTTCATAGCTTCCCCCAATCACAACTTGAATATTTTTAGGCTTGCTAGAAATTGAGGAGTTTGGAACAGTCCCAAGGTACTTGGCCTGTTGGCCAGCTCTCTTGGCGCACTGTAAAGAATTATGGTCTTATAAGGACGTTTTCAATTGACCGACAAATATTTTCTTTTTGTTTTTTTATCGTAAAAAAAGTCATAACATTAGGACTAATTCTAATTCTCTCATTAACTTTTTTTTTGTCTGGAAACAATCACTACTTTGAATGTAGTCCCAATCTAAGCCTGAACTATTTTTTATCTAAAAATATCCACAAACTTTAATTACAAATCTAAATTTGCCCTGAATTTATTTTTTATCTAAAAAAATCACCAACTTTCAAGCTAATCTTAAATTTGCCCTCGTTAACCGTTTGTCAAAAAATCGTTGTTAATTGTTTGAGGTAGGCATTTTCACATTGGTAACATATCCACATTAGTAAAGTGACGTGAAAAGTTATATCCAAAATAAAATCATTCTTTGATTTTAAAAATGCGGAAATCAAGGATGACTAATGACAATTTTTGGACGTAGTGCTAATAAGGGCTGATTTAAGACTAGTTGAAAGTCTGTGATTTTTTTTAAATTAAAAAAAAAATAGTTCATGGCAAATCTATAAGTCAACCTAGAGTTGAATTTTTTTGGAAAAAAAAAGTTGGGGTTAAATATTTTTCCTGTCAAAAAAGTATATTTGGTTTGCACCTAAAGTTGGAATTTTTTTTTTTTAAGATAAACAAGTTGAGGAAATAATTTGGATCTGACCTAAAGTTTATGTATTTTTTTTTATGTAGCGAATTCGGCTTCCGTATTATGTCCGTACGACTCAATGATTATTTGATCTTAACGTGGACTAAAAATAGTCACGTGTAGCTTGGGAATTAATCAAGAGCCAATTAGCGCCCACCGTCTAGATTTGATCACGGATCATGCTGCTCACGTGCCTAGCGATATCACAAAGACTCGAAGCGCACTTCTGGGCGGGCTCAGCCGAGCTATCTTTAGACTCAATTGGGTTGGTAAGCCCAACCTAAGGGCCCGTTTCGATTTAGCCCACCCATCGATCAACTCTACTAACAAGTAGAACTTCTAGTTCTAACGTCGTTCTGTCTCCAAACGAAAGAGATCGACCCTTTACAGGGTGGGGAGCATACTACGAATTTCCATAGATGGACTCTTCAATCAAATGGAATGGACCTGGGGAAGCCCTTTCAAGGTCTTCAGTATATGAATCAAGGAAAGAAGATCCAAAATTGGATTGGACCGGTCCAGAATCGACGGTTGTCATGGAGACTAGTCCAATTCTTGATTGCAATTTGTTGGAACTAGTGAATACTAGTTCAACTCTTGATTATAGGTGTGAAATTGCTCAGTCCATCAGGACTGTAATTTTTTTAAATTATTATGTTTTAACTTTCAAATCAAAACCATAGTTTCCCTTTTGTCTTTCTCCATATCCCCTCACTCATCCCATGGCCTTATCTACCTTTCTTAGTCTCTTTGGATGGTCTTAGGTCTCGTCAATCCCTCTCTCACTCTAGATCGCCTCCTGCCTCATTGCTCCATTTTTCACTCTCACTCTTGGTCACCTATGACCTTGTTGCTTGCTCTTAAGTCTTATGCCTCTTTCGAAGTGGTGACTTTTCGATCGATTCCACGAAATCAACAAACAGTTCTAGGTTCTAATTTTTTGTAACTGGTCCTTAGTAGATAGTTCTCGATCCCAAGGTATGAACATCCCATCCTACAACTGATCAACCTTAGTAGTAACACTTAAATTCAAATGAGAAAAAAAAATTAAACAGATAAGTACACAAATAATCTATAAATATTTGTCAAATGTGTAATATTATGATCCCCTAAACTTTCGATATATATCGAACTAATCATTTAATTATATGAAAATATTTAATTAATGAAATAATAATATTATACATTTTCATATAACTCAGAAAATAAATTAAATATGTAATTTAAATTTTAAAATTATATTAAATAAATTAAAATTTTGGAGATAGCAATCAGGTTCAATCAAGAAATACACAGAGAGCGAAGCAGAAACGAGAGGAGTAGCGTGTGGAAGTCGAAAAGCGTCCTCTTCCTCGACATTTCTTGGAGAAAACCCCAACTTTGGACAAAGCTTAGGGCAAAGAATCTCCTCTCTCTCTCTCTCTCTCCCTCTCTCCCCTCTACACAGAAACTGAAAGAGATCACTTTCTCACTCGCCACCGTCGTCTCCTTCAACGAGAGAGACCCGCCGACATCGTCTTCCGGCGGAGAAGCGATGGCGTCGCCGATGGACCTCCTCCGATCCAACCTCTCCCGGGTCCGGATACCCGAGCCCACCACCCGCATCTTCAAGCAGGAATGCTGCGTCTCCTTCGACACCCCGGTACCCACCCTTCGCCTCGGACTTCGCGCTAGCCTCTGTCAAAACCTCCGCTTCGCTTCGCAGATGATCGCGAGGTTTCGGTGTCCTCGATGGTTCTTTACTGCTCTAGCCGGTGTCTCCTGTGTTCATCTCGCGGACTGTGCTTAGGGTTTTAGTTTCGTTTTGGGGGCCCCGGTTTTCGACATCAATGTACGGTCGCGGCCGAAAGTGGCGTTGTGCCCCTTTTAGTTTTATACGGGAGTTATCGAGAGTAGCTGTGATTGTGGATTCTTACTTGGGTTGATCGGTTAATGGTTCTTGTTTCGCCGGCCGCAGAAATCCGAAGGCGGGTTGTTCGTCGACATGAATAGCTTCCTCGCTTTCGGGAAGGAGTTCGTGGACTGGAACTTTGGGAAGACGGGGAATCCTGTATACTTGCATATTAAGCAAACGAGGAAGTTGGTTTCCGAAGATCGGCCGTTGAAGAAACCGACTCTATTGGCGATAGGTACTCTTTGATTGCACTGTGGATTTGGTTTGTCATTTGTCTTTGGACATCGTTCCACATGCTTCGCCGATTCCTTCTTTCTGTTTATGTTTGGCTGGCCGTTTGCTCATTACTCGTTATTGTTCAATTTCCATCATCATTTTGTTAACAATTGGAAATCCCAAGGATCGTGGTTAACCTTACCTGTGCAGAATAAATGATTTTTTTTGCCCATGGCACTCCTTCTTGATCCCTAAATGCTTGCTGGAGCTTTGAAGGAGCTGCTCTAAAGCTTTGAATCAAGAGAACCTGGTGCTAGAGGGTATATGGAGAAATTCTTGCAGAATACAATTTTGGAATATAATGTTTTTTCCTTGGATGAGTTAAACTGGTCCTAGTCAGCAGGTTCCTGTTGTTCGATTTGCATTCCTACTTTGTGTTTCTCTTTCAAGCAGGTTTCTCATTCATAACCTGTCTCTGTGAACGGCAATGGTAATGGTCAGCAGTAGTCTGCCACTAGATGCCCTAGTTTCATCACATTTCGTGCAGATCCTCAGAGCATCTGGATGAGAGCATTTAACTGAGAGGAACTGACACTACTAAAGCAGGAGACACTATTATGCTGAAAATTTTGTTTTAGAGAGGCTGATGCTCTCCCCTGTGACATGATGTAGGCCCAAGCAACAGGAAAAACTTCCTGTTATTTGTTTGGGTTATGTTTGTTATGTGATGCTTTTAAAAGTAGACTCACTAACATAGTAGTTTGAGGCTGGAAGCTCTGCTTGCAATGTGCCTATCCTTATTTGCTCCTTTTTTTCTTAATATGATGAGAAATGCGTATGCTGCTGTCGGTGTCATGGATATTTATCTATTTGTCCTACTTGTAGGCATTGATGGGGGCTTTGACAATGGTGAACCTGAATATGAAGAAGCCTATAGCATAATAATATTACCTGGATATATATCACTGCCATTTCCTTCAGTGGAATTGCCAGAGAAGGTGCTCCTTGACTCTTCCTCCTTCAGTGCGTTTTCATGCACCGATTTTACTAGTGTCCCTTTAAGAAAGCCTCTCTGGTAAAATGTCAGGTACAGTATGAGTCTTCATTCGTACTTTTTTTTGTAGGTAAGGTTGGCTGTCGATGCCATTTTGTTGGCTGAAGGTGCTGAGAGGAAAGAACAAGTTGCTGCCTGGGTAGCAGATAAGAAGCAAGTTAGTCAATATGCCACAAACTTGCAACAGATTGACAATGGTGTTGTCGTTCCTCCTTCTGGTTGGAAATGTTCCAAGTGTGACAAGACAGAGAATCTATGGCTCAATTTGACTGATGGAATGATTCTGTGTGGACGGAGAAATTGGGATGGAACTGGTGGCAACAATCATGCCGTTGAACATTACAAGGAAACTGGCTACCCTCTTGCTGTGAAACTTGGCACTATAACTGCTGATCTGGAAGGAGCAGGTAATGCAGCCAAGTGATAAACATGCTTACAAACAGGTGGATGAGGCATTCAATACCGCCAAAATGAGAGTTAGTTGAGCAATAGAGATTTTTTTATAGTTTTTTAAAAAGCATTTGAAAAGAAACCTAGTTACCTTCAAAAGCTCTCTTGTGTTGCTCTTCCTAAACCAACCAAAAGACAGAAAGACTATGGGGACCTATAGAATCTACAACAAGGGATTTGATACCCTGCTATACCTATAATTCTTGCGTAATAGACTCATTAAATCCCACCTTGGGTCTAAAATGGCATGAGATGAAGTTTAAAACTAAAAGAGATTACTTAAAAGTAGGCTTTTGGGTAGTAGAATGCTCAGATGATCGTTGGATAGATTTCACTCATGAGTAGAAATGGTAAGGGGATTGCATGGGATGGACGATGTATTCTTTGGAGTGGCAAATGGACAATTTGTTGGTTTTTGGTTGGCTGTTGAAGTTTTTATCATTCCGGTTGCAAGAGTTAAGAGAAATCTTAGTTTTGTGTATGTTTTGGTTTTTACTCATGACAAAAAGCTCAGTTTTGGTGAATTTTTGGAGTTATACTAGCATTGGCTCTTAAGATTTGTGAAGTGCTTCCAGAGTCGGTCATATTTACAGTGCTTGACCTGGTTATTGGGCAGCAGAGAATTCCGTGTTCGATGAAATCTAATTTATTGCATTGTGGCAGCTCAGACGTTTTCTCATATCCAGAGGATGAAGGTGTTTTGGACCCACATTTAGCGCAACATCTGGCATTTTTTGGCATTGATTTTTCATCATTACAAAAGGTACGGTTTTTGTTAGAGCTGATAGTGATTTGGCTTTTCTGGTCAATTTGTCGGATGCGATTTGAGATATTTAGAGAGAAAGTGGATTATCCTTGTTATTCAATATTTTCCATAATCCCACTTATTCTAATGGAACTTATAATGGCATGGTCACTTGTTTACTTGTTCTGAATTCACAATGTATTTGGAAGTGGGGAACTGTTGGAATACCTAAAACCATGAAAATGTTTAAATAAAGAAGCCCAACTCTAAGAGTTGATTGAGAAAGCTCTCAAATATGGTAATCATAACAAGCACGAGAACATTAAAGAAATGAATTGCTTCTTTACGTATAATTCCTTATTTTCTATCTATGCCATTGCTTCATACTGTGTTGAACATTTTTTTAAGGATGAATATTAGTCTAGGTGTTTAACTACTTAATGCTTCAGCGATAAGATGCTTGAGTTAGCTTGAAAGCGTGAATTATTCAACAATCTAATCTCGTGGAAAGGTCCATGGCTATGGAATTGCATGTATGTCCTAATTTCAAACAACTTTGATTGATATCTTAGCTGACCATCTGGTTATGTTTACCTATCTTAAAAATGGTAATACAGTTGTGTTTCAAACTTTATATAACATACTTAGTTGAGTTCTCAGTTGAATTTATAAATATTTGGCTTATCCATTTCATGATGTATGGTCATGAGGTGTCGTCTTCATTTTCTTGCTAACGAAGCTTACATTTCATACTCTTGTGAGAATCAACTGTATGCAGCATAGAGGCTTTCTATTCTTCTTCTCGATCAATATGATGCCTGTGAACTCGTTGTGTGGGTTTTCAGTCTATTGATTTCTTGCTTGCTTTTGTGATTTTCTGCTACATGACAAGAGTGCTCTCATTATGTAGACTGAAATGACTACAGCCGAAAGGGAACTTGACCAAAACACTAATTTTGATTGGAACCGAATTCAAGAAAGTGGACAGGAGGTTGAACCATTATTTGGTCCAGGTTACACAGGACTTGCCAATCTTGGTAACAGGTAATGATTTTTGGGATGCGGCATTTAAGTTTCTGCTTTCCTTTGTTTGCTTTTTTTTTTTTTTTTTGGCCGAATATTCATTTCCTTATTGAGTTTATGTGCAGCTGCTACATGGCTGCGACCATGCAAGTTGTATTCTCAACCCATTCCTTTTGTGCACGGTCAGTTGGTCCTTTATCTTTGAAATGACATCAATTCCATAACCTATGTTTTCAGTACTTATTGAGTTTATTGCTTGATGATATTGTAATCAGGTACTACATGAATCAAAGCCTGAAATTGGCTTTTGAAAGGGCTCCTGCTGATCCAACTGTTGACTTGAACATGCAGTTGTAAGTGGTTAATGGCATAGTGATGCTTTTGTAATTCTTCACACGAAATATAGTATTTTTGTTTTCTTGCTGCCCAATAAAAATAACAAAAAATAACAGGATGTTGTATGACTTGCTTTGGCATTCTGCAATTTGTTCTTCTTAGTGCTCTATGCCTTTGTACTATGAAATACACATTCATGAGTCTCCTTCAGTCATGCTGAGTACCAGCCTTGGCTACTTCTCTTTTGAAAGCACACGGATGAATGTGTTCCTCTCTTTTCAATGAAATGGTGACACATGCAGTTGAGTTTAGAGAAGTTATCGACAAGATGTATTGGACATTTGGCCCTGGTGAATTATGCTGATGTTTGGTTGTATGTGTCAGGACAAAGCTTGCTCATGGTTTGCTGTCTGGCAAATACTCTATTCCAGTACCTGAGGTAAAAGCTATATTTACATTTTTTCCCCTTTTGCTACATGTCATATCTCCTTGCCCTTAATTAGTAAATTTTCCTATGTTCATTCTCCCAGAAGGATGATGATGCAAATGTCTCAAAAGGCTCTGTAAGCTTTCTTGCCAAGATTTATTTCTTGATCATCGGCGATTTATTGGTGGAAATCCTAAGTTCACGTCAGGGTGTTATGTGCATTTGAAACTTCTAGAGTTGACTTCAACTGGCCATAAAATTGCAGTGATATCTTTTCTATATTATGGATCCTTTGAGCACACATCTTTTTTTGCACACCTGGATTTTTTTTTTTTTCTTAATGTCCTTTCCAAGTCCCTACATTTTTATTCTTGATTCTTTTTTTCTTCTTCTTATATTCCTTATTTTTAACAGTTTCCTTATCATTATTTCATTTGTGTTTTTCTTGCTTGCAAATTTATAGAGGCAGGAAGGGATAAGGCCTCGTATGTTCAAGGCTGTTATTGCTGCCAGCCACCCTGAATTTTCATCAATGAGACAGCAGGTATGCCTGCTTATTAAGCTACAAACCATGCTGTATGTGAAGCTGTAGGTGATTTACGTCATGTCGTAGTAAAAAATCTGTTTGCATTTGGTTGGATATCAGTTTTCTTGAAATCTAACTGTGTAACAATATCTCCTCATGTACTTTGGTCAATGTTTTTTTGCTGCTTTTTCATTTTATTTCTACTTTTGACACCTATTCCTTAGGATGCTTTGGAATTTTTCCAACACTTTCTTGATCAAGTTGAGCGAGCTCATGTGGGGAATCTTGAGGATCCCTCGAGATGTTTCAAGTTTGGTATTGAAGATCGGATATTGTGCCCATCCGGGAAGGTCACTTACAGTAGAAGGCTTGACAACATTCTCTCTCTAAATATTCCACTGCATGAGGCCACGAATAAAGGTAAATATTCCTTCTTTTTCACTTTTAATTAGTAAGTGTTTATGTTGTTAAGATGGTCCTATTGTTTGCTTATCCAGCGCAATTAGAAGCATTCTACAAGTTAAAAGCCCAGAAAGTATCTGAGGGAAAGGAAGTGTAAGTTCGATAAGTCTTATTTTTCAGGTGCTCATCTTTCATTCATGATAGAACATGTTTATTGAGAATGATATGCTGGCAGATCTAGTGATGAAATTGTACGCCCAAGGGTTCCTCTAGAAGCATGCTTAGCAAACTTTTCAGCTCCAGAGGAGGTCCAGGATTTCTACAGCTCTGCCTTGAAATCGAAGACGACAGCTATAAAGTGAGCTTCGTGACCTTTCAAACTGTGGATCATTTTGGCTGTCATTTGATTAGCTGTAATATCAATGTCTTTGTATGGCATTGATGTAATAATGTACGTCATGATGAACAATCAAACGCTTAGTTGGGCACATGTTTGGCTGAATAGTAGAAAATAGGCATGGAGTTGTTCTTGCTTGCCATTTCTTGTGATCGTTGTGATATCCAAGCCACAAGTTTCCTCTTGATAAATCTTTATTATCCAGTCGACAAGGTGTTTCACATTGAAAGTTGCAGGCTTTAAGCTGTATACTCTCCCACTGTGCTGCTGAAGACTGTTGATTCTATAGAATTTTATATTTCAAAGATCCTTTAAATTTATAAAGTCCATAGTTTATCCACTCTTCTCCTTATGATGCACCCATCATTGCTCAATGATTCTGAGAAGAAAAAAAATTACCTTTTACAGAAACACCAGATACAGAATTGCTTGCAGCACCACTTTACTAACAATAAATCCACTATAAAATTACAGGACAGCTGGTCTAACATCATTTCCTGACTACTTGGTGCTTCACATGCGGAAATTTGTGATGGAGGAGGGATGGGTACCAAAAAAGCTTGGTATTTTGCATTCACTTGTGTTTATAATTTTGTCCATCTGAGAATCTGGTTGACTGTTTTTCCTTTCTGTCTTTTGATCAGATGTGTATATAGATGTCCCAGATGTTATAGATATCAGTCGCATGCGGAGCAATGGCCTTCAGCCTGGTGAAGAGCTGCTACCAGAAGGTGACTGGTGACATAATTAAAAGTGTTACACTTTTATTATCCAAACTAGTAGGGTGCCACTGTTTTCTTATGAATTTTCATATTCACGATTCAGATTTCTCCTCTCATTCCAATTAGGAACTTGTATGTTATCGAGAAATTATTATGAGAAAGATATATGAGCTGGCCATAGAGTTCCTACATTTCTTTTGGCCCATTTCCGGTGGCTGCCTTCTCTGTAATAGACTATAACTTGACCAATTCTTGTGTATTTTATTGACAGTCTATTATTTTGTGCATTACAGTTGCTGAGGATGAGGTGGGATCAACTAAGCTTGTGGCCAATGAGGATATTGTTGCTCAACTTGTATCAATGGGATTCAACTATCTGCACTGTCAGAAAGCAGCAATACGTACCTCAAATGCCGGAGTAGAGGAGGCTATGAATTGGTTATTGACGCACATGGATGATGCTGGTATGTAGCTGCTACCTTGGTGGATTTTGTTGCTTTAGAGCCTCCACTCTCTGCAGTTAAAGTGAAAAGGACCATGATCCTAATAAGTTGTAACTTAAATGGTTTCAGATATAGACATCCCTATATCTGAAGCAGATGTGACTCCTGCAACTGCATCATCTACAGTTGACCCATCAAAAGTTGAGACCTTGGTTTCATTTGGTTTCTCAGAAGAAGTAGCGAGGAAGGCACTCAAAGCATCAGTATGGATTTTGTTACCCTTTGTTGTTTGCATTCTCTTATTCTTCTTCCTCATCTTTTTTTGGAAGATGTACAACAGCATATTTTACATGGATGTTGCTGAAGATAATCTAAAGATTAAATTGTATCGATTGTGCTGGGTATAACTTCTTCTTCTTCTTCTTCTTTTTTAGGGTGGTGATATTGAAAAAGCAACAGATTGGATTTTCAGCAATCCAGATGCCTCTGCCTCGTCTGATGTTAATGCCACCACATCGAACTCTACATCGAGTTCAAGTGACGCAGGATTGCCTGATGGAGGAGGGAGTAAGTGCCTCATCACTTTGATTAAATCTTATGCTTTAAGATCTCTCAGTTTGTTTCACATGGCTGAAATACTTTATTCTGGTAGAAGATGTCTAGCTTGCTGGGTGTCTGTTTTGTTCAATCACTAGCTGCAGATCATTTGTTCTAGCCATAATCACGCATCTAGCTTACGCAGGCTTTTGAGTCAACTTTTCTGGCTTCTTTCTTTGTGGTTATTTTTACTGATTTTAGATGACATTGTAAATGATTCTTTGTTACTGTATAGCTCTTAGTGCCCTGCTCTCCCATCTGTCGAGCTTAGAATTGGGTGGGTTTATTTTCTCCTAAGATGATCACACATCATATGAAAAAGATTCAAAGGCTGTGTGACATTGAATATTAACTTATGTTCTTTTTTTTTCCTTTTTTTTTTTTTTTTAATCGACGCTTCCTATCCTAGTGGGTAAGTTGCCCCTCTCAATTTGAGTTTATTGCCTGTTTCCCTCTCTGACGAGACATTCATATTTTTCCCTCTCTTCAATTGCCATTGAAATGAAACTGGATTGGTGAGCCACATTGGAACCTCCACACATTGATATGAAAGATCTCACATCACTTCAATTTGATTGGTGAACATTTTCTTTAGTTGGGTAAATTTTACCAAACATTTTCTTTAGTTGTGATTGGTGAACAGTCTAGATATAATTTCTCTAGCACATCACTTCAATTTGATTGGGCCATTGATATGCAGGATACAAGCTTATTGGATTGGTGAGCCACATTGGAACCTCCACACATTGTGGTCACTACGTTGCTCACATACTGAAAGATGGTAGATGGGTAATCTTCAATGATCAGAAGGTCGGAGCGTCTGTGAACCCGCCCAAGGATATGGGTTACTTGTACTTCTTCGAGAGACTGAATAGCTGAAGACATGTCAGTGACTTAGCATCAGGGATAAGATATTTAAGGATGCCTTAATGTGGATTTGGAAACGAAGCAGTATGTGGTGCGGCTTTAAAACTCTGGGTCCTTTCTGGGTTTGAGGGGTAAACTCGGCATCCTCATTTGGTTCGTAATTCGTATGGACTAACTTCAGCAAGACCCTGCGGCGACATATTTAACGTTTACGGGCTGGGGTCCCTTCTCTTGGGGACAAAACGTCATATTCGTTACATGAATTAGGATATATCGTTGAGGCAAATTTGAGGCATGATGAATTTTTTGGATCATGTGTCTTAAAATGGGTATTTATCTTCTATCCAAGAGACTCGGAATCTCTCTCTCATTCTCTCTTGAGGTGTGTGATATGACATGGTGGGCTCCCGAAGACATTTGAATATTAAGTAGCATGCGAGTTCATCAATCATGTAACTTGATATGGTGCTAGATGTTGATGGGTCGCAAACGGTCGAACCGGATGTAGCATGCTTACGTATGCGTAATATATATACTTAAAATGCGGTTTCTCCAAATAGAGCACAAAGACTTCGGCCTTGTTTGGTTCGGCTTTTGAAATGGGGTTTGGGACTCTAAAGTCTTCTGGCAAAATGCAAATGCGACGATTTTGGTAAGATGCAATTGGATTTCCAAATGGCTCTAAGGGCCTTTTGGTCAATTTTCTAGACGATTTTGGTAAGATGCAATTGGATCTCCAAATGGCTGGCTTTTAACCCAAAGTAATTTCGGAGGTATTTTGGGAAGTAGCATTTTTAGAATGCAAATCCATGGTACTGTTCATCTTCTCCAAAATTACCTTACGGAAAAGACGATCGGAGGTCGACGATTGCCGGCCAAAGGGTCGTGTGCGCTGGCGACCGTCGCTTGAGGGTTGCCTGACCTCGATGACCATTGGCGACGCTTGGGTCACGCGACCCGGGCGACTAATGGCTTGAATTGCGTGTCCAAGCGACTTGGCTTGGGGTACGGTTGCTTGACCTAGGTGATAGTCGAACCCAGGCAAGCCAAACCCAAGCGAGCAACGCTTGGGTTCACTTGTTGCTTGGGGTTGCCTGGGTCGCGCGACCTCAGGTGACCATCGCTTGAGGTGGTCACTGGTCACGTGACCTTAGACGACAATTTCGAGTGCCGAATTTGGCCATACGGCGGTCCAACAGCTAGATTCGACGGTCCGGTGGCCAGACTGCGAAAAAAAAATATAAATGTTTTTTTGTTTTTTTAATTTAATAAAAGTTCTTTACAAATGTAAATTTTACCAAATGGCATTTTGGTCAAAGTTGTTTCTCGATACACTTTAGAATTACAATTCACCAAACATTATTTGCATTTTGGAAAACCTCATTCATCTAAAAATATTTGCATTTTTGCAAATACATTCCCCAAAAGCTGAACTAAACAAGGCATTTTGTTTGGTTTGTCGATATGATCAAAGTAGATGGGTGTGGACTTTAGTCTTGTAAGAATGGTGCATGCGTACCTTTTTTCCAAAGCGTAACGTCAAATACCGCATTCCAATTTGGGGTTTTTCCCCCTAATAATTTTTATTTTCTTGCAAGAACCAAAGGACTTAACATGGGACGCGGAAAAGATCCATGATACATAGATGTTATCTCCAATATGTGGCTCTACAACATTGTCAACCATACAGTCTCCTTATCTTATCAACTTTTTTGGTTCCTGTTCTCTTAACATAACTCTTAGCGGACGCTCCTCCAATCCAACCAACACCAGCACTGCCAACCGTCTCTGATTCTTTCCAAGAATCTTAGCCATGGCCGCCTCAACTCTCTCTTCCCCAGCTCCTTCTCAGGTAATGCACCGTGTTATTTGTCTGGCAACTGCCCTGTGATTGTCCAAGCACGTCAAGGGCAAAGCTCTTCGATGTGAAATGTCAGGCGAAATGAAAAAGGAAGGAACATTTTCTTTAGTTGTGAGATCTTTCGGATAACTGAAATAAGGATATGTGTGCTTTGGGGTTTGCCTTTTCAGCTTTGTTCGAGTGAGAATGGCATGTTCTGTGCATCATCATCACAAGCACTGATGGTGAAGCCAACAAGGACATCTGTGGTGGGGAAGGACAAGGGAGTGAAGATTACATGCCAAGCCACGACCATACCGGCAGACCGGGTGCCGGACATGGGAAAGAGGCAGCTCATGAATTTGCTGTTGTTGGGTGCTATTTCTCTCCCCACTGCTGGCATGTTGGTCCCCTATGCCACCTTCCTTGCTCCACCTGGGTAAGTTGTTACCATGCTCTTTCCACAGATTTTGCAATTGCTCTGCAACAAGGATCTTTAATTGGGATTGTATTCTGACCAGTGTGGAGAGTGGGGGTTAGATTCTCTCTTCTTGCCGCTCCAAATTCTCTGTTTCTGTAGCGAGTTTTTGAAATTGCTCTGTACATAGGATGCATCATGTAATTGCTCCTACCATTTCGACATTTAAGCGAGTCAAGCGAGTACAATTTGCACATAGATTCCGCAATGGATTCTGTCATGTTGGATTGATGCAAATTTAGGCGAGTTAATTAATGATCTAGTTTTTGCTTGATGGCTGGTATGACGGTCTCTTGGAGGGGTCAGTTATTTGCGTTAATTTACTTCTCTATAAGATATGTCCAGTCATTGACTTGCTGGACCATGTAGCTGTCTCGACAGTAATGCCTGTAGAATTATCACGCACTAGGGGAGTGATCATGTATGTATGCAGTTGATCTTGATCCATTACACTTGTGGGGTCAAACAGTCATCAGTTTGTCTTCTGGATTAGTTGCTGTTTTATTCCTGGCAAATACCGTTCCTTAACTCTCTGATTCTGACAATTGTCTCTTCTGTGAATCGAGCAGAAGGAAAGGTGCTGGTGGTGGTACTGTGGCAAAAGACGCGATCGGAAATGATGTTATTGCTGCCGAATGGCTCAAAAACCACGGTCCTGGTGACAGGACACTAACTCAAGGATTGAAGGTGCCTTCCAATCTCTGAATATTTTGGAAAATACGATCACAATGTTTAGTCACTAGGGCTTTGCTCCTTGGCAATACCTGGTTAACATAATCTGAAAGAAGAAGATACGTTCAACCGACAAAAAGCTCTTGTTCTGCAAGACTTTCATCATCCATTGGCATTGGTGAATTTTTTTTTTGTCGGACGTGATCACAAGTCCCGGAAGGGTTTTCCATTAAAATTGAAAAGCATCTTCGAGTTACATAGGCTACTTCAGGAAAGCACACTATGTTGTGCTGCACAAACCGGTCCCTTTTTACTTAATTCTTTAGCCATATGGTCTCAAGTTGCAGTCAAGTTCGTTTTTATTTCCATACGTCACCTTCTACACGCTGCCTGTTTCATCCAAACTCGACACTCTTCCAATTACAGGGAGACCCGACCTACCTTGTTGTGGAAAGTGACAAAACGCTGGCAACATACGGCATCAATGCGGTGTGCACGCATCTCGGTTGTGTTGTGCCATGGAATGCCGCTGAGAAGAAGTTCATCTGTCCTTGCCACGGTTCTCAGTACAACAACCAAGGGAGGGTTGTTAGAGGACCTGCTCCTCTGGTAAAACCACTCAAATTCCTAATCTCAACATTAAGCTCCTCTGTCACACTCTTAAGCACTGTATCGACTAAATCGATGTTTTCGATCCCGTTTTGGAACAGTCGCTGGCCTTGGCTCATGCAGATATTGATGGTGGAAAGGTAGTTTTTGTCCCATGGGTTGAGACCGACTTCAGAACCGGTGAAGCTCCATGGTGGGCATAGCATAGGGCCACTTCATCTATAACAGTTCCAGTTTGTCCTTCCGTCTTTCAGGCACTTTCACTTCCTTTCAGCAAGGAAGATCATTTGCTCAACCAATTGTTGATGCATGCCTAAGCAAAACTTGCAGGCAGTCATTTTTATTTTTTATTCAACTATAAATTCATCATTGTTTTCACAAACTGAGATTCTCTTGGCTGCAATTATCATCTCAAAATTCGTTAATCTTCTGTCCTGATGCCAATTTATATGATCGACCATCTTCAACATTTGGATTTCTTCATGTGCGCCTTATTCACTCAAACCGGACCAAGAATGTTGAATCATCGCACTAAGGCTTTTTCTCGAGCCACCTCCAGCACTTACATCTGTTTGCTCCACTAATCATCGGGTGAGTTTGATAAGACGACTATTACACCTGATGGAGAATAGTCGAGCCATGCAAACATTTCATTGGAAATGAGCAGTTTTTTTTCTTTTAGGGAAGTAAGTAGGCTCTCACATCACCAACATTCAATTGACCATTGACTATTTTGATGGCGCTGAAATTTCATTGGGAACTTGGTAACTCACTATTGCAATGAGATGCCGGGAAACTATTTGACCATTGTTCACGCTGTAAATGAAGATTTTCAGTTCAAGGATTCGATTAGAAAGGCAGTGAAGTAATCAACTGGAACATGTTTGGTAGATTACCTTCTCAACAGTTGCATCCTCAAAAATGCTATTACACCGACAGGCATGTGTTCTAGCAGTACAACAGGAAAAGTCCCGATGAGAAAGAAAAGAAATGCGAAGTGCGCTCATTCAATGACAAAATAAGTATCAGCCTTTCCTCTAAATATATGAAAGTAAGGCCTATTAAAAAAAGAAAATCCTGTAAAGAAAAGAAGAATAATAGGAGAAAATAGAAAAAAGAAAGAAAACAACGAACGCCTAAGGAGACTATCGAACCGGCCATTCACTTTTATTCACTGAAGAATGTATGAGGAGATTGCGGCCTTCTATGGAGCCATGAGACCTTCAATGGTGTAAAAGAGAGACTCTGCCCAATCGACTTTAAATAACAATGTTTGCAAAGTGTTCATAACATCATATTCTGGATCCAATTTGCGCTGCCATCCCTGGAGGAGGAAAAAGAAGACCCTTCTGAGGCATATATCTTATAAGATTACGCAAAATATCTCGGCAAGCAAGCATGTCACTGACCAAGAATATACTCATGACATTTTCATATTTGTTCCATGATCATGCTATCGGCTAAAGAAATAGCTGGCAGTGTCACAAGGGTGAAGGAAAGCAATTGCCACTTTTAGGATTTTGTCGGAAATATCAAGAATATGAAGAATCTCATATACATCTCCCGTACAAGCACCCAAAGGGCTCTTATGAAACCTTGGACAACTGTTATGAGAACTTTTTGATAGTCTTTTAGCAAAAAGCCTTTGATGATGCAACCTATCACCTCTCCAAAATATTTCATACTTGGGATGACTTTCTTTTGGCACTATAATACTAAATATTCATACTCAGTGAAAACCATATCTCCATAGGAAATAAACAAAACTGATCTGAGCACAGCCGCCACATCTGCATTAATACAAATGTCACCTTTGTAAAGCTACAACTGACAAGGCCATATACTGGGAGAAGCAAACTTCTAATGTGCTCAAAGAGACTACAGAATCATTTGGCACAGACCATCATGGGAAGTTGTTTTCAAGCTTCATTGATAAGAAAGATGCACTTTTCTCTCAGAAAAGATATTAATGATTTCAAGAAAATGCTAAAGTTTACCTCCAGAACCAATGTTGTTACCATCACGGTACAAACATTGCCATCAATATTGACTCTATGACGCCTGACATTCTCAAGTAGTTGATGCATGCAATCGGCTGGATGAACATCATTAGCTTGCTGGGAGCCCCAATAAGTGAAAGACTTTTCTACATCCTGATAAACCAACAACACATTTTCTCATAGATGTCAATATGAATGAGAATTGAGAATACCATCAATCAATCTGTTATTTGGATAATCCTCAACATACTAGTATGTAATTGCCACGTGATCATATGCTCCATAGTTTAAGCCTCAAATGATAAAACCGAAAAGTCAATAAATTCAAGGGCCATTTGCTTTATGAGGAACTAAAATCATTAAGGAACCAAAAACTTACTGGCAAGCAAAAGCTACATAATGAATATGTTACCTTTATAAAAGCTCTTGGATCAGGGCAACTTTGCTTTCTGGACAATCTCAGTGTGTATTCGGCAGCACTCCGACCATCTCGAAGAGCTACAGCCTTAAAAATTCTAGCAAATTTATCCGGTCTCTTTTGCATAGTTCGGCAGTCATTCCCACATCAAGGAAGATGACATGAGGCCTTGATCCGAAGGGTTGCCTCTGTGACAACTTATTACCAGTTACTCGAACTAGAATGTTCCCAGGATGCATGTCCGCATGTACAAAGTTGTCGACCTGGAAAAGGGTAGAAAAAATCTCAGAAACAAATTAGAGAATGCGGCAGCAGGTAATAAGTTCAGGTATGACAGGAGCTTAAAACACAGAAACGGGAAAAAAAAATGAACAGGTAAAGAGCTTCTCTAGCATAATTCAAGAGGTCAATCAATATCATATACAAGAGAAATAATAATGTATATGGAAAGTCAGAAAGACATGATCTCAAACTTGGGAAAAGGATATCTAATGGGCAAGGTAACACCCATTTTCACCAGACACTTAGTCAGCTATTTGCCCAAAGTATTATGAGTTTGTCAATTTTTTCACCACAAAAGCAGTTCTATTAAAACAACCATGCACCCCTAACTGTCACAAACTACTCAAACCAATATAAGTGGTCTGACTTTGCCACTGGGCACACAAATTATCATGCTGTCATGCTGCATGATTCAGAAAATATGCAACAGTAATGTCAAATATTCTTCAAGTCAGCAATTAGGAATTCAACTTAGTTCTCCACATGAATTATGAATCTCATGATCCATGACGCTAGAAACATGATTGAACAGGAACAGAACAGAAAAAACTGGGTTAATTTTATATCTGGTGTGGTCCACTACACCTTACGATAACCTGCATTTGCATTACTAAAGTTTGTTTGTTGTTACCTAATGCACTGAATTTCAATTTTAATTGTACATTGACCATCAGTAGATCAATTTTCTATTACAAATCCAACAAGGCTGCCTAAATGTACCATCTAAGATTACAGATTACATGTCCATAAGCAATCATGTAGAATTTCAGCAGAAGCACCAAAGTGGCATCCATTACAAGTAAATCAAAGTTTAATGCATTTGACAACAGCAGTTAAAGCTCAGTTCCCTAGATGAAAATAATCTGAAAGTACAATGGCCAAGTGTCAAATTTATCTAGAAAAACCACACTAGTCAAAAGGTCATAACACACATGAGTAATAAGATCATATCCAAGTCAAGGAATCTGCTCTGAATAGAGATGACACATGTACGGAAATTTACCAAGAGCATCTTTAGAAGAGCATGTGTTCCTATATGAGCAAGGGCAGTTTTAATTGCTTCATGCCCTTTAAGTTCCTCAACATAGTGAAGAACACTTTCACCTGGTTCAAAAGTTTCCACCAGAACAGCAGGGTGCACAAGGGGATAAAGAGGCTTGGGGAACGAGACATCCTTCCATTTGCGGAAGTTGTAGATAAACCGGCTCAAATGAGCTGCTTCCCTGGCAAGATCGACTTGGGACATCATGAAAGCAGCAAATTGCTGTAGGCTCTCATCCAATCTCATCCATTTCAAAGCAGGAATGAACTTTGACACTTTAGCGACAAAATTAATTATTGCAAAGTCCCTTCTTATTGCCTCACCAACACCAGGATGCCGAACCTTCACAGCCACCACCATTGGCTTCATATGCTGGCCATGGTATCTATACTTCAGAACTGCTTTGTGAACTTGTGCCACACTTCCAGATGCTAGAGGTTCTTCCTCAAACGACTCAAAGATCTCATACAGCTTGCGGCTGAATGCCTTTTCAATTGTTTTCTTTGTGTAGGGAAACTGTGAGATGGTGCTTTTGTATGGAGTTCTGCCAGCTCATCGCAAAGATCTTTTGCAAAAGATCTGGTCTTGTGCAGCCCACTGACCCCATTTTATAAATGCAGGGCCAGCCTTCTCTAATGTAGAATGGACTAGCTGAATCCATCTTCTCTGAACTGCACACCTAGAGTATCTACCAAGGGAGCCATGGATATGCAAGGCCAGAACAACATGGCTAGATAGATCGCTCTGACAATTATAATAACAACTTCTAGGATTGAAAAAAAGAAATGAAGTCAAATAAACGCGCCCATCTTGTGCATTCATATACATAGTACTCCTCGGTGGAACGCGCTCTGCTTCTGCCCATGCTCGCTCTGCCCAAACAAGCTCCCCAATTATAAAGGCAATGACTCCAGGAGAAATAAGGTTTGATCGTGTCAAAGCGAGGCTCACAGCACCAGCAATTTTACTGATCAAGGGTAAAGCAGGCCCATTGTTGCGATATAACAGAGAGAGCCTCTTCCAAGCAACTAGAGCATGGTTTGAAATGGTAAAGCTGCAACTTCTAGAGAATACTCCTTTTGCTTTATAGACTCTATAAGGGTAATATTCTCTCAAAGGGAGTTTATAATGACAGTTGAAGTGGTGGGAGTAATGTTGATGACCAACCTTACAGTAGGTTGCGAGCTTAATCTGTCCTGAATAACTGGTCTTCAGGTACGGAAGCAGGGGACGAGCAACCCTCTTTATATTCTGGAAAACCAAATATCTGCATTCATGGGTCGAAAATTACGTAGTTAACTTTCTGCATTCACCAGAAAAGACCGGGTACAACTCACCAAGATCGAAACAGACACCGAAAATTCACTCCCATCGTGGCTATAATTCCTTTACCCTTTATTTGCTTGACATAAATGATGGTGTAACTAGATGTGCAAGATGAGTTACTCGATTGGATGACGAACCTCAAGGATGCATTCGGCCCGGAATTAGACTAGAATGTCCAGAACATAATCAAGAGACGCCATTTCCCCCGAAACATTATTGCACAGAAAGTGACGCAGGCACTTAACGATGAGGACGCATATTCAAACGCCGTTCATAATCGAGGAAGAACCCACATTCAGCACTTCCCAACAAAAAAGAAATCTTTTTGTTTATCTCCCAACGTGTATTGTTCCTTTTCCCTCGAGTTACGTTTCGGATTCACATTACCCATTTCAGTCAGCATTCCCAATCCCGATTTCCTTTGCCTTTTCAATTCATCTCGACCGGGAACAGAGCCTCGTGATTTGAACCTTAGCAATGGAGCCTACCAACCGAGCTAGAGAGAGAGAGAGAGAGAGAGAGGGTCACCTTGACATGGCGATGGAGAAACCCGGGATCAATACCGTCCGAAATGAGCAGATGCACCGCACCAATCGCCAGCATCTTTCCTCGAGGACGGCGGTGCTCCGTCCACCATCAGCGGGAGCGCCTCAGCCCTCCGCCGCAGCCATCGGCGGCGCCACGGCGGATCATCACGGCGGAGTAAACGCCGCTGGAATCGATCGATTTTCGGGAGGGGAGCGGACGGGGGCGGTGGTGGGAACTCGTCGGCTGGTGGCTGGCGGCGGTGACACGAGAATGGAATAACGAATTCGGATCGTGGGGCTCTGCGTCCGCGTCGGGGGTGTAGCGATAGCAGCAGGTGACACGTGTACGCTGGTCGGGCCAATTGAAACGAGTCGAATCGAGCTGAATTGTACTATAAGATGAATAAACTCTAGCCGAATTTATGATGCGTTTGTTTAAATGGAAAATTTAATAATAAAGAAAAATATTTTATGATAAAGTATTTTTCAAGAATATATATATTTTTATTTAGCGATGTATAATTGAAAATGTTTTATGTCGTTTGTAATCTCATTAAAAATAATCACACTTCATCACAGGAAAAAAATGGAAAAAAAGTGAAGAAGCAAAAACTCACTGGCCGTCTTTATGGCCGGTGACGGGTGAAGAAAAAGAAAAAGAAAAAGGAATAAAAAAAAAAAAAAAGAAGCAAATTCGAATTTTTTGTTTTTATTTTAAAAATGTTTTCCAATTTTTAATTTTTTTAAATAAAATATTCAAATTCAATTTTTTAAAAATATATTTTTATAAAAATAATTGTTTATAAACCAAGCATCAAATCTAAGCTTTGTAGATTCGAAAAATGTTTTCAGGTCCTTTCAAAGGGAAAATCATTTTCTAAATTTAAATTTTGCTAGGAAAATGTCTGTTGATTAGAAAACGTTTTTCATCGACTCATTTTCCTAAGCGATCCAAATCTTTGGAAAATGAGGAAAATGTTTTTCCAAAAATGTATTATGTGAAACAAACGCACCCATAATTGAATTGTGACTTACAATTTGTAAGTATGGATTGATTCAATGGATGCGAATTAGCAAGAGTTCGAGATTGAAATTGAGAAATTTATAATTAAATATAGGGAAAAAATCACGCAAAACCTCAAACTTTGCCAGATTTATCCTAAACTTTTTTTTTTTTGGTGACCTAGGAACCCCGTACATGCACTGTAGACGGCGAGTAAACTTGGGAAGACACGTAAGCGGGAGGACCCACCACCCCCGATGTTCCACTTAAGACCCAAAACAACTGTGAGAGGATTCGAACTCCTCCCCTTCGTGAGGAGAAAGAGAGCCTAAACCATCATGGCCACCAAGGTGGTGATATCCCAAAATTTTTTTTGTGACGTGAAAAATCATGAATTTTGCCAACTATGACACATTTATTCAAATTTTTTTTTGTGACACAAAACCCTAAACTTTTGTTGTGTAACACATTTACTCTAAATTATAGGGCATTTTGGTCTTTTTATTTTTAAAAAAAATTTCATTTTTTTTCTTCTCTCTTCTCTCCACTGGCATCCAGCAAGGGTTGCCCTCACCTGCGTTCGGCAAGGGGTGCCCTTGCCGGCATCGGGCGAGGGCAGCCCTCAACCCGGGTCGGGTGAGGGCTTCCCTCGTGCCCTTGTCGGCCTCCATTGCCAGATTTGGCAAGGGCACCCTCGCCCGAGTCTGGCAAGGGCATCCCTCGCCAGGCCCTCGCTAGCGTCATGCGAGGGACGCCAGTGAGGGCAGCCGTAGCGCCAGCTCAAGCGAGGGCAACCCTCGCCCGACGCCAAAAAGGTAGCCCTCGTCAGACGCCGGCTTCCCTCCACCATGGCCGGCGAAGGGAAGAAGAAGAAAAAAAGAAAAAAAAAGAAAAAGGACAAAAAAAGAGAGAGATAAAATACCCTTGTAAATGCGTCATAGTTTGAAAAGTTTGGAGTTTTTCACCTCACAAAAAAAGGGTAAATTTGTCATTTTGAGTCAAATTTGGGGTTTTTGGTAGTCTTTTCCCTTAAATATATAATTTTTTTGTTATTTTGATCATAGTTTTTATTCAAATTTATGCGATTGATGTGACGTGTTAGAGAAAGAAATCGAATTTATAAAATGTTTGGAGAATAAGAAAAGGAGAAATTGAGAATCGAGTGATTGAATAAGCATAGAGAGAGAATTATTTGTTTTTATTGCGTTGAAAAGAGTGGAAAAATAAAGTTGAAGAAATTAGAAGAAATTAGAAGAAATTATTTTTATTTTTCTTTGTTTGGAAGCAAAATGAGAGGAAAGACAAGTGTTCTTCATAAAGCTTCAACTAAAAATAAATTAATGATGAGATTTGGAAAACTATGAAAGCGTTTTGGCAATTGAGTAATTATAATGGATGAGTTCCCCCGAAGTTGAAGAAATTACTTGGTTCGTCCGAGGGCTAAAAAAAAAATAACTCATTTTTCCAATTGTTGTTCAATATAATTGCACTCTAAATATCGCAATGAACAATAGTAATGATTCTTGAATGAATAGAATACCTAAAGGATCTATTCTCAAAACACAACAATCTTTTAAAGCCGCATTTGCAAGTTGAGAAACTCTCATACCATTCACATCGTGCACTCCAATGAGACAATATATGGTTGGCTTGAATGTCAATACAGCCACGTTGGGTAATCGATTGGGAAGAAGAGGCTATGATATATGGAATTTGTTCGATGTAAAGAATCTTTGAGCTGAGCTGTCATGTAGTGTGTTAACGATGTTAGACAACTCTCGCCTCTAATACAAAAAGCAAGCCAGGACACTTGTGATGGTAGAATGATCACAATTGCCATTAACAAAAGTGAGTACATAATCCAAATTCAAGCCGACTAGCTAATTTGGTTCTATCATCTAGATCTTTCATTTTTTATTGTTTTTGTCAATGAAGAATCTATCAAATCCATAAATCGAATTTGAATGGACGATTCATTAATCATCCCATTACCAATTACCCCATCATTGTGCAATATCAAATTTCAAAAATTATTATATGTTTTGGATTCACTTTGTGTTTTCTTTAATTTTGGAAAAAAACTTATATTCGTGTAATTATTATTCTTTTGCAATTTATTACTCAATTTTTTTTTCTTTTCTTTTTTGCATTTTAATTGCCTAACTCTTAAAATGCAATTAACAAAAAAGGGCCCGGAACATGGGCCGGCAGGGCCCAGTGGCCAGTCCTACGTGTAACACAGTTTTGGCATCAGCCACGTTTGTTTTTGGGTAATGAACCATAATGGGCCTTAAGCCATTCGGCCCATGGATCCAGCAAGAATTTGGACCGGTGCAAGATAGAAGTTGAATTGTTAGAAAATGCTCCTCCAACATGCACTGATTATCCTGTCATTGAAGTGTTAATCCCTCTCTATAAAGCCACAGACAGTTCATTATCTCATCTTAGCACATGATTTTTCTCTGAAACATTGGGAAAATTTTCCTCACATGTTATAATGAAACTGTAAAAAGTTCCGATAGCTATATGAAACGATGTTACACACACTAACGACTGTCCGAACATTAACTAGAAGCTTAAGAAGAAGTATTTGTAATTTTTGACTCGGTAGTGAGAGCTTATGAAGTTGTGATCCAAGTGGGATGGCATTACGTTGATTTTGGGGTCTTACGGGGAGATTAAAACAGTGGTATTCATGGACAATTTCGATCAAGTGGCTTGGGTAAAATAAGCGTGTCGGGCGTTCAATGAAATAACTCGATTGATCTTTTCTATTCCCCTCTCATTATATATCGACTGGCATAAGTGGAAAGGAAAGGGTCATGTCTCCTTCTTTACTCCTGAAATCGATTGGGTTAAACAACTTATTAAGGGAAAATCTTTTCCTGTCTTGCTCATGAAGAACTCCTGGCGTGCAGTATCCTATCACTTGTGGAAAGCTAGGAACAGGAGATTGCATGAAACTTGTCTCATTCCTCTCATCGCATTAGACACACAAAATCCTTCGCTAAAACATATACAAAGGTTCGTTATTTACATGAATCGACACCCGATTTGTAATTTTTTACATGACTCAAAATTTTCATCAAGAATCAGAAAACTCAATACCAATAAGAAAAGTGGAATGAGTATAGGGCTGTAAGAGGGCTGACAATTTCTGATACTAATTAAACATGAAGGTGGCTTGCATTGACATGAATTCAATATACACAAGTTTTTTAGCAAAATTTAGTTATGATATGTGAGCAACAAATTGCTGGCACTGAATTTCTATTAGTAAAATGAACTTTTAGGGCATGGTAAGTCATTAGTTTACCTATTTACGTTGAAATTTTATCCTCACCTACCATACTAACTACATAGTTAAAGCTTAGTAGCTACGTTAACATAGAGCTAAGCAGCGACAAAGTCCTGTTTAAGACGTGGATGGGTTAGAAAGCGCTGAGGGAGGGTTTAACTCGGGGAAAGAAAAAAGAAAAAGAAAAGAAAACTTCTTCTCAATCGTAAGAAAAAGACAAGAAAATCATAGTCAAAAACCATGGTCAAAACGGGGATTGGACACGTGTCGGCCGAGCACGGGCCGAGCGGGTCAGGCGAGCGTAGTGGGATTGTCGGGATCCACGAAACGAGTCAACGTTAGTAAAGTAAAAGAGATCAAAACGTATACGCAACTTCGGACACTGATTTAATCGTCGGCTTTTGTCTTTTTTTTCTTTTCTTTTTTTCTTTTTTGTCTTTTCCAATATATTTAGCCCCCATTATTTTCCCCCCACTTCCTCTGTCCAATCAGCTGCGACCTTAGGAAGAGTTACGTTAGACTTTAATCACATTTCCACGTTCTTTATTCCCATTTGCAGCCGGAACTTTCACTGTTTTTGTCTCTGCCCGATTTGGGATTACTTATGATGGATATATATTTCACGCTTTTCTGAAAAACAAAAAAAAGTTGACTTTTGATGCCAATAATAGACCATGTGACCTAATTCTATGTTCACTGTTTTTTGGAGACTACCAAGAACAGGCCGTGCTTGTCACGTCACAAGTCGATTAATGGATTCTTTCTCCATCTCAGTATATTCGATCAAGAAACTTAATTTAGAAGGATTGTTGAAGTACTTCCAATAAGCATCATCACTTAAGATAGTCAAGAATCCTTCAAAACAACAAGAAATTAAGTCATGATCACTATATGCAGATTATATATGGCGCAGAGTCACTCTACAGAATATACTCGTTAGACGGAGTGCATATTTACTATGTTGACAAGCATGTAATGCAAAATCATGGAGCTCAGCCCCTTTAAGATATAGAATATTAACTTTTGGTGGATGAAGAGAGGTAATCTTATTCAAACTTTAGCCAATCTTCAAGCGCAAGCCCAAATAGAAAAAATATATATATATTTGTCTCTGGACAACCCATCTACGTGCATTCATAACAAAGGTATATTTCAACGTTGAAATAATTATTTAACAGCAAAACGCTTGCTCTATTAATGGAAAATTTTCATGATCTCTGCGTGTAGGGTTTGGTTTGGTCTATTAATAGCTCAACCCTGAGTTTCAGCATGAAAAATCTAATATATGCAATATACCACCTAAAGCGTATACGAATTGACTCCATATCTTGCTGAAGATTTTCTCCAACTCCATTGCTTGAGCAATCTTGACTTATATCATTAGAAAAACTTATCTTTTTTCTCCCGTGAAATTGCTTTTGCACCCCATAAGTCCATGAAAAAGCACGTCATGTTCATTAATTTGTCACCATACTAAAAGTAAGTTCAATAATGGAGAAAACAATTACGTGAAAGACAGGTCCCAGTAAGCGCAAATAAGATGTATGGAAACTGAGAAGTTATTGTCAAGCGTTTCCTTAATCGAGACACTTGACATCTATCGGTGCACAAGGCGAATGCGTGCTTACATAATTCCGTTGACAAAAAAGCTGCTCGGAGCAGCATCATACAGAGACGACATGATATGGCTACTGTGACCGTCTCTATCTTCGTTGTTGCAGCCACCGAGGTACGCGGTAGACGTCGTCGATGACGAATTCCAAGTGAGGGAGCTAGATATAGGTGACGAAAGAGATGAGCCAAGCCCGAAATTTTGGACTTTGTTGGCGTCGTTTGATTGAAAAACATGATGTCCTGACGAGAAATGGTCAAGATTGGAACGACAGGAACCGTCAAATCCGTGGTTTGGCACAGAAACTGAAGTTTCAGCAATGTTCATGTACTGATGTTGAATATCGCCATCAGCTTGCCAATAGCTTGACATAGGGTTTTGGTGGCAACTTACGAAATTACTAGCGTTTGATGGGGGAATTTCGCTAGCATTATTTGAGTGCATGGGTCTGTTTTCACTTAGGAAATGGGAATTATTTGGTGGGTTATGGAGCTGGTTTGCCAGTAATGAATACTGGAACTGATCTAGAACTTCTGGGGTAATTTCTTGGACATTTTGTGTCACTTCTGGGCTTTTGAAACTTGAAGAGAAGAGAGTGGTAGTCAAGTCTAGGAGGTCCGGATTCATGGCATATCCATTCGTGTTGAGAGAGCTTGGTACGTTGATGAATTGAGAACAGTAATGAGCGTGAAGAGAGGAGGTGAGGATGGAGGACAGATCTAGAAGATCGAGGCGTGGGGAGTGTGTCACCGGGTCGATCCCCATTTTAAGTAGCCTTTTCTTGATGTGGGTGTTCCAGTAGTTCTTGATCTCGTTGTCGGTCCTCCCGGGCAATTGAGCCGCGATAGCCGACCACCTGTTCAAGAAAATGAAACTTTAGTGTTGACCAACATATCGAAAGAGATATATCCCCCGCATATGGTATATTGTTCATTGAAAAGGGAATATAAAAACCAGAAAGAAGAAAGAGAGGTGGGATTTTATATATGACTTCAATTTGATTATTTGCATGAGAATAGAATTCGCAAACGCTTTCTAAAGTTATTTAAAAAATCAAGAAGTCCGCAAATTAGGTAATCCACGGAAGCATCCCTGAAAATTGCAAGATAATAAGCAATGGAAAGGCTAGAGACCGTCTGCTACTACATGCTACATAGTACTGTATCATTTCGAGAAAATGAAACTCTTATGTATGTTCTTACTTGTTCCCCAAAACACCATGCAACTGGATAATGGTCTCCTCTTCCTCGAACGTGAACCTCCCTCTCTTGATATCGGGCCGCAGGTAGTTCGTCCACCGCAGGCGACAGCTCTTTCCGCATCTCCTGAGCCCTGTCAATCGCATAAAGGGAAGCTTGATAGGTCAACTATGGTTCAGGCTGCAACACCAACAATCATATGGACAGCGCAAGACAAGTAAATACCACTTTGGCGTCCCAGTATCATTACACGACTTACCTGCATTTTTCGGAAGGGTCCGCCATTTTCCGTGCCCGTGCTTCTGAATGTATTCGACCAGTTTCTTATCCTCCTCCACCGTCCACGGACCCTTCTTCAATCCATCCTTGTCACAACATGGAGACTTGCCCATATTGCGTGAGAAATCTGGCACTTTTGCGATCAATGCTGCAAATAAATATGAGAGAGAGAGAAAGAGAGAGAGAGAGAGAGACAAAGAGAGTCTTGGGGGTTCTCGAAACAGAAGTGATTTGAGGTCGCTGATGATTAATGGAAGAGAAGCGGTGGGCATATAAATAGGAGGGGAAAGCAAGTGAGGATAAGGTACAGGGATAAGTCAATGGGATTTGGTACTTTGGAACCGCCCTTTGCTCACCACTAGAGAAGCGTGTCTTCTCTCGAGGAACAAGTATATACTAAGTATTCTAACTCTTGGGGACTGTTTATTTAATTTATTTATAGAATTCGTCGATTCTTTACCCATAATTTATAAATGTTGTCACTTGTACCATTTTAATTTCATGACAGCCAATCATAGCTCATTAATTAAGTAAAAGCACCTGAATGGGAGGTCACCAAATATTTCTTCGACCAAATTTTGTTTTCCCACATTGTCATGCTTTGATTAATTTACTAAAATTCAAGATCGTGGGTACCTATCCAAACACAATTTCTATGGAGTCATCATGTAGTGCTTCCATGATGCGTGTTCTCAGCGCATCCTAAATTCTCAGATCATATAATATGAGCTTTGCGTGTAAATTTATCCAAATCAAGAGCATAAAGGCAGTCAGACCACATTTGAAAATTTCCTCATTATCTCGGCGAAGAAAGGGAAAGGAGGAGCGGGGACATCGTGCTGTGTCGAACGGTGAGTGGTGGGTTCGCACCTCAGCGGGGACCTGGCTTCTTGTCGCTTAGTCCGATTAGACCACACGTCGCGAAATCAGAAAAACGAAAGGACGCACACGCAGGAACAAATGACGCGACAGGATTTTGCATTTTCTGGCACGTATCGTAGTGAACAATATGGTGCCACGTAGATGACTGCCGATGTTTACCCTAGATGCTATAAGGCAAATAGCACGACGTGCGTTTCAAATCATAAGCAGTGCATGGCTCGGAGGGGATTACGACTCCTTTTCACGTCGATGCACATGACACACGGCAATGGAAAACTTCGCGACACCGTGGACTGGACTTTCCTAGACCATTACATCACTTGGCTTATATGATGGTTCGGACTTGTTCATGCAATTCTTGAAGAACATGATAATCTAAAAATCACTAGTAAGATATGGTTATTGACGGTATAATTAGAATCCTCTTTTGACATGCTACTTTTTTCATAGTCGGCTATTGACTATATGGAAAGATTAGATAGAGACTCGACAATTATTACCTCGAAACTAACGAAGTGAATCATTTAGTCGGTAAGAGCTCAAGCACATAAGTCTCTTTTCACATTCATTTCCTTTCCAAATGTGATCTGTCATGAAGTTTTCCTATGCAATAGTCTTGGATTCCTTTTTCACGTTCATTTCCTTTCCAGATGTGATGGTTCATGAAATTTTCCTATGCAATAGTCTTGGATATTAAATCCTTCGTCCCTATTTTCGTCCCAACTGAGAGGGCCCGACGACATGACCTACGAATCCTGTTTAATGCGCCCGTTGAATTCCACTTTTAGGCCGCAGAAAATTAGGGTACCGTGATGACTTAAATAACAGGCTGAAACAGTTTTTCTACTTGGATTTATTCACGCCTCCACTTCTCGTCGGCCTACTCTGTATTTTGTCAAGGACTCCCGGCTACGCCTCTCTCCCCAGGAGGAAATACGCACGCGAGCATTTATTAAACTATACAGTATTTTTCAACAAGGTGGGGAGGTATCGCTTTCAGCCACTTCTTTACTCTTTTCTTTTCTCAGCACTCGGAATGAATCTTTCGGGACTTTGATTTCGGTCCAAGCTCGCTCCCATCACATGATCTAGACATCTTTACCGAGAAGGACTCCATCTGCTTTTTGCCATTTCAGGTTAAAAGTCTTTTAAGGCGGTGCACGCTTTTCATACCCTCGATAAATCCGGTTCATGCACTCGACATAACGAAGCACGCATTTACCTCGTTAGAGCATCGACGCGAAATTTATGCTCGGGCACACGCGGTGTGACTTTAAAAGCCCTCCCATTCAAATCATCACCGCTGCTTTCGACCTTAGGAAAAACTCAATGTTTGTCCAACTCCAAAGTTTTCAAATCAAAATGGAGATGTGTATCTTTCCAACTAAGGTTGAAATGAGAAATGCCTAACGAAAAGTCTGGTAATATGACAGGCCGATGCGTAGGTGTATGGCTGTCCACATTAAAAGCATTGTACTAAGATTCATTTTGGCTGCCAGATGGGATTGACAAGGATGCAGAGGGCGACCCTGGCCATTTAATATCAATGCCCACCTAATTTTTCATGATGGGAAAGGAAGAACATGACAAGGAAAAAAGAACGAGGCCGCAAGGAGAGAGAATTGAATCCACATGACCATTGACCATCACATCCATCTCCGATGCATGATTATTTCATCTTTTTGTTCTCTGACCACTGTTATACACCATGGTTCTATGATTGCTTAGTCAAAGTTCATTTCGAAAGTCTGCCTTCACATCCAGCTCTGGAAAGTGCATTTAATATAACGTGGAGCATGGCTTGGTACATGGAAGTTGGGAGAAACTGTTGCTCGAATTCAGTACATGAAATAAATTGAACGTGGACTCAAAAAGATCTGATGGGTTAGATTTAGTTTAGTATGCGTATTAGAGGTTTCCCGAATGCTTGCTAGCTGATCAAATGCTCCGAGCCAATAGATCTTATTGAGGAAGATGAGTTGGCGCGCTTAAAAGCTTGCCATGTGTTGTCACGTGTGATCTAGGATGCGAATTCAGCGCTACTTGCCGGCTTTAGCTAAGGATTATCTCTGGATGTACGGCAATTTCCACTGTTCTGTTCATCCTCCGAGAATAGGAACTCTAGCTGGATCTGAACAGCTTCGAGTCATCACAGTCTGCAGGCAAGACATGAACTTAATACCGGACTAAAGACTCAAGATGGTCACGGCATCATGAACGGCGATCACTATTGCGCATGTGCTCTTCCTGGAACATTTGGCAATACAGTTTTCAACGTTTTTAAGCATCGATTCGTCTTTTCAACACATCAATTACTCCTCAATTTTCTCTGCATAAAATTGAACAATATATACCACGCATGTTTATGCACCAATCGACTATATACACGCACAGACATAAAACACGCGTTGCTCCTCAGTCGCCTCTAGGCCTAGCCTACTGTTTTGCCTATTTCGATAGAACATGGGTATGCCACGTTTAAGAAAGGATATTCTCTGTATAAGATCATGTGAAATCTTTCACATGTCCTATTGACTATAATGGAATGTGAGCATGTCTCAATTACTGTGTAATTTTTATTTGAAAAGCTATTATTTTTATGAGCTCCAATTAGAAAAGGACTACAAATTCCTCCATCCTGACTGGAGGACGTATTCTCCGACCAAAATTGAAGGCAAGTATAGGCCATGATAGAATATCTTAACGTTGTTCCTGCTTAAGGGTTCCAACAATTAATTGAAGTCAGCACAAAATCTATATGATTTTTTTTATCTACTATAGTAAAGTAAAATTATTTACGGTCTATGTTAATGATGACCCACATGAAGGATGACCTAACATGAAGAAAGCAAAATATGAGTTCTTACCCAATTCATGAGCTTTGCAGGCTCTTCCCCAGACTTCCGAGTAGCCCAATTTCTACACTCGTGCACCTGGGTTTTTAAAAATAAAAAAATAAGTTTTACGTCGACCTTTTGGAAGTTATTAGACTTACCCGTTCTCGGTTCAAGGTAAGCAGTTGATTTGATTGAAAAGTAACTAGATAATGTATGAGACATCTAATCCACGTCAAAATCGGTTGCCATTTCTCTTTAACCTACAAGTCAACAAAATAGTTAACAAACCAATCGTCTTAGTTCTACCAGCGTCATATTTTATTCATATTATATGAGTGTCTATCTTACCTTTCATGTCACAGCAGTATGACCGAATTTTCATATATTTATGCGTGGTATATTTTTCTTTTCTTTGGCTAACATGCAAAATAAACATGTTTCAAGTTTTAGCTTTCTATTGGGATTGTGAGTGTTAGAAAGTCCAATCCAAAAGTTTAATTTAATAGGTGAAGAGAGGTAACATATATATAAAATCTATATAAACCTAATAGTCAAGTGAGGTGTGATGTGAGATTGCTTATTTATGATTGAAGATGCTAGAGATATTTATGAGATTTCTCATATCTCTCATGATTGTGCATATATTAGGAGATTCTCTATAATTAATTTAATTATCTTAGATAGTCATCGAATAAAGCTTATAAAAAAGCTATACATAAAAAAAGTGTCATAAAAGTCCTAAACATTTTGCATTTGTGTCAATTTAGTTCTAAATCTGTTATTTGTACTAATTTAGTCATAAATCTTTTCACTCCATGTCAATTTAGTCACTTTCGACTAATTTTTGCCGATTTTGCCGATGGGGCATTAATCGGTTGACATGGCGCAATCGGTGCTAACATAGACAATTTTTAATAATATTTTAATATTTTTGAATTTTTCACATTTTATTTTTATCTTATTTTTCCTTTTCTTTTTCTTTTTTTGTCGTCCTCCTTCATCCTCCAGTCGGTCGCCGAACCTTGGCAACCGACCCTGCAGGTGATGGTCGGCAAGGATGAGGTCGACCTCATCGGCCTTTAGAAGGCCTCATTGACTGTTGGCAAGGCTCGAGCTGTCACTAGAGGCCATGAGGATGGCCTTACACTGGGCTAGCGAAGCTTGCCCTCACCGGCCATGGGCAAGGATCAACCTCATCAGATTCGGCGAGTTCGAGCCTCGCCAAAGGCTAGGTGAGTCTTGACCCTTGTCGCCCAACACGAGGCCGCCCTTGGGCCCTATGCGGCCTCGAGTTGACCTAGCCGGAGGCTGGGCAAGGCTTAACCTCGCCGAATCTAGCAAGGTCAAGCCTCAGCCATGGCCAACAAAGGTGAGCCTCGCCACCTAGCACAAGGTTGCCCTCACGGCCACTGGCAAGGCTCGCCAAAGGTTGGAGAGGTCAAACTTGACCTCACTAGCTATCGCCTTTGGCTAGTTGCTGAGGTCCGGCGATCGGCCGGAGGAAGGAGAAAGAGAAGGAAAAAGAAAAAAGAAAATGAAAGAAAAATAATAAAAAAAAAAGTTAAAATATTATTAAAATTTGTCAACGTCAACAGTAAAATCAGGCTAAAATTAGCTAGAAAAGATTAAATTGGCACCAAATTGAAAGGTTTATGACTAAATTGACACCAGTATAAGGTTTAGGACTAAATTAGCACAACTACAAAAGATTTAGGACTTTTTTTAACACTTTTCCCGACAATATACTCTTCATTAGAAAATACATAAAGTATAAAGAAAATTTTCAATTCTCTCTTTTGAATATATTTCTTATCTTGGTATCAAAACTAATAGGTGCACACCCAAGTCCACCCAGCGCACAGCAAATGCACACCAAGTGCAAATCTCATATTTCATGTCATGGAATAGCTACTACTAATACTATCCCTCTCTTAGCATTAATCACTAATATTGCCCATTCTATTCAATAGCTAACACCGACTAGTTATGTTGTCACATAATCTACAAAACCTTGTAATCAGAGGAATGCCCATCGAGTTTGTTCATAATAACACTAGCCACATTGACCGTGTTTCTATCCACAAAAGAACAACATGACCAGACTCGTCGTCCTCAAATTTGATTTGTAATAGCGATAGCTGCACTAATTGTATTTCTCCACCAATCCACAGACAAACATCATAAAACCTACCACGACAACCTCTTGCCACGTGGCATATAGCTACTGCAACACAATGAGCAGTGTTAGCACACTGACCAGCTTCAATAGGCATTTTTTTCAGTTTTTTTTATCCAAACTCAAGACTTTTATGCACCATGAGTTCGGGGATGTTAGAGATATTTAAGATATTTTCTAATGACATTTAGCATATTTGCCCTATTTTTCATGATTATGCATATAGCTAAGAGATTCGCTATATCACAATTATGCATGTCTTGACTAGTCGCACTTGATTTGATTACCTTAGGTAGATATCTAATAAAGCATATAAATAGGCTCATGTATTCTTCATTAAATAATTCATTGAAACATACTGAAATTTCACATTCTCACTCATTTGCATATTCCTTACCAATATAAGAAATATATACAAAAGAGAGAATTGAGGAAATTCTATATGTTTTTTGCATTTTCTAATTGACGAGTACACGAGCCTTTATTTATATATTTTATTTTATGACTATCTAAGGTAATTAAATCAAGTATAGTCGGTTTTTTTGTTGTCCTACTCTATTCCTACTCTAACACTCACTCTTGAACTCTTGGATTGCCTCTTTGCAGGGCGTAGAAGCTAAAACCTACACCTAAAATTAAATCATCCCCACCCTAACTCTCCTTAAAAGATTGGGATTGGAACCCCTCACCTCACCCTTCCCATGTAGAAAGGATGGCCATTGTGGCAAATTTCAGTATTTAGTATGCTAGTTGAGGACATGCACAATTAGGGATGTGGAGAATCTTTCAAATATATGCACAATCACAAGAAATATGGAAAATATCCTAAATACCTATATAAAATAACTTAAATATGTCTAGAGGGGATATAAGCCAACCTGAGTTTGGATATAAAAAAAAAATCCCAAATTGCTTAGTGGGTCATCAAAGCAGTTAAATATGCTCCTATAACTTAGTGTGCTGAAGAGAGAACCGCTTTTGTGTGTAGTCATACCTATTGTGCAAGCGACATGATAGGAGGCTGGTAGTGAAGAAATCCAGCTAGTGTTGTTGGCTGATACGACTAACGTTATTAAAAAATAGATCTGAGGGTGGCAAATTTAGTGGTAATGTTCGCCTGTGGATAGAAACATAGCATGTGCGGCTAATATTGTTACAAACACCATGGAGAAACAATGTGGCTGGCATTATAATGGGACAAACTTGAAGGCCACTTCCTTAGATAATAGCACTCTACAAACTATGCAACAATAGAACAGACCAATGTTGGCTATCAGACAAGAAGGACAACGTTGAGAATCAACGTCAAGAGAAGGATATTATTAGTTATTAAAAAAGAAGATGACATGAAATACAAGAATTGCACTTGGGTGTGCACTGTTGTGCACTAAGTGCATATCGCACCTGATACACCTTAGTGGTACACCTTAGTATCATCTAACTCTGATATCAAGATAAGAAATACATGGAAGAGTGAAAATGTGGAATTTTTGTCTATTTTATGTATTATCTAATCAAAAGTTCATGAGCCTGTTTGTAGTATTTATAAGATGACCAAATCAAATATGATCAATCAAGATATACATAATATACATAATCATGAGAATTTTAGAACACGTCCTAAATATCTCCAATAGTTTAAGCTCTCACTAATTATCACTATGTCACTACAAACATTTCAGCAGGTAAAAATTTCTTGAATAAACGGAGCATGATAGGATTAGTTGAAAAGTACACATTTGGATCTACAACCTTAATCTCCATGAATTTCGATGATTATGCGAATTTGTAGAATACGATCCACTCAATCCTTTTTTTGGGGTCAAAAATCCACTTAATCCTTTAAAGAACATCATTAGAAAGAACATCATTAGAGAGAGTGATCTCAACAATTAACCATGTCATCAACGTGGCATGCATGGTGCATGAGATTTGACTTTCTATAATGTTGCTTAGGCAACAAAAGTCAACCCTAGAGACAAGGGTTTTTAGTAAAATGCTTCTTTATTATGTACTGAGATACAATGCCCACTAGCTCTGTTTAGGTAACCAAACAGTTTTATAATGCTTAGTTAGTTAGAGATACGTGCCCAAAGCCGTATTGGAGAATGCAACGCGAAAACAGGGTCGTGTTTGAAAGCGCACGCACCCTACCATTTTACTAATCTAAAGAGCATTATTGCTTTTTCTGCCATTAGAGAAGGGAGAGGATATTGACAGCAAGTTGCTAATGATCTAGAAGGAAGTATTGTTAGGTGGATTAGTTGTGTTTTTGAATGTCATGTGACTAAGATGAAACCCCCTCAAAGTCTGGCATCTTTTACTTAAATGGACAAACTATGCGGGATGTGTTAGAATTCAATGCACATTCCCAAAGAAATAGAGAGTAAAAGCAAGATAGAGAATTAGAGATATGAAATTTTATCTCGATTCACCATTAAATTAGAGTTACATCTAGTAGATAATTCCACTATAATTAACACTCCGCACTACTATGTTATATTTCTCAATTACAAGAGAAAAAGAGTATGTATGTCTAATAATTATTCATGGGCCCAAACCTAAACTGCCAATAAAATATAAGCTCAAATAATAAAAGTCATCTGGCAGCTTGGGGGTTCTACCCCCGCAACCCCTATCGGGGTACACTCAAAACCCGTGTCAGCCTATCAATGGAGAGTATGAATTACACTCAATAGATACTAAAACTAGTTTATAATACTTATATGTGGTGCATTTGTCTCATGGAAAAGCTATGATTTAGGAAATATTTTCCTTAAATTGATTATTTGCATCGATTAGAAATATTAGTCTCAACAATAATTTATGCCTAAACATGATTAAGATATTTTTATTAATTTATATTTTATAGGCTTTATAAACGACTATTTTTAAGATTAATGTTTTACAAATTGCTCGGGCAAACAAACGCCACCCATGCGAGACCCACCTTCTGCGGTGTATTTAAGAATTTTTCCTTGCCCAGAGTCCACCGAAGAGCACTTTGGATGTACAGTTGAATTCAATGGAATGCAAAGCAAATGGGCAACCTTATTTTTAAATGTAGGCGATGGATGTAAATGCCTCCATAAATTTATGCGATGAGATCATCCCGACCTCAGCATTAAAATCTCGCTTCAAGTTTGGTGGGCAAAGCCGATTTTGTACCATACGTATATGCCTACTTAATTAATACTCTCAATGTAGCTTTCTTCCAGACGCTTAGTTCTAGATTATATAATATAAATCGCAAGAAAAGTTCCCTTTGACTAGCCAAACAAGTAAGAACCATCGGTTGCCGACCTAACCTTGCCATTATCAAACCGGGTTTACGTGATGTGTGCGCTTACTTCAACATTCTATCAACGCCTAAGATTTCTGTTCGATTGCCTCGGATCCGACGATCTAGCGGTCGCATGTTGTGGTTGTGGATAATTCCTGGTTACCATCGAATAGATAATGCTGGTTATTTTTATGCATCACGACCGTAAATGTGTCGTGAGGTCAAAGGCGCCGTCCCGTCTCCATGTTTGCTCTAGTGGAAACAGCGACACCTGCTTTCATGGAGGATTTAATTAGCTCTTCCTTCGTTCTTGAAGCTGATATCATTGGCCCTTTCGTGTCGAGTCAATTGCTTCCGCTGTCAGGAAACTAGGGTTTCGCGAGGAAGAAGGCGATTAATTAAGTATCCGAATGGTAGGTGACTTGATAAGGTCTTCGATATTTAGGAGATGGTTGGAATCGATATTTACGTGATGGATATATTACATGAATTAGTTATGTGTGGATGATCGAGATTCTATTTCTATAGGGTCGACTTTGACAGACGTATTATAAAGTTTGATTGGCATGCATCTGCTTGGAATTTCGCCAATAATGAGTTGGGCTCTCATGCAATAAAAGAGTGACCTTTGATTCCTAATGTAACGTCATTGTTAAAAAATTTATCGCCAAATCATCTTCTTAATTTTGCTTAATTTTTAGCATATTGTGAAGTAGTTGTTTGCTTCTGAGGTTAAATCATGAGCTATCATCGTTCTACAACACTACATGTCTAGGTAACTAATTAACATACACTAGGGTACGATGATGACAAATCATTTACGACGGAAGCAATTGACAACTTCACGAGCGGACAAAATTGAAGCCACTTTTGAAGTTGAGCTATTTTAGGAATAAGATTTGAAAGATGAGGTTGAATTTAACGATAGACACAAAATTCCAAGCTATTTTTGGTTATGGGGCCAATCTAAAATTAAGTTTTTGAATGAGCCCATGACTCTTCATCTCCAGTCATCATCACGCTTGCTTTATATGCTCCATTGTCCGTTCACGGATAAATTTAAGGAAAGTTGTATATTGTGTTTCTAATTTTTTTTTTTTTTTTTTTTTGTATATTGTTTAAAATGTATTAGTATAAACGCGTCTGTATGCAACATGTGTAAGTGTACGTGAACTAATTTTTCTCGTTGACTACCTTGAATAAAAGATAGGCCCAATTACTTTCAAAAGTACTGATTTTATCTCAAGCTTCAATTATGGTCCAAACTTTTTTTGTCTAAAAAAAGTACAAATTTTATCTTGGATCCCAATTATGACCCAAACCTTTTTTGCCTCATTAAAAAACACTAACTTTAGCTCGTATCTCAATTCTAGTAAGTTTCAGGAGTGGGTTTCGACTCCCACGCCTTGCAAGAGGCAGGGCAAAAGTCTGAGAGTGAGTGTAGAGTATGAATAGAATAGGACTAACCAAAAAAAAAAAAAAAAAAAAAAATTCTAGTATGAATTTTTCTTTCCTTTTGTGAGAAAGCATTAACTTTCAATTGATACTCAAATCTGGCTCCCATTGAGTTTCCATTGAATTTCCCGCTGAGTACAAGTGCAATGACACATTGAACCTTTAATGATATCATTGAACAAAAACTTGACAGGAGAGGGATTTGGGTGCCGACTAAAAGTTGGTGTTCTTTTATGAGATATCAAAAAGTTTGAGCCATAATTGGAGTTTGACCTAAAGTTGATATTCTTTATGAGACCGAAAAAAAAGTTTCAGCCAGAATTAAGGTAGGCCTAAATTTTGCTTTTTTTATGAGACAAAAAGATTTATGATACCACCGGCCGCGGTGGCTCCACTGGATAAGACTCTGCTGATCCTCAACGAAGAGGTGAAGGGTTCAAAACCCAGGGGAGGCGCTAGGTGTATTAAGTGTGACTCGGGGATGGTGGGTCCTCCCGCTAAGTGTCACTTAGGGGTTTACGGCGTGGTGCGACTTATGGCCGCAGTTCGGCTTCTTCCAAAAAAAAAAAAAAAAAAAAAAAAAAGATTTATGATAGAATTTGGACTTGATCTATTAAAGAGAATTAGGCCATTAAAATTATGAGATTTTGATGTTGATTAACGCGAAAAGCCGAAAACATACAAATTACAGTTGAAGATACGCGAACATGAATTGTTAGTCTCAGGTCGAATCGGTCCAAGGCTATTTTCGAGCTTTGCTGGGTCCAGGAGGCGAGAACAGAAGCCTAAGCCCCATAGCTTTCTATGTCCAAAAGTCGACTACAATATATATGCCCATGGCCCACAGATACTCTGAAAATTGAAAGGCCCATGATCTTCTCGTCTAATAACACAGTGGCATAATCAATCTTAAGGGCCAATTTTCAAACCGTAACTAGTTTCTTGGCCCACGCTTTTCATGAACATGTTTGTATTCTTGATGGAAAATAATGTAAACGATCCATGAACTTTCACTAAATTTGCAATGTCCTTAAAATTTTAGTTTATTCAATATAATCCATCAAATTTTTGTATATGTTCAAACTAGTCCCTGAACTATATGACTATCATAGTCAGACTCGAGTCTCTAGAGGCTAGACTCAGGATCGGGTAATCCTACCGAGTTCTTGGCGGTTATGCCTGGGCACCAAGGTCCGATACCCAAGCCACCGGGTTCAGGCCTAAAGTCCACAAAAGTCAAGTCTGAGTTTCTTGAGGTTGAGCCCAAGACCTAAGTGCTTGCACTTGGGTTCTTGGCCATCATGCCCTAATACCCAGCTTTTGTACTCAGATCACTTTGCACCATGGCCCGACTCCTTGACGGTAGGGCTTGAGTCCACAACGTCAAGCCCAAGTTTGTCGAGGGTGGGGTCTCATGTTCTTGTTGGTGATGTTTGGGCGCCTTACTCCCTCACCAAAGTCTCCTATGCTAGTGCTCCAGGTTTCGAGTGGCTAGCCATAAGAAACCCCAACTCCTATAATTGGGAGCCTGGCAGATACGGATTGATTATATCACACAAATAATGCGTCTCTTTAGATAAAGCTCTGTTCATTTCATCGAAAATAATTTCCTAAAAAACTTTTTCCGAATTTTCCAACGTTCATTTCACGGAAAATGAATTACTTGAAAAAAAACATTTTCCATGATGAGAAAAAAGTCTTCTAAACTAGAGGAAAATATTTTCCACTTTTGAAAAGTGGAAAACATTTTCTTCATTTGATTTCTTTTATTTCACACCTTATAAGCCTTCACTTCCTCCTCCTCCTCCTCCTCTTTCTTCTTAATTTGATTTTTTTCTTTGTTTTCCCTCTTCCTCTTTACTTTTAGTTTTCTTTTTCTTTTTAAATTGAGTTTATAATTATTTTTCTTTTCTTTTTCTTCTTCCTTGGACTTGGTTTGCCGGCATGGCAATAGTCGACGATCGGCCATAAGCCAACTCTAGCCTCGCCCAAGGCTAGATCCGGTGTGGGTGAGACTCAAGTTCACCAGCCTTGGTGGAGCTCGAGCTCGGCCGATCCAAGTGATCCACATCTGTTGCCCGGCGAGATGCGGCTCGCCTAGATTGGCCAAGATTGCGTCTTGGTTGGCTACCAGGCAACCAACCACGTTGAGGAAGGAGGAGGGAGGAAAAGAAAAATTTTAAAAATTAAAAATTCAATTTTTTAAAAATATATATAAATTAAAATTAATTTTTTTGGTCAATTAGAAATATTAAAATTTATTTTTTTGGTAATTCTTCCCATAAAAATCAAATTAAATAACAAACAATAAAAAACATTTTCCACTCAAATTTTAGATTTCACCAACACCATAAAATATAGTCATTTTCCAAAAAAAATGACTTCCTAAAATATATTTTATGGAAATGTGATATTTTCCGCGAAACAAACGGTCATAAATAAAATAAAAATTTTCTTTCCATATGATGGAAAATAATTTTCAGTTCATTCTCATATTTTAGCCAAATACCAAAGGTATTGTTGTTTTCCTTAAAAACAACTTCTTGGATAATATTTTTCAAAATTGTCAAAATTTTCTACAAAACAAACGCGTCATTTATAAACTAATACCGGTTTTATAAATAGCATCCTCAAGCCCTTGTTGATCGTACCGTAGTAAACGAAGGAATGTTTGATTTGTCAAAATATTAATGATGCTCTTCACCGGGACTATGGCGTGTATGGAAAATTGTTAAATTTCTTCGTTTGATTATTTAACAAGATTTGATTATTTAACAAGAGTCCCAACGCATTTCTTTCTTCTTCTTTTTTTCAAGAGAATCCAATTACGGAATTTATAATATTTTCTCTTATTGCCGGCGTCACCGGAACCTAATCCAATTGCATAAAGTATATTATTTTTTTGTTTTCTCTAATGGCGGCGTCACCGGAACCTAATCCAATTGCATAAAGTATATTATGTTTTGATTCAGAATAACTTTGAAAGAATATTTTAACAATTTTAATGTCATTATGTACTTGGGCCGAACTCCTTTGACGAACCTTCGCCGCGAGAAATCTGAAATCGCCCCTTTTTCCACTTTGCTTCTTCGCCTAATAAATTCCGCCGCAAGGCGACGGTCAAAACGCGGGGCGGCGATTTCTTCGCGGCGAAACCCACGTGGGACAACCCCATTCGCGGTGCAATTATTCTTCTGCCGTGGGATCGCCCGCGTCTGATCCCGCACCCCACGTTCCTTAGCGAGGGAAAATTTTCCGTTACGCGCAACCAAAAGCTCGCAACGTTCCTCAAGCGATCTTTCCTCCTTCTCCACATCGTCGCAAAAGGAAACTGAATCGTCGTTGTCATCAAGGATCTTCGCTGGGCGGAATCCGTCAAAAACCCTAATTTGCAGTCACCTCTCTCTCTCTCTCTCTAGCCTGCCCCGCCATTGATTGCTCTGCGAGTCGTTGACGAGCAGGGAGCGAGGAAGTTGCATTGCTCTTGTCCTGTATCGTTCAGTCCGTGCTTTTCGTCCTGCTTTTTGGCAGAGCAGCACCGCGTGGAGGGGAGAGTTCTCGTTTGAGACGGCATTATAAGGATCTCCATCGGAACTTGTTCTCCACCAACGGTGCATCGCGCTCGCTTTTTGTGGAATCCATTATTCGGCCGCTCGAATCTCCCGCTCGACCTCTCCGGCCTTCGTCTTTTCGCCGTCTCTTTTCCAGGTAAAGCAGATGCGCATCTTATCTTCTGCGCGGCCTTTAAATGTGCCTGGCCACGCATGCGGCCTGATCAGGCTCTGCTTCGCGGTGGTTAGAACCCGAGCGATTTGAGATCTTTCCTGGCTTGTTTCGAGCTTGTCATGGAGTATCGGGGCAGAGCTTCGTTTCCTTTGCCCCGTCGTCCTTTAGAATCGCCCTCGGGATCACGTTTTGCTGGGAGCGGTGTTAGGAGTTCTGCTCGGAATTTCGTCCGTGAGAGGTTGTTTAAGGCTCCGAGCACGTCCGGGTATGCACAGACGGTGATTATGAGTCTGCATGCGTCTGCGCTTATGCTGTCGGAAGCCCGAGCTTACTCAGAATTCGTTTCTGTCTGTGACGAGTTCGCCGGATGTTGCTGTCGTTTTGTCTGGGGAATTGATAATCTTCACTCTTTCCGGAGTCGTCTGATAGTTGACGCGCATTGATTAATGCTTCAGAAGAGAGTGCTTCTTTACTCATTTGTGATAGAATTACTTTCTCATGCGTGCTGCAAATATCAGTGGAAGAGAAGCCAAGTTATTGACTTGACTTATCCCCAAATTGAAGAGAATGATGATATTCGTGGAAGATAAGCCAAGTCATTGAGCAAATACTTGGCTTATCCTTAATTTGCTCAAGGACTTGGAGAATATCATAATTCTGTTCAATTACGTGCAATTTGCTCAATGATTACGTGGAAGATAAGCCAAGTCGTTGAGCAAATTTCACGTAAGTCTTCTTCAAGGAAAAAAAAAAAACGGTTTTCTGAAATGAGATTTTCAAAGACTAACAAAAAGTACTTTATACCACGTAATTTGTTGTTTTGGTGTTGATTTTCCAACATTATCCTCTTTTACTACTACTCTTTATTTCTTTCTGATGATCCTTTCCCCAGGGATGGAAGATACATGTCTCATTCAGATTTTCTCTATGAATGACAGAGTTCTAAATGATACCTTAGGTCAGTTACTGACTGTATGTAGTGTTTCTTATGAATTGTTCTTCTGCAGCTTGAAGGTTGTCATGGATGATAAATCTGAGGAAGTCTTGCAGGATTTCCATATACCTGATTACATACTTGTACCGGGATCTAAGGTCAAAACTGCTTCCCATATACCCACATGTCCAGTGATCGCGTTCATAAATACTAAAAGTGGTGGTCAGCTAGGAGGAGAACTTCTCAACACATACTGCTCTCTTCTTAATAAGAATCAGGTAATTTTCTTTCTGGCCTTTGCTAAAGTGTTCTAGAAAAGGCACTCGAGTCTTTGAACATTATTCTTGACCTCTTATCGGTATATTTTGTCTTATGTTGGTGTATCTGAATTATCAGGTTTTTGACCTAGGAAAGAATGCTCCTGATAAGGTGTTGCATCAGCTTTATGCTACTCTTGAAGTGCTGAAGAGTACAGGAGATGTTTTAGCTGGAGAAGTTCAGAAAAAAATTGAGAATAATTGTAAGATCATTTTTAGATTTGAATTAGGCCAGAAATCTTCATTTTCTTGTTGTTACAGGTAGGAGCATGTAGCTTGTGCTACTCTGTGGTCTGCACATGCCCTTAGACAATACTTTAGCTCTTGTTCTTACCCACTAAAATGATGTCATCAGGTTGCAGGTGGAGATGGCACAGCTGGCTGGCTTCTGGGGGTTATCTCTGATCTCAAACTACCCAAACCACCACCTGTTGCCACCGTACCGCTGGGGACGGGGAATAATCTTCCATTTTCATTTGGCTGGGTATGCCTTTAAGTCTTTTTTCACAGATAAAGCGATAAAAATAAGAAAATCAAAACGGCCGTTTGTTTTAGTTGCCATGCCAATGATTAGTCTTGCCTTGTGGTGAAGGCTATGAATGGCTACTTGACTTAGTGTATAGAGGACATTATTTTTTATCTGTCTTTCATGTTTAAATGCTTGGGAGATGAAATGATTTGGCAATAAGAATGGAAATCAATTTATATGACCTAAGAATAAGAAACTTTCTATCTCGCAGGGAAAGAAAAATCCTGGGACAGATAGGCAATCTGTCCTGTCGTTCTTGAATCAAGTGAAGACTGCAAAAGAAATGAAGATGGATAGGCAAGTACTTCCTCTATGACATGATTCTTTTCATTAGGTCATTAGGTATAAAGGCTTCTATGCCATCGGGGATGTGGACTAAAAGTTTCATTGTAATTGACTTATAAAGGCTTGCTCAACTACGATTAAATAGCTATTCTAAATGTCAGAAATACCCATGATGGAATTTATGGCATTAAGAGATAATGTTGTTTCTTTTCAGCTGGCACATGATCATGAGAATGAAGACTCCAAAACAAGGTGCATGTGACCCTATTGCTCCTCTCGAACTACCACATTCCTTGCATGCATTTCATCGTGTCTCGGTGACAGATAAACTGAACATGGTAAGTTTATCCATATCTTGCACATGTAAATTTCTCTTTCAATTTTTTGTTATTTTATCTCTGATTTATGTAGATGCTCAAATTAGCCATCTTTACAATTGCCTGTCTGTTTCTGTAAAATCACAGGAGGGGTGCCACACATTTCGTGGGGGATTTTGGAATTACTTTAGCATGGGTAAGGAAATCCATTACCTCGTTGACTAACAATCTACTCTGAAACAGATGAAACAAAGTGCTATCAGTAACATAGACCTCAAAAGTGTCTGGTGGAAGTCCAATGAATCATTGCTTTTGCCCAGACATAGTTGATGTGTTTATGTGTCTGAAACTATCATTAGAAGCACATACAACACTAATTCAATGACCATATCTGACCTGCTTTTTCAATGCTCTTGTGCAGACAATAATAGTTATCTTTTGTATGTCCAAGACTATCATTAAAAACATATGGAATACTAAATATTTTCAGGTGGAATTGGTTCAAATCTCATGTATCTGTTAATTAGAGATTTCAAGAGATGAATTGATAAATGCCATTTTCTAACAAAATTTAGTCTTTGGATTCCCGCAAACGAATAGGACTAATTTAGCAATGATCTTGTGCTGTACAGGAATGGATGCTCAAGTATCATATGCATTTCACTCAGAGAGGAAGTCACATCCTGAGAAGTTTAAGAACCAGCTTGTTAATCAGGTAATTTTCTATTTCTCATAGCTTTATCGTTGATAACAAACAGATTGCTGCATAGGCTATGGTAACTGATTGGACTAGGACTCAATATTTTCATTTAGTTATTTATCTGTGTGATAACTCGCAAGAGTTATCAAATATGCACAACAGTCTTGTCAAGCAATGAGGGATATCACACTATGACCATCCCAGCCAGCTGATTCTGTGGTCCCGTATGAGGAAAACAGTGGGCAAGGTTGATTATTCATTGATAGACCGCAAGTGCGGTTGAGTTGTCTCACTGATTATGCAAATAGAAAATTGTTCTAGTTGGGGTTATCCGTCAACTCAGATCGAAACAAACATATTGATGATTGCTTTCTTTACTTGTTCTAGGACCGAAGTAAACTCTCTCTAAATGCTATTCTTAAGAAACTTTTCTGTTTTTATTTAGTATTCCCGAGAAGTGTTTTAACTCTTCTTTCACTTTTGGCCTATAAGGCCATCATGTATGGGCAAGACTTCATCAGACTTTCCTTTTCTTGGGTTTCAGACTACTTACTTAAAACTTGCTAGTACTCAAGGATGGTTTTGTCCTTCGCTTCGTCATCCTTCTTCACGGTGAGTCTTTTGGAAGAATACTCCACTCTGCTCACAGGTTCTAGATCTTCATGGAAAGAATGATATGCTTTCACGTTCTACTTGCCTGCAGGCTGGGAGCTTTCTTCTTTTCTTTTAATCATCCCATATAAATGGACATCTTACTGAACTCATGTCAATGCAGGAATATGGCACAGTTGACAAAGGTGAAAATAATGAGAAAACACGGCAAGTGGGAGGACCTCAACATACCTCCCAGGTTGTTTACAAGTACCATATATAATTATCATAACGAAAGTTGTTTGTATCATTCGTGTTATTTGTGTTGCTTATAAGTGTTCTTTGATTTTTTCATGGTATTGCTGATTGCTACTTCATTTTTCTGATTTCTCGAATTGACTCGTGATGTCTACTGTACAGCATCAGGTCTATTGTTTGCCTCAACTTGCCTAGTTTTTCAGGCGGACTCAACCCTTGGGGAAATCCAAACCAAAGAAAATCGGCTTACGTAAGTTCAATTTCTACTTACTAGAATGTCTTGTTTATATGCTATGTTCCAACAGTTTTGCCATTCTACTGATCTTCTTCACAAGTATTTATTGAGCCCTCTTTTTGTTGTTTGAACCTTACAGAGACTTGACTCCTCCATATGTTGATGATGGCCTTCTTGAGATTGTCGGTTTTAGAAATGCTTGGCATGGCCTTGTATTGCTTTCTTCAAAAGGGCACGGAACTCGTCTTGCACAGGTAGAATTGCAATAAAATCTCTCTCAAGCTGATGTCGCATGATCACAGCATGAGTTTGTTATGCATCAATTTATCATAATCATTTTGGAATGTCATTGGCATACAGATTTTAAGATAATTTAGAATGGTGCCTGCTCTCGAGCATGCCTCGTTACATCTTGCTTGGTTTTGTTTTTGTGTTCTTGTATGTATATTCACATTTGCTCTCTAAATTCTGATGTAGACAAATAGAGTTCGCTTCGAGTTCCATAAGGGGGCGGCAGATCACACATTCATGAGGATGGATGGGGAACCTTGGAAACAGCCCCTACCAGTAGATGACGACACTGTTGTTGTTGAGATCTCCCCATCCAGCCAAGTAACAATGCTAGCCACCCCACTTTGCCAGTCCAAAAGTATACATGACCCCTCTTCCCCCACAATATATCAGGACAACTGTGACAGCAGCAGTGAAGAAGAATGTGGGGAAGACTGGGAAGAGCGAAGGAAGTTTGGTGCTGCGGACACTTTCAAAATTCCAGATGGCATTGAAATCTCTCATCTCAGTTAGGCATGGATTTTGAGTTCTTTGGTGGGATCTCCATTTACACGTAATTGTCCCCCTAGTCGATGATTTGACTAGTCTTAGGATTCTGTATAGTTCTGAGGGTTCACCTAGTAGGTATTCCCAAGTGAGAGATTCATCATTAACCTGCTAATTTGCTAACCTGTAGTTTCTTGAGTAAAGGCCATATAGTCATGTACAGCTCCTGGCTAGTAATCAGATTCTGGCCCTGACTTGACCGATTAGATTTAACTTGTTAACTTCATTGTTTTGAGTACATTGATGGGTGGCTGCTGGGTGCAGATGCACCTGCTTGAAATATTCAGTTTGGTGTGTTCTTTCTGCCATCTCAAACAGCAGTTCCTGCAGATTCTCTCATGATTTCACTTGGAACTAGGGAAAGAAAAATATGGGTTATATTTTCAATTTCAGCCTATTTTATTGCAATTTGATGACCTCATTCTTACCGTTAAACCTCATACGTCATCATACGTCAGTTCACTTTGGTAATCGCTGACTGGTTGTGTTCTTCCTTAGGGCTGACTGCATGCAGTTTTGTTATTTTGGAGGTACATATATAGTGGAATTCAAAATTCTTTATTGCTTATCAAACTATCTCGGCAGTTCTGGTACGCTGATTTGTTTAACGGTTCGAAAAATGGTTCCGACTTTCATCACTGACAAGCACGAACCTGTAGAAAGTTGGAGCAGAGTTTAGTTTACTCATTCTAAAGAAATAAACGAATCCAATTACAGAGGAGGAAGAGGAATCAATCACAGAATAGGTCTAGTCGGGAGTCCGCTGCTCCCAAAACAACGAGCCTTGCTTATGTATTAACTCGTTATGGCAATCAAATTGAAATTAGCCCTAGAAATCTCCAACTGTTTTACATGTGAGAACTTCGTTCGTTTCGTGGAAAATAATTTTTTAACGGAAAATGAACCCCCTTAAAATATTTTCCATGAAAGAAAAAAAGTCTTCTAAATTATGAGTAGAAAACATTTTCCTCACTTGATCTTTTTTTTTTTATCTCACGCCTCTACAAATCCTCACTTCCTCCTCTCATTTCTTCTTCTTCTTTTCTTTTTGTATTCAAATTATTTTAAAATTTTCTTTTTCTTTTTTAATTCGAATTATTTCTTTTCTTTTCTTTCTTTTTCTTTTCTTTGTTTTCCATATTCTTCTTTCTTGGCTAGTTGTCGGCGTCATTAGGTGAACTTCAAGCTCGTTAATCTTAAGCTCGCACTCGCCAATCTCGTGAGTGGAAAATATTTTCCTTACCGAATACCGGAAAATATTTTTCGAAACATTTTTAAATTTTAGCTGAACACTAGAAAATATTATCATTTTCCTGAAAAATGATTTCTAGGAAAATATTTTCCAAAATTCGCTAATTTTTCACGAAACGAATGGACTCATAGAGAATGAACAACACTCTATGTGCTAGATTCCTACTAAAACTAGGTCAAGGCCTTAGCCTCGCAAGTTGCAATCTGAATGCTCCCGAATTGTTGATGGAACCTTAGCCAACTCGCCTGTCTCAATTTTGTCGCGACCTTTGCACTGCTCCAAATCAATTATTGAAGCTGTACCAAGTTTCGTTGTCTAGGGATACAGTTCAAGACCCTGTACATTTAGCAGAAGCAAGCAAATCCATGGGTTCTTTTGTCCGGTTTGCTTAATTCTCGGTGTAAGTTGATGCACTCAGTGCCTGAATTGCAGGATGGCAGATCCAGAGTTATCATCTTGCAGCTCGATTGATGTCGGCGGCACGAAATCTACTTTTAAGTGGCCATTAGCTCGCAAGGTGCTCCTCAAACTATGTTCTTTCGATGCCTCCCTGTTTCCAAGTCCTTATTTCCAGCCATAACCTTTAAAAAACCCGCTGGCGAACATGAATCAAAAAGCGCACGGTTTCGCTAATGCACAAGAATTTCTTTAAAGCGGATCAATCGTAGTCAACGTAAACAGATATTTCACTGAAAGATCCGTGTGGGCCAGAATTAGAACGAGCCATAATAACTCTTCGCTAATCACTAAAATTCAACAACCGGAAAAAAGTTAAAATATGCGAATGATGATGACTTCAGGTGATTCTAAACCATTCCTGCACATGGCTTTCAGGAGAGAGGCAAGGACGGCACCCCTAGAATCCCTCTCGCCATTTCTCGTTGACTCGAATGCGAAGCACCCGGTATGGGTCGTCTTGATAAATCCACCGAATCTCTTTTCCCCCTTTTTCGGTCCCCGACTGTCGGCGTTACTGCTGCGTGTTGGTTTCGACCTTCCTCCTCCATTTCATGAGCAAAACCATCTCCCTCGTGCTTATATATACAGGCCAACGTGTCTCCAGCCCCTTCGCACCGTAAAACTTACCGAGTACCACGTACATTCTCGTCGGTTTACGCCAAAACCAAGCGATATACTTTCGAGAATGAATGCGGCGAGCAGGGTGTGGATCGTCGCGGCATGCATCGGAGCAGTGGAGTCACTGAAAGATCAAGGGTTTTGCAGGTGGAACTACCCATTGAGGTCACTGGAACAGCGCGCCAAGAGCAACATTAGATCTTTATATGAGGCCAGGAAGATCTCTTCGTCTTCCTCTTCTCCGTCTGTCGCGGCAGAGGCACCGGATGCTGCTGACAAAGCGAGGCGAACGGAGGAGTCGCTCAAAAAAGTCATGTACTTAGGTTGTTGGGGTCCAAACACAGTTAGATTTTAAGATCAGTGATCGGGCACCAATCAGTTTTTCTAGGACGTGCTTAAGATATGTCACTGCCGATAGTTAGTGAAGTGCGAAACCTTATAAATTTTCTGTCGGAGATGGAGGATGTTGTTAATGAAATATCCACAACAGCTTTTAGCCTACAGGCACAATTTCCTTAATGGCCTAAGCATATTTTATACCTTAAGAGAACATGAACGTCTCGAATTCATATTGTCCTGACATGATACTGGTCGCGGCACCGTGTTGATGACTTCCGTGGGCATTCGTGTGAATCGGGGTGAGAAACAGGGTATGGCATGACTTGTCTGCGCACTTCTTCGTCAGGCAAAATTCCGAAGGCATAAGAGGCACTTGAGTCTGACACCGCCATTGACTATGGCTGGCTTGCCAATTATTCACATCCATCGAGTGAAACGACGAATTTACTGGGATCTGTCAAGGCCAGATATCATTTCAGGATGATTTTATCCACACAACTTAACCCTTCAACACCACACCATTTATCCGACATGAAATTCTCTAATACAACTCATATGCAACTCATGGGATTTGTGCTTCTTTATCATACTTATATTATGAAATCGTGGATCAACATAATTTCGCCTCACATATTAATTCGAATTTGTGCTTCTTTATAATACATATATTATGCAATCAAGAAATATATTAACTGTTCAATACTATACCACTTATCTGATATGGAATTCTCTAATACAAACTCACCCACAAGGTACATCCTAACAATCTCTCACTTATGTGTGAATTCGAATTTGTGCTTATTTATAATAGATATATTGCGCATATATTATGAAACCATGGATTATTTAGTGTTAGATCTATTATCCCTTAATTCACCAAATGCCTTTAATCCACCAAATGCCTGAGGAGATTGTTGAGAGGGAACCCAATCTGATCTCATCAATATATTTAGTTAGATCCATATTCAGTCAAAAGCTTAAGTCAATAAGTTATGAGTCAACTATGATATATTAATTATTCAAACCACTTTACAATATAGGATTTTCTAATCATACTCACCTGTGCATCGTAACAATTATGCCAAGGCCACAACTCCTTGGATGCTACTAGTTGTTTGTTAGATCTACTCTCTCTTAATTTACCAAATGCCTTTAATCCACCAAACGCCTAAGGAGATTATTGAGAGGGAACCCAATCTGATTCCGTCAATATATTCAATTAGATCCATATTCAATCAAAAGCAATTTACAGTATGGGATTTTCTAATCATACTCACCTGTGCATCGTAACGATTATGCCAAAGCCACAACTCCTTGGATGCTACTAGTTGTTTGTTGCATATAAGGAAAATTGCAAGAGGAGGAGGAAAACAATATTGCTACTTGAGTTAATACATAAGCTAGCCAAGGTAATTAGAAGTCTGGCTAACGTGTCAGAACTAGACTGCCTGGCTTTTGTTCTTTAACAGTGACAACATACTGTACGCACATTGATTTCAGCAGATCCCTCATTTATATTTTGGTTTATTCGATTTTTCTAAAAAATGATGATTTGCAAAACGCGTTGCATCTTTTGATGGATTTTAATCTAATAGCCACCGCCGTATACTTAAATCCGCAAGATCTATATCGACCATAGTTTTAGAGTCAGTGATTTGATAAAATGTCAAACGATTCTTCCGGCCGTGGAGTCTATGACGAAAGGACCCAGAAATGAGTCAGAGGGAAACGGCCGAATCTCGGTTAAGGTCAAGAACTTATGACCTTCACCTCAGTAGAATCACTAGGAAATTAGTAAAGTAAGAGGACTTAAGAATATTTAATGAAAAGCAGTACTAATGAAGCGACACTAGTACGAGGATAGAGAGGCCTTTTTCATGTGCGTGACCACCCGACTTGACTTTTGTGGCGCTTGCACCAACTGCGATAACCATGTGTCCCTCTTGTCTTTTCAGAAAAGGAGTCTCGATTACACATCAGTTCATGCCAGCATAGAAAAAAATATCCATTCTTTCAGCAGATAATGGTAATCGGATTAGATCGGATGGGATTGTACTCCTCCCCCATGCCGAATACCATGGGCTGCTTCTCCTGAACTGTTGGTGAAACAGCCTCTGGTTTTTGCGCATTCCCATTTTCTATGAGGCGCACGTAATCCCCACGCCGTTCTTATATAAGTCCAGAACCTTTATTGCTCCAGCAACACCATCCAAACTCGTAGACCCAGAACTCAAAGTTCGATCCTTTTCTCCATCCAAGTCAACCTAGTACTCTTGACTCCCAGACCCAGAATTCAAAATCCAATCTTTTTCTCCGTCCAAGTCGAACCCAGAATTCAAAATTCAATCTTTCCTTCATTTAAGTCAATCCGGTACTTGTGCAAAGCAGACAAATCAAGTTACCATGAGCTTCACTAGCAGAGTATGGATTGTTGCCGCGACCATTGGGGCCGTGGAGGCACTGAAGGACCAGGGGTTTTGCAGGGGGAACCACGCCCTCAGATCGCTCCACCAACACGCCAAGAGCAACGTCGGGTCCTGTTCTCAGGCCACGAGAGCGTCCTCGTGCTCGGCTGCTTCTGCTGTTTCTGAGAAAATCAGAGAGGCAAAGTGAAGAAGTGCGAAGAGTCTTTGAGGAAAGTCATGTACTTGAGCTGCTGGGGACCTTATTGATCGTTGAGCTCCCCCCTCCTTTGTTTTCTTCCTTCACTTGCTAGATTCTGCTGGAGTCCATTGTAATTATAACCGCCGAAATGAAATTGAGCAGTTTATGCGTATTTTTTGTTCAGTTTCTTTGTTCATCATCGGCATATTCTCATGCATTCGCTTCTGAGAGTAATTGTTGAATAATCATAGCATATAGTAACCGTTTGTATGCACAATTTAGCCATCCTCAGGGGTTAAACGATTAATTCTCTCACAAACTCTCAAATCGGATGAATAAGGCTATTAGTGTAAGTTTTTCTTACATTGACGATATGTGCTTTAATTTTTCTTAGTCGTCGTGGACACCAGTTTGTGACATGAAATAATTGTCAAAAGAGAGATCGATTGATCGAAAAGAAAAAGAAAAAAAAGCTCTGAGGGATAAATTCCAAGTAGAAATCCTTCATTTAATAAGTAAGTTTTGTTTCATATGCTCCTGATTTTTATTCTAGCTAAAGTTGATCATATGAGAAGAAAAAATCGGGATTTTTTTTTTTTTATGTTTGGAAAAAAGGGAAAATATCACAAATAGTCTCTATACTTTTTACTTAATGTGCAATCTCATCCTCAACTTTCGATTTACTCAATTTGATCATGGTATTAATAAATATCCGATCTAGTTCTTCCATTACTATTTTCGTTACTGTTATTCATTTTTCATTTTTTGTTCTTCTCTCTTCCCCCCACCAGCCATGACGGAGGGAAGCCGGCGTTCAGCAAGGGTCGCCCTCGCCTGGGCTAGCTAGGGCGGCCCTCACCGGCGTCGGGTGAGGATAGCCCTCACTAGATCGCTGGTAGGGGCGGCCCTCGCCCGATGCCAACGAGGGGGAAGAAGAAGGCGTTGGAGTGGGAGGTGAAGGCCTCGTTGAAATAGTCGTGGATGGAGGTGTCGACGGCGGTGATTGAAACCATAGCCGCAACGAGGAAGAAGGAGGAGAAGAACCCAAACCGACGATGAGCTCTGCGCGATTCTCTCACTTCCATCTCCTTCCTCCTTCACCTTCTCTCTCTCTCTCTCTCTCTCTCTCTCTTTCTCCAGGTGAGGGGCTTCGAGGCCCTCGCCCAACGTCGGCGAGAGTGACCCTTGTCGGACGCTGGCTTCCCTCCGCCGACATGGCGGATTCGACAGAGGGAAGAGAGAAGAAAAAGAAGAATAAAAAGACCAAAATGCCAAATTTCGTAAATTTTAATTGACGGAATAATAAAATTAGTCAATTTTCAAATCATCGGGGATTAAATTGAATATTTATCGATAATTCATGGACTAAATTGAGTCAATCGAAAGTTTATAGACGAAATTGCACATTAAATAAAAGTTTATGGACCATTTATGGTATTTTTTCTTTGGAAAGCTAGAGAAAAGGGAGGAATGAAAGATAGATTGGAAAATGGGAGAGATTTTGAAATGTTTGCTCGAGGGAGAGAGAGGGGGGTTTAAAATTTGTCCTCGAATTTTCTTTCCCCACTCTTTCTCCAACTTCAATCGCAGTGAAAGAGTTGTCAGAGAGTCGGCCTAATAATTGGTAGTGAGACTGAGCCACGCAAACTGGCCACTGTGAGCTAAATGCGTCTTCTTCTGAGACGGCCCTAACTGTTTCCTTATTTGTGAAATTTGAACAACTAGACCCCTGGTGATGCTCCGTCGGTCTCGTGATACTTTCTTCCTTGACAAGACCACCCCCTCCCCCTTTTTAGTTTTCTTTCGATAATAGATTGATTTCATTTCTTTAAGGATGAACATGCGAAAACTTCAGAAAAGTTATAAAACACAACAAATTTCAAAGGGTTTGCAGGGATAGGCAACGGGAGTAGGACCTTTCGTCTATGGGCCTTAATAACCCCTCTTGATGTGCTTATTAAAATTAACTTAGCTACCTCAAGAAGCAGTTCCACTTTATTGCCTGAGTAGATCACCCTAAGCCATCAATGACTTTTCCAGAGAGATGTGGTAGATGCACGAGATCGCACCTCTGGAGAGACCAATACGACGGCTAGTATTTAAGAGTTCTCATGCATTCACTTCTGAGACTAATTGTTGAATAATCATAGCATATACTGACCATTTGTATGCACAATTTTGCCATCCTCATTTCGAGGGGTTAAATGATTAATTCTCTCACAAACTCTCAAATCAGGTGAATAAGGCTATTAATGTAAATATTTTTCTTACATTAACGATTTATGCTTTAATTTTTCTTAATCATCATGGACATGAGTTTGCGACATGAAATAATTGTCAAAATAGAAATCGACTGATAAAAAAGAAAAAAGCTATGAGGAATAAATTCCAAGTAGAAATCCTTCATTTAATGAGGAAGTTTCATTTCATATGCTCTTGATTTTTATTCAAGCTAAAGTTGAATTAGGGGGCAATGCTAGCTTGCTGTTGCGTGCAGTGCCTCACGCATTTCACCTTATCCCCATTTACCTGAAGTACGAGTGACTACTATATTAGCTTATTTGGTGATAATCAGAGAGTTTTTTTTTTTTTTTTTGACGTGATGTCTACTTTATCATTGTGAGACTCTCTAATTTCTTGTTTATTTTTATGATTATATGAGAAGAAAAAAATAGGATTCTTTTTATGTTTGGAAAGCCAGAGAAAAGGGAGGAATGGAAGATAGATTGGAAAATGGGAGAGATTTTGAAATGTTTGCTCGAGGAGGAGAAGCAGAGAGGGGTTTAAAATTTGTCCTCGAATTTTCTTTCCCCACTCTTTCTCTAACTTCAAACACAGTGAAAGAGCTGTCAGAGATGTCGGCCTAATAATTGGTAGTGGGCCAAGCAAACTGGCTATCGTGAGCTAAACGCGTCTTCTTCTGACACGAGTCCCAACTGTTTCCTTATTTGTGAAATTTGCACCGCTGGACCTCTGGTGATGCTTCATTGGTCTCGACGTCTCGTAATAATTTCTTCCTTGATGAGACCCTTTTTTTTTTTTTTTTTTTTCTTTTGATAATAAACTGATTTCATTTCTTTAAGGATAAACATGAGAGAACTTCGGAAAAGTTATAGAACACAACAAATTTCAAAGGGCTTTTGGAGATAGGCGATAGAGGTAGGATCGTTTGTCTGTGGGCCTTGATCTATGTAGTATCGATACAGACAACGCAACACGTGACGTGACGTGACGTGATATGTCGACATATCATTCTTAAAAAAAAAGAAAATTTCGATACATTATATATTAAATATATATATTTTTATATATAAATACAAAAATAAATAAATAATAACAGCATAGAATTAATTTATACTAAAATTATTAATCTAATATTTGTCTTTTTTTTTTTTTTTTTTTTTGTACTCGGGGAACCTCCATGCGCCACTTCGCAGCAACCGAAGTAAACCATAAATGAGCAGAGAGTCACTATCACCTTTGCTACCCAGATAAGTCGTAGATCCCTTTCTCGCAAGGCAGACAACGCAACGATTTGAACTCAGAATCTCTCCCGAAATGAACCTGCGCTCAACCACTACGTCGCCACCACGGGTGATGTTAATCTAATATTTGTTAATACCATTGGTTGTTTTAATTTGATAGAGATTGAATGAGAAATTCAAAAATTGCAAACACAAAAGAGTAAATTCAAAGGAACATGTCCTGTTTTCTTACACTTGTCGGAGATTAGTGAGATTTCTTATAGTCTCAAATAGAGTTCGAGTTCATAATATAAACGCGGCTTGGAGCTCCTCTATAAAACAAAGTTCAAGAAAAATGAAAATCTAGGACAAGAACTCTCAAAAGAAAATGAAATAGCTAAATTTGCTATGGAAAATGTGAGAGATAACTCATAAGCCAATGGCATTGACCAAAAGAGATAACTCGCGGGCAATGCGAGAGGTGGAAAGAAGAAGGGCGGTGAGCGACATCGGTGAGAAGAAGGGCGTTCAATCGTCACTCATGGAAATGTTAAATCTTATAAGTGAGAAACTTGAGAATGATAATTTTTTTCTTTCCCCTTTATTTTTGTTATTTTCATTATTTTTTCATATAGTTATATTTTAATCTCTCAAGTATTGAAATTTTTTAAAATTGACCCAGTGCATATTGGAATCATGTGTCGAAATTTCGGACTTGCGTGTCCGAATGTGTTGGAAAAAGTTGATCACGTATTAGATTTTCCGATACTACGAACACTCGTTGATCGTGTGTCGGAATATTGGACACCAGAGAGTGTTGGTACTTCTTAGGCGTTGACAACCCAATTACACTTCAAGTTGGCTGCTCTAAGCCCTTTAACGTGCTTATTAAAATTAACTTAGCTAACTCAAGAAGCACTTCCTCTTTAATTCTCGAGTAGATCACCCTAGGCCATCAATGACTTTTCCAAAGAGATCGTGGCAGATGCATGAGATCGCACACTTGGAGAGAATAATATAGCGGCTGGGATTTAAAAGGCTGGGCAAGGTTTAGAATAGTTACTGCCGCCGCAAAGGGTAGGAAAGAGCTCTTCCAAAAGGTGGCTCAACAGTATTTTATCAGCAGTTTAATTATCGTACAAGAAATGTAAGCATGGATTTAGCTATAATTACTTCAAAAAGGCCCCACTGTCAATCAAACATCCTCTTTTGGCTCTTTCCCTCCTCTGAGCAATCGCCAGTCGATACCTTGAGCGCACCGTTTCGAGCCCGCGTGCGGGCGTAACATTACTGGACGCTGCTAACGTACGCCCCTAGAGTCGGCCTATTTTTACCCGAATTGCCATCCCACGTCCCGGCAGTGGGCGGGTGCTTATTCAAAAACGATGATGATATTAATATATACAGACACTACACACGACATCGCTTTCAGTCCAGGCAATAAGCAACGTGCTTCCGAAGAAGATCGCCACGTGCGGTTGCGCCGCCGGATTCGAAGAACCCACCATTTCAGCCAAAAACCATCGCCACAAATCCGGGAGCTCCCACCCACCTTTTGATCTCGTGGCCCCCCGATTCCTCCGATACCGCCCTCCTCCTTTTCAAACCGATTCGTTCGAGGATGTTCGGTCGTCTTTCCTATTTGCTATTTATACACGCGCTCGCCAGCCCTCGAAGCTCTCCTTCTCCAAGTTCTGCTCCACGATCGAGAAGCGCCCATTCGAACAAAACCATTCCGCACGGCGACTCGTTTTTCGGATAATCGAGCCAGAATTAGGCTGGACAGATGATCGGGCAAGCAGGCGGCCGCCAGCCGACGGCGGGTCGGGATCAGAAGAAGTGCAAGTTCGAGGCCGTGTTCAAGTCGATGCAGCAGGCGCGGCCTGCCGCGGCGGGGCCAGTCGGCGGCAGCGGTGCAGCGCAGGCGAAGAAGAGCGAGAGGGAGGCGAACGCGGCGGACGCGGCGGAGGAGGAGAGGAGGAGGAGAGAGAGGATGGAGTTCCTGCTGCAGTTGGTCTGCTGGGGACCTGATTAGAGATTTCGCGTCAAGCGAAGCGAGCGTTCGCGCTTTCTTAGATGGTGATCCTACAATCTGTAGACCGAATACATCACGATATGTATACTAATTACTCGTTAATATCGTTCTCTATTTTCAATATATATACACGAAATGATTTGATTTTAATGATTTTATACGTATTCATACAAATCGAAGAGCGCGGGATTCACACGGCCCCGGTTGATATGGGCCGGGCTGAGCCCGCGAACGAGACATGGGCCCAATAGCAATGGCCCAACGCCCACGTGGACCGGTACTCTCCCTCGTCGACCATTGGGAGGGATATAATAAGTTCACTCGTGGATAAACTCAAAATCCTAAAACTTATCTTAAAAAATGTAATTGAATTTTAAAATTTTTAAAAAGTGTAATTAAGTTTTAAAACTTGTTAATAAAATGTATTTTAGTCACAAAATTTTCAAACTTGTCACAAAAATGCAATCGAATTTTAAATCTTTTAAAAAATGCACCAATGGATTGACTTGATTTGATCAATTTGACAAGTTTTAAAATTTTATTACACTTTTCAAAAGTTTTATAATTTGATTGTACTTTTTGAAAGATTTTAGGACTTCATTACAATTTTAAAAATTTTATGACTAAATTACACTTTATTAATAAGTTTTATGATTTTTCTTTTTCTTGTTTTGTAGGTGAAGTTCCGAAACTTCAAGTGCACTTACTTCATGGAAAAGTAGATGATCATGAACTTTGATTAAATATACAATGTGATTTTTGAATTTTGAATTTATTCAATATAATTTCTTATTTTTAGTCCAATGTTTAATTCAAGGTTAATACCTTGAAAACCCCAAATTGGCACATCTGACAAATTTACCCAAAATTATTTTTGACCATGAAAACCCCAAACTAAGACACTTTGTGACAAATTTACCCCGATGACCATAAAAACCATAAACCAGTACATTTATGACAAATTTATCCCAAACTAATTTATTCGATCACAAAACCCAAAACCGATAAATTTGTGACAAATATACCATTAGCTAAATTGGATTAATGTCACAAAAAAATCACAAAAATTATAAACTCATGTGACAAACGGATCATAAAAAATCCCAAATTTGTATACCAATTAATTGTCACGTGTTATTTAACTTAATAATTTGACAATAAAATTTAACGAAAACTAATAGAGGGTAAATTTGTCACAAGTGTACCAGGTTTGGGATAAATTTGTCAAAATATATACCAGTTTAGGGTTTTTGTTGATCAAAAAATAGTTTGGGGTAAATTTGTCGTAGGTGTACTTAGTTTGGAGTTTTTAGGGATTAGCCCTTAATTCAATTCTTGAACTTTTGATTTGTTTAATGTAACCTTTAAATTTTTTATAAATATTCTATTTAAAAATATTTGATATCATCACTAATCTTAAATTAATAGAAATACCACATTGAACATTGTCATAGAATTTAAATATTATATTGAATATATACTAAAAGTTTAGAGATTATATTGAATATTAAGTTAAAATTCAATAATCATATTAAATAAATTAAAAGTTAAAGGATTATATTATTTGTTGGGTAAAAGTTTAAGAACTGTTTGTCTTATTATCAGCACCAAAAAAAAACTGTTTGTCTTATTATCCCTAAATTTTTTAAGGGAAATGGAATATTAAAGGGAAATCAATACGTGGCGCTCGCTCGCGGGGAACGTTGAATTAATCCAAAAAATTAAAGTTCCTTCAACCTCCCCCTCACCAACGAACCTGTCCCAACAAACTTAGCCGACACCCAATTGATTGCCCCCCGCCGTCCCCTTCAACCCCCAAACCTAATTCTCCGCGAACCCCATTAATTTCAATCGCCGTCGTCTCCCACCTCAAATATCTCGAGAAAAATATTTAGAGTCTTCACCGAATTCGACACGAATCGCTTGATATTTTATTCGCACCCAATGGAAAAATAGATTTTTAAGAAGAGCTCACTTGGATTGACTCTGCCCTCTCGATGTCTCGCACCGACGAATTCGTTAGCGGAATCTAGGCTTGGGAACTCTGTTTCAAGTGCGTTCAAAAAATATTTATTAAAATGTTTTGTATAATCAATGTCAAGCATCCCAATAATAGTAACTGGATTCTTTATTTTATTTTATTTTATATTTTTTTGATTATCACACCTTCGCTTAGTAAAGAAAAAGGGGAAAAAGGAGCAATATAAAAAAAAAAAAATTGAGCTCCCGTCTCTCTAACTCAGCGCCATTATAGTAAAATGGGTCGTCAATCCGTGACCAAAATCAAAAGACTCATAGCTGTCAATTTCTTTTCTCTTTCGTGATGCGATTTCAATAGCTCTTTTTGCTTACTCGATTCTTTGGGAAACTCCAGATATTTCTCCTCAATCGTGCATAATCCTAGCTCTTCGATCACTCCAACTTGCTAAAACAGATCATCGATTCATATACATCTGTCGCTCTTATAGAAATTGAATTGTTGATTCGCACGTACCAAGAACTCCACACGAAGTCATCTACCTCGCTGACGTGGCCGGGGCGCTGTCCTTTTTCCCGAACACAAATTCCCCGGCCACCACGAGGAGAACGAGATGATGAAGATAAAAACCCCACCTTAATGGCGGCCTAACCCGCACGGAAACCCAATCGATTCTTTAATAATTGGAATCCCCCTCACTCGCTCTCTCTCTCCCGCCGAATGCGACGTCGTACAGCCACGTAAACGGGCGCTAAAGTGGGGGGCGGACCCCAAATCCCAAAGTCAAATCCGCCTCAACCCGAGCTTGAAATCCGGCCCGCCACGCCGTTAAACTCGTGACCCGCACACTTCCTCCTTCTCCCCACCGCCTGCTCTCGCGCAAGCAGCGCTTAAATTACCATTTTGCCATAGTAGTCGTCGTCGTCGTCGTACTTCCTCCGGTTTCCAAAAGCCCTCACTCGAAAAACGTCTCTCTCTCTCTCTCTAAAGCTTCTCTCTCCACCGCCTCTCTCCGCCGCGCAATTCCGGCTTCGGCGACTCGCCGACGCTCCTCGTCGCCGATCGCGTCCCTTCGTTCAATGTGACAGGACCTCTCTCGTCGGGGAGTTTCGTCGGTTTTTTTTCTCCTTGGGGGCCAGCACCGGCGGGGAACAGAGATGGCGATCGCCGACCGGCAGAAGCCGAAGGTGTTCCGCCTGTGCCCGTTCTGGCAGTCGACCAGCGTGAACACGTCGTCCTCCTCGTCCTCCACGCAGAACCTCCACACCAGCAATGCCTACCACGACCGGGACCAGGGCCAGGCCGCCGGCCGCCGCCCCGCGGACGGAGGATCGCGCGCGCTGCCCGGCGGCGGCAGCGGCGGCGGCGCCGGCTCGTCGTCCGGTACGGTGTCCTCGGTGGCCAGATCGCTCCTCCCCGCCCGCCGCCGGCTCCGGCTCGATCCGGCGAATAGCCTCTACTTTCCCTGTGAGATGTCGTTGACTTTTTATTCTTCGGTTTGTTGGGCTGTCGGTTAAAATAATTCGGTACAGCGGAGAGTTTTACTTTTTTATTCAAGTTTTCTGTGGTTGGTTCATTCCGGTTTGTTCCTTTGTTTGACCATTCCATTTTGCTCTGGCACGTAAAGTTTAAATTTTTAAGATTATCTCTCATTCAAGGTGCCCTGCATTCCATACGTTTTCCACGAAAAAAAGTGTAATGGAAGAGCCTTCGGACTCCGTGCGTGCGTCAGAGAGAGAGAGAGAGAGAGAGAGAGTCTTGGGATTTTATCATGTTGAGGTCGGGGCTGTGGTTCAGCTTGATTTCTTTATTCTTTTTCTCGGTGTTATACTGGTTCATTAGCTCCCGTTGCTTTCGGAAGCAAAATATGAGCAAGCCTCTTTTTTTGGGGCATAGCAAAAAGGAAAAGAAAGCTTTTTGAATGATGCGCTGTACAGTGGCAAAACGAGGAGATTTCATATGTTTATGATCACCAAGGCGTTGAATATATGCATTTATCTTATCTTGTACATGCATGGATTTGTTTCCCCGAGCTTATGTGTTACGTTTTCTCATGAAGACTTATCGTAATTATACTTCCCGACCCTTTTCAGATGAACCGGGGAAACAGGTGAGAAGCGCGGTCAGATTGAAAAACACGAGCAGGTCACATGTAGCTTTCAAGGTAAAATGACTCTATAGGAACATGTACATTAAGTTTGAGGACTAACTTTGGACTCATAAAGTACTTTTTGTGCCGAGCTCAATGATAACTGGATTTTTTTTTTTTTGGTTGCATTGAGTATGTAAAACATAATTAAATTACTCAATACTAATGAATCCCACTACCAAGTTCGAGTAGGATGATCTTTCTTTGAAGAGTTTTTACGGAAATGTAATTGTTGGTGGAGAGTTGCTGGTGTAGAAATTTTAATATTATGCAGAATAGACTTAAAAAGCTATTTTTTCCAATTGTGATTGGTGGTCTTGTGGAGTTATCACCCTTTATGTGGTTGGAAGGAAATTTAGGTGAACTAAGGAAAACATTAGGTGATAGAATCGTAGGGCTTTCATTGCTATTACTTCTCTGGATAATAGTGAAATGTAGAACATGGGGTTAGAATGTAATTTTGCTGAATCTCAACTGAACTTAGTAATCTTGCTTTTGGACATCGGGTCTGTTTATAACCTAATTGCTTGTTCTTAATTAGTTCCAAACCACTGCACCAAAAGCTGTTATATGCGTCCTCCTGGTGGTACGCTTGCTCCTGGTGAAAGCATTATAGCTACAGGTAATAATTTTTTTTTTGGGCCTTTTACTACATGCCATGAATTCATCACTTCTTTCGAAATAACTTGCATTTAACACGGAATGAGGATATGACTTACTCTATGTTTGAATATATGCCAATATATTTTTGTGAATTTTTGTCCAGCTTCTATTGATACCTCTGTTGTTTCCTTTGAATATGTACTGCAGTCTTCAAGTTTGTGGAGCAGCCAGAGAATAATGAAAAGCAAGTGGACCAAAAGAGCAAGGTGAAATTCAAGATAATGAGCCTGAAAGTCAAAGCAGGGATAGACTATGTGCCTGAACTGGTAAATAAATTGCTCTACATCACAAATTAATAGCTATATTAGTGTCCCTCCCCCCTTCTCTATATGATAGACTTAATGAATGATCTGTGTGAGTGAATTTTATATGAGGAGTTTTCAGCGAACTGTCTTGGATCTGACATTGTTCCTTTCCCTATTTGCATTCCTGATAACCTCCTCTGTTTGCACTTACGACATATCTAACTGGTTTTGCAATATCTGAAATGAAATTATGCTCTGATAGTACTTGTTTTGGGAGGAGCAAGTGCATAGTGTTTCCTTTCATATGCTGTCTAAGTGCTAAACGATAAAGGAAAAATTTATGTTTATGAACTACTTTTCCCTGTTAATACCACACAAATTGTGGGAGAGAAAACAAGATGGATGACAGAGGCATCTGCTGATTAACAATGTGTTCATCTATTGCTTGTCCCATGATAGTATTTGGCTGCTCTCTGGCTGGGCATAATTAGGAATGGGATGATCGACCCTCTAGTTTATATAGTTAAGGTGATGATGGCATTTCTTCCAATTTCTTTTCTCCACAATATCTCTGTTCGATGTGCTTCTTGGGGAGTTCTTGTCACTGCTAGTTGGTGTTGAGTTAGGTTTGCAATGTCTGGGACCTTTGCCGTTTGTTTCAAAATAAGCTGACTAGATAGATAATCAACTCTTAGATGAAGTGCCTTTCACTGACTCATATTCGACAAATTTCTTGCAGTTTGATGAACAAAAGGATCAAGTAACAGTGGAGCGAATTTTACGTGTTGTCTTTTTAGATGTCGAGCGCCCCAGTCCTGTAAGTTGACCAGCTTGCTTGATTGTGAGTTGTGTGACCTGCTCCACTTGTTGATTGCCATAGACGGTCGATGCCAACACTCGAGTGTTTTTTTTCCTTTGTAGGCAATGGAAAAACTGAAGCGGCAGTTGGCAGAAGCTGAGGCTGCTCTTGAAACTCGCAAGAAACCTCCTCCAGTAGAAACAGGAGCTCAAGTTGTGGGAGATGGTCTTGTAATAGATGAATGGGTAAATATTCTCATTGACTAACGGTTGCTTTACATGCATTTAAGCATGCCTTATCTGAAAGTGTGCTTTAACTCTTTTAACCTCCTATTATCTCAGAAGGAGCGGAGGGAGAAGTATTTGGCTCGACAACAAGTCGAAGCTGTAGGAACAGCATAAAAGTAATTTGATCTTGCTTGAAAGATCATCTTGGCCCAAATTGGAAAATGTCAAATCAACCTCTCCATTGCACAGGCTTGATGGGTGGTAACTGAAACTAAGGAAGGGGGTGATCTGGCTTAAGGGGCATCATGTAGAGAAAGAGTGGCTTCTGGGATGCCTCCAGTGATGGCTTTGTAAAATTGAACCGAAGGATGCAAAGTTGGGGATGATATCAGAGTTTGGGCTGTGGTTACTTCCATTGGATTTTGCTGTGTCACGAAGAATAATAATGTCAGAATATATCGGAAAATGTATGTAGGTGTTTTTTCCTCTGGATTTGATTCTAGAATCTAGGTTAGATATTGTGTGTGTATTTAATGGCTCATGTTCCTTTTGAAATTTTACCGTTACATATACATTTTTCCACCTGTCTCGAGTTGTTATTTCCTCCGTCACATATACATTTTTCCACCTGTCTCGAATTGTCATTTCCTTCGTATAGCAATGACAAGTAAGAATTCAGCTTAATTTTTCTGAAGCGATGGTAGCGAATTTGTAATATCTGTGTGGACGTCAGTTCAGATGTGAAATGGCTTGTACACTAATTGAAGTATATATATCACTGTCATTTGATGAATCATTCAATAGTAAAACCAGGTATTGTCGGTAGCCTTGTCGGTTGTTTCTGGGCCCCATGGACGCCAGCCATCGGATTCATCGCGCAAGCGGTGAGAACGAGTTTATGGACGAAAGTAGGGTGGTCATGGTTTTGCATTGAGAATGGTTGATGCTTCTTGAAGCGGAAGACAAATTCTTGTCCATCCGTGTACTCATTGCATCGGCCACTTGGGCCCTTTTTCCCGTGGATTTCTCTCTCCGGGGATCAACCGTTTACATTGACAGGCGAAGAAAGAGAGGTACGGGGGACCCTGGAAGATGGTACAATAATTTGAGCATTCCAAGGACGACTTTCCGACTTTCTTTATCGAAGTGGAAAAGACCTTTGGAGGGATGCGACAACATGGGGGTAGAAGGGACACCGATTCAGTGTCCATGTACGCTGAATTCCGCCATCTGTCGCTGTTCCAGCGACAGTGAGATCGTCCCACACTAGCTGCCAGGCTCCAGCTCATGCGCGGCTCGAATGGTCAGCACTCAAAACTTGATTCGAATTCGAAGAAGTCGATCCATTAGTACTTTTGCTTCTCAAACTAGACTCAGATTAAAAATCAAGATACTCGGACCATGGCTTCAATCCAATCCCCTTGTAAGTAAAGCTCAAACCTGGACTCTTATAAGGCCCAATATTATGTAATAAGAGTTTCTCTTGTCGTTTTTTATAATTCTAGAAATATATAAGATACTAATGAAAGCTTGAGCCGTGAACTAACAAGTTCAAATTTTGATTTCACAAGATATTTGAATAGTATTATGCGAACTCAACAAGATGCTTAACTAACTTGTACTCCAGCTCAACTTGGCGGATACTCCAATAATTCAAACTCAAGCTCGATTTAAAATTAAGTGAGTCAATATCAAAGAAGAGCCATCAAGCTACACCCGAGCCATTTGCGAATAGCTCGACTCGATTTGACTCCAATCCGCGCCCTCAATTTTGTCTTCTAAAAGAGTGCAAAACTAAGGCTAGGGGTATGACCTCTGAACGCCCACCCTCTCTCTCTGCCCCACGATCGCTGGTTTTTTAGCCGCCAATGGTATTAACAGAGTTGGGTCCTTTCCCATCACTTTTTAGTCCCACCACTCGTGCTTTTCCATCATGGAGCCTTCTTATATATCTGCAACAACGATCGCCTACCTCACTCATATCCTCTTAATCACGCACGCGCACCCGCATAAACAAAAAGGGCACGAGAGAGATGTCTCATGCGAATCCTGGATCGTCTGTTCTCAAACAGAACTTGAGAGCATCGGTTGGACCGGCAAAGGCGCAAGTGAAAGCAATGAGTCTCGGTCCGGCCGCGTTGGATGCATCGAAGTCAGAGGCTGGAAAAAGTGCGATGAGTGCTAATGAGAGGAGTGTGGCTGCGGAGGAACCGCTGAGGATGGTGCTTTATCTCAGCTTCTGGGGACCCAATACATAGTGCAAGAACGATCTTGCGCATCGACACGATTTATATACTTGCAAGCTTTGTCTCTGCATCATTATCTTGATGCATGTACTTGATGATGTACCGGGAGATTGTAAATAGTTGGTGCTTTGATTATAGCTACTATTGAACTTGTGAGTCGTGAGCTATATTCCTAGACTTGACTGTGTAAATAAAGCTTGTAGGAGTGGAGAGAGAGAGAGGAGAGAGAGAGAGAGAGAGAGAGAGAGAGAGATGGGGAGGAGGGAGGGGAGCAACTGATGAAGCAAGGGTTGCTGGTACAAACACCTTCATTTTCCTCGTGATCATGGCGAGGTTCATGCGATTTCAACTGAAGGGTCGTTTCCCTCTTCCGCATGTACACATGTTTCCATAAGCATATAGTACTTTTTGAGCGACCAGTCAATCCTTCTGACAGTATACAACACTACAGACCACAGATTGGTGATAGATAGAGGCATGGTCTGCTATCTTTTATGAACGCATCCTCCCCATCGTGGACTAAGATTTTGGCTTATGACTTAATGGTGAAGATTTTACAACCAGGTAGTGTAAGTGATATCATTATGGGGTGTAAAAGTTCAAACACGTTGCCTTCGACATCGAGTAATTCATATCAACGCACCGCCAAAACTAATAGGTGAAGAAACAGGATGAAGAAATTGTAACTAACATGTTTAAAGAAAAAGAAGCAGCAAAATCATGGGAAGGGAAAGCTACCATCAACTATGGAATCACGCGACTCATGATAGCTTGAGTTCGTAGTCCTAGATCACTGACAACCACTCTAATTTTTCATTGTATGTGCAGCATTTTTAACTTGTTAAACACTCACGGTTCAAGATTATCATTATGAATATTATTAAATATTGTACGCATATACTCCTCTTGAAGAGATGCAAATTTTAGGCCTTTTCTGCATGTCGTGAGACCTTGGACACGTGAAATCGTCAGGAGCTTTATGAGCTATCTTATGGCTGATGATGAATATCGCTGTCGACAATGAATTCCTGCTGGCCGTCTAATTTCCCAGAACAACTTCGCTAGAGCATCCCTCTAGCTCTTAGAAAAGGAAGAAGCAAAGAGAAGGAAAAGAGAGAGGTTAAACTACAGAAACAGAGGGGGGAAAAAGAGAGTGCACTGGAAAATCAGAAACATGTACTGTACATAATGGTCCGAATCATGGCCGGCCGGAGAGTCCGTAAAACACATTTAAAGAACCAAACGAATGACGAACGACCGATCCAATCTCTCTCTCTCTCTCTCGCTCTCTCATACATTGTGCGGCAAGGAAAAGTTCTGCGACCCAAAAAATCTGATGACCACTATTCTGGACAAAGACGGCCATGCCGCACTTGCTGCTGTTGAAGCCCTCCCACAATGGGAAGCTCACGGTCCCCGAGACTGTCTTCTTGGCCGAAACGTCCTTGACGGCACAGAGCTTCTCCAGCCGCCGGACGACGAAGTCATTGGACAACACTCGGCCCTTGTTCTCGCCCTTGGGGATGTCGGTGACCAGCCCGCTCTCATAGAGCGCCACCATGATATTGACGCCTTGGCTGTCGACTTTGCTTCTGAGTGCTCCGGCGAGGGTGACTTGCAAGGTGTCCGGCGACGGCCTCTGGAATGTTGCCTTGCATATGTATACGAAAGAGATGGCTTGCATGTCAGTCGAAGAAGTCAACGACGGAGAGAAAGAGAGACTTTGACATCAAGTTTCAGTACATTCAATATTTATAGTGCCGCTAATAATATAAGACCTTAGCAAAATCGCCGATAAAGTCAATGACACATTATTAGACTTTTTTACTGTATATTCTTTACTTCCATCAGATGATTGGTGACAATTTTCTATTAAATTGAGAAAGGATCCAGTATTTTAATATAGGAATCTCAACTTATTTCAATATACAATTTAAACTTACCATATCTTTTAATAAGATTTTTCACTATCTATATGGAATGGACTATACTATATGTTCAAGTAAAGCAACCATCCATAACTTTTCTTGAATTTGGTAATTCTATAATTTTTATATCTTTATGTAATCGTCGTCATTATATATATGTATGTATATAGGACCCACCAAAATATATATATATATATGACTTAGTGGTACCATAAAGTGGAGGGGAATCTTATCATTAGTTGAGGTCCAAATCATTTGTGATGGTTGGCATGATGACATACGACTGTCCAACAGGAGAAAACGCTTTTGATGAACTCAGCTATTTACTCATCTAAAGTTGATCTTTCTCACCATAAAAGATAAAAGAATTGGTTGTGTCGTTAGTAAAGATGCGGCGACATGGGTGGTTGATAGTCAATTATTCATATAAAAGTATTCACAAATCTAACAAAAAATAGATTCTAAATTAATTAAGATCTTTCTTTCGTCACGTAAAAAAATTATGTTTGTGAGTCAAAGAAACCTACATAATTAACATGCAAAAGAACGAGTATTTCTAATGTATGGTACGCAACCTTCCATGTGATTACTCAATCCGTAAAACTTATCGACAAAATGTTGCACAATCCGAAAAGAAGAGCATGCAGACCTGGAACGTCGGAGCGGGAATCGAGGCGCGGAGGTGATGGCGGAGAGGAGACCCTCCTGATCCGTGCCGACGCACTGGGCCGCCCCTGGACCACCGCCTGCGGCGTGAACATGGTGTCCAGCCGCAGCGCCTCCACGTACGCCTTCTGCCGGACGGTGCTCCGCTGGACCCAAACGGGTCCTTCCACCCCCACGTAGTCCCAGTAGTCCACGTGGTGCGCCAGCACGATCACGGGCGCCTCAGCTCGAAGTCCCCCGCCCCCAGCCTCGATATCAGCACCTCCGCCTCCGGCGAGTGGCGCAGCCCTGCGACGAACAGCTCCACCAGCACGGCGCCTCCCCTCCTCTGCTCCTCGGCCGACATGTCGGCCGTGGCCCCCGCTGCTTCTCGCGCACGGCTCTCCTCGAGGACGTGCCGAAGCAGGCGAAGAGATGGGGCGCCATGGTTCTTCGCCTCCTCGTCGCCTGAGTAAATAACGGTGGCGGGCGGCGGCGAATGCGATTATCAAAATGGATTATGAAACGGGAGATGAGATGGTACGTGCTAATTGGAACGAAGAGAACAAAAGGAAGGAGAGAAAGCTCGAGAGGAGGAGGAGGTTGGGAATGGGGGGCGAGGAGAGAGAGGCGGCGAAGAAGATGGTAATGGGGGACAAAAAAGATACGGGGGCTTTCGAGTTCGGGAGTTAGCAATGGCTCGTTGATTCTTCTTTCGGTTTGACTATTATTGAACGCGTTTACTGGTCAGGACAGGTAATGAATGATGCAAGGGCCGTTGTTGTGGGCCTTTATGTTGTCTGACGCGACGTGGTCGCTCCCACGTTGTTTCGGATAAAAAGAGGTGGAGCGGGATGAAGGAGACCCTGAATCAAATTTGCACCCGCCTGCCGTGTCTAACATCGGAGCCGAATTTTTTTAAATTTGATATTTTTTCATCTGTCAGTTTAAGTTTTTGTATCAAATATTTTAACATGATATCAAAATTAATATTATGCCTTTCACGTATGTGTATAAGCCCCAATTTATTAGGGGTGATCGGTTTTAGGATGGTTGGGTTTGAATATAGAATCGAAATTGCTGTGTTAAGAAACGATTTTCACAAAATGAGAATCGACAACCGTCCATTGATTTCTAGACCCATCTGATCCTGAACTCATCGGGAGAGGCAGAGAAGGGGTAGGGAGGGGGAGGAGGAAGAAGGAAGGGCGGGCATGGGTCGTTGGATGGGGCGGAGTAGAGGCAGGAGGCTGAGACGGGGTGAGGATGAGTATGGCGACGATGAGGTGGAGCAGGAGTGGAGGCATGGTGGTGGAGGGTGAGGGGAAAAGACCCGCATCTCTTTAGAGAGAGAGAGAGAGATAACATACCTTGGGGAGCGTGAGAGTTTGTGGAGGACTTGAAAAGGGATAATGTGGGGAGGATCAGTGAGAGTTTTTAGGGTTTTTGAAATGTTCAACGTAAAAATTAAATATGTATATATATCAATTGCACTGATGCTCATTGATTTCGATAAATTGGAACCAAAATCAGACCAAGCTCTATGGGAATCATCGATTTTGGACTGGTTTCAATCCGGATCCAAGTGGTTTCCGGTTTTTTTTGCAAACTCCTAAAATTACATATGCTTCTAATTCGATATGCATGTAGAAGGAGGTGTTGAAATATTATTCTACATCGTTTGATAATATGTTATATATGCTCTTTATATACACGTGATCTACTTCACCTATTAGTTTAAGCATTTTGGGTTGTACTTTTTAACATTATACATGTGATGACCTTGTCTATCAAGAGTAGTGATTATCCTTCTAGGATAGTGAAATGGAGCAGAATTGTATCGAATTGCACATTAAACAAAAAAATCATGTGAAAATTGGTATGGAATGAGAAAGAATCGCCTCTAGGAACCTCCTGGAAAAAAACGAGTTAATTGACTAAGTTAATCTTAGGACGACTCTTGGGAACCTCCTGAGAAAAGTGAGTTAATTGATCGAGTTAGTCTAGGATGTCAAGGGCTTCGGCCGTCTTTAAAAGTAGAATTGGTTTGTTTAGCAAGCAATTCTTTTCTTGGGCATGCTCGATCAATTTTAAATAGTTCAATATTTTCTTTTTAATCATGAGCGGTTCTAAACGAGGATGTTAGGCCAGAGAATAGATCGATTTCTCCACGGTCGGGTGTAAATAACATATTCGAAGAGGAGTTGATGTTTCCTACGACATGTATCACATTGGATAACATATTCGGAGAGGAGTTGATGCTTCCTACTACATTTATCATATTGTCCCATAGAAGATATTGCACTTACACAGCTACGGCGGCCACAAAAAAATCCAGTTAACCTTGCACCAGAGAATATTGTCTTACCCCCTTATTATTATTAGATGTTGCAAACATGCTCAAAAGAATGAATAGCAATTATGACTCAAATCAAACATTTTGATGCAGAGCTATTATGATAAAGCACAATGGGTCGCTGAGCTGAGGCTGACTGCCCTTGCTGCTCACGTGCAGGATGAACCGAGAAACGTGATGTGTTATTACTCTTGCGGGTTCGATTCTTGACAGAGATTTTCTCCACGTGAATGAAACAAAGCCAGTCTTATGTTCAAGGACATGCTTTGGATTTGAGATGAGTTTGGTGGACGGATATTCCGTAGGGAGAAGTGCGCCTCTTAGGCTTCTGGAGACTGTTTGCGAAGTTCAGGAAACGAAGACGGCCACATGTTTGATGCTGTCTCTTTCCGCTGGATATTAAGAGCGTTTTCTCATCCTCTAATTGCCGTCAGGAATTCGTAGTCATTTGATTGCCTTCCTTCATCTCAAGCGGTTCGAATCTTATGGCAACTCTGTACTGACGATGAATCGCTTGATTAGCTCCATCGCTCAAGAGAGAGGACTGATAAGAAAACTCTCACGAGTCTTTATCCTTGAAAAATTGATTACTGTCCTGAATGCTGTGACCGCAGTGCTGGAGGTTGAGCAACCGCAGTCGATGGTTCGGGGTGCTTCTTCGGTGCAATGTTGGTACCGTGCTCCCGGCTGTGACCGGCAAAAGCTAGTCGGTTTATGTATTTTGGTTTTCACAACAGTACAGTTCGTTGTAAAAGATTATTGATTACGGTATGACACCAAGGCTTTTTTATATCATGTTTTTTGTTTTAGATCTAATTCAAACACTATATGCTTATTGAACTAATTAAATTAGGGATGATAAATTTCTGACGTGACACAATACAACATGAAATTAGCAGGTTTAAATTTTGTATTAGGAGTCTTTTGACATGATTTATAAATGAGCCGTCTTAAGTTTCAACTCATATTATCCGACGATAGACCCTGTCTAATGCTTTTTATTAGATGTGTTATCAACCTGAGGCTAACCTATTCAAATTAAATTAGCTCTATTCCCTTTTATTATTTTACTGCTCGTGACTATAATACAAGTGTAGATGAACACAAATAATTGTCATAATATAACAAGTTGATGCCAAACATCAGTCCGGTTCCCATGCTCACCCCCTAGATAACTCAGGTGAGACTGCCTATAATTCAACGCTTAGGAGATTTTCTCATCTCAATTCAATGGCTCAGACTTGCAGGGACAATGTTCCAACATTGTTCTAAGAAGTTCCCAGATGATTCAACAGATGGGGTGGAAGCCTGTAAACATTTTGTACCGCAACTTTGCAGTAAAAGACAATGGCATCTCCAGTCTTGTCCCTCAGACATTCATTCCCTGGTCACCAATCTCCGGTCGGACACAGACAAAAACCGCCAGCCCACCTGGCGAGATCCTACTGATGAACCACCGCGGTTCGGTTTCGGTGACCTTGCCACGTTTCTCGCGATAAAGCGGGCCACACCACGATCATCCTGCAACGGTGCATGACGACGACCTGTTTCGTCCTTCGCCTCCCGGTGCACCGCCCACGCCCTGCGAAAACTCCAGGCACCATGTTACGTGCTTCCCTCTGCACCCGCAGTGTCCACCTCGGGTCCACCCGTGGCTCGTGCCCACGCCGGACCACGTACACTCCCTCCTCAGCTCCATATTATCTCTTCATCATCCACATACCAATCCGAAATTCTGAGTAGAACGCTTTTGGCACTTGGGCTCCTCCGACTGCGTCAAATTTCCATACCCTACTTGATAAGCCGTGGTCGAGCTGTCGACAATGCTTGAAGGAAAGCGGTGATCGGCGAGACGGACATGCTTCAGGCCATGCAGCGGTGCGCGCTGGATTTGGCTTCAAGGCTCTCGATGACTACGACGTCACGGAAGCCACCGACATTGCCCGCTTCATCAAGCAGGTACCGACGAACGACGAAAGGGTCTTCAGTTGCGCGCGTCTGTAGAATTACTAGCATCGAATTATTCTGCAATATGACAAACGCGAAGCGCTGATGTGGGGGAACTTGTGTATGCAGGAGTTCGACAGGACGTACGGGCCAGCGTGGCAGTGCATAGTGGGGACGGACTTCGGGTCGTTCGTGACGCACCGGTTCGGGTGTTTCATCTACTTCTGCATCGGAAGCCTGGCGATCTTGTTGTTCAGGGGTTCTGCGGGAGCTGAGGCACCTGATGCGAACCAGTTCGTGACCAGCTTAGAGAGCGTCAAAGCTTAGCTTTGGACATTTTCCATCCCCTTTTTTTTTTGTTGTATCCGACGTTTCTAGTGTCGTTAGTGGAAATAGTCGAAATGCTGCCTGTGTGGCTCGTCTCCATCCACAAAATGTGTTGATATCCATTAAGAACGTCCGCAAGATTGTATGACCATTTGGGTTCGGAGCGTAAGAGGATGCTCATCTAAGTTCCACGCTTTAAGCCATTTTAAATCATCAAAAGATAACGAAGTAGCGAAAAGCTTAAAACAATGGAAGAAGTGAGTAGACCTCGCGATCCTCATTCTTAGGGTATCAAAATGTCGTGTGTTTTATGTCGTCAGTAATTAGTGGTGCGATGTTAGGGGTGTCAATCCTGTTTCAATCCAGGATGGGACCGAACCGGTTCAAGGTTGGTTCTAGAGAGAATCAGTTCGGTTTTCGGTTCCAAAACGGACCACCGGTTGAACCAAGAACTCAGTTCTCAGGTACAACTGGTTTTTCACTCCAGAACACAAGTGCCATCACACCCGCAAACAGAGACAAACGTCTCAGTAGAATGCCTTCGATTTGCTATCAATTCCAGTCACAGTACTGAATCGCCATCACAAGCTCAAGAGCAGCTGCTTCGGAAGAGAGGCAATTCGAGGAGAAGGCGGCGCACCAGATCATGCTGGCCAGCTAGTTTGCTCGGCGGGAGATGAGGCAGAGTCGTTCCTGTCCGAGTTAAATCCTCAATCACTCGACCCCTCGTTCAAGACGAGTCATTCGCATTTCTCCCCCTCTTCCTTTTTTGTTGTAGTTGTTTTGTTTCAGCTAAAAAGAAGAATCCTTTATCCCTCCACCTTGAGGAAGGGAAGATAATTTTTTCTACTTATCGACTTCTCATATTTTGTGTTTGATTTTTTTTCCCATTGTCTAATTGCGGTGTGAGTTGAAAGATTTGTGCGAAGGGAGAACTGACAAGCAAAAGGGCACGAGAAAAATCTAGTACAGATTGAAGGTTTTTCTAGGAAAGATAGATCTTTACTGGTGGAGCAAGGCGAGAACAGCGAAATGAGGCTCAAGATCTATGCTTTGGCCAATTCAGAACCAACAATCCCAAAACCGATTGATTGTGAGTCACAGGTTTGATTTTCGGTTCTAGATTGGGATCTGACCCATCTGGTTTCCCATCATACCTACAAGATATATGTATCTTTCAATAGTGTCCTTGTAACAAAATTTGGTTGAACGAGAGTTAAGGTGCAAAAGGAAAAATAAAGGAAAAATTTTAAAAATTCTAAAAACATTGCATCGATCGATTATAAACCTTTTCACTTTCTCGATTGATTATAAATATTTTCGTATTAGTATCGGTCCAGTCGATTTAATCGATTTTGGCAGGTTGACACAAATGTGAATGCCTGTAATTCGGTCGAACTAACGATGTAGCAATCATATTTCTTATTAATTTTGAATTTTTATTAATTTTTTCCTTTGTCCTTTTCTTTTTCCCTCTTCTTCCTCCTTGGATCCCCATAGCGAGCCGGCGAGGCCGTGAAGCCCTCACTAGCAGCCCGTGAGGGTCACTACCTTGCCTAGTCTCACCCGAGGTCACAGGGCGAGGCAAGCTTCACCCCAGGCGCAAGTGAGGTGGCTTTGCCCCAGGATTTGGGTGGGGCCACCTTTGTCGGAGCCTTCTATGGAGGCCTTGTGGGGATCTGGGAAGAATAATAAAATTGTTAGCTCGTGGCCAAAATTAGTCGATCGGTTAATTAGTACTAATATAAAAAGATATATGATTGAATTGGTGCGTCTGATAAATTTATTATTTTTTGGTATTTTAAAAAAAAGAATATTGAGAGTCTAGTACCTACTTATACTATAATTGCAAAGTAAATGCTATGAAAATATATAGTCACAAAGTTGATATGGCATAACCAATAAATTACATTACACGCAATATCATGGACAATTATACGACGTTTAGTCATTTAGTTTAATTAAAATGAGACTAAATATGATATATAATGTGAATCTAGGTGCACATGCACACTCACCACGCCCAACTCGTTTAGGCTTTGTGCACATGTACCCATGATTCACTTGTGCACTCATGTTATATGTTGCTGTAATTTTATAAATTCACTACCAACTACTTAGTTTTTCTTTCACTGTGAATCGATATAAAAATTGAAAATTCTATACAATATCAAAGCATCTTATAGTCTAAATAACAATTCTATCCAATTAGCATATGCACATAAAGAGCTTATAGTGAATTAATTAAGTGGATAGAGATTTTTTATAAATTGAATTAAATATGGAAACATTTTAGTAAGTAGGTTGGGAAGGATATTCATCACTAAATTTACACAACATATAAGTGGATCAATTTGGGTCGGGCCACTCTCGACCCGACCCGACATCCATTACGGCCCTAGTAAACTTAGCGTTGGGGTTTTCTGAACATGGCCCAATAATTCCTCTCTCAAGTCCGATGCAATTGGGCCCGTCATCCACGACGATCGACGAGCGAGCCGTCGACCGGCGTCTCCATCCCACTCCCACCGCGCTTTTGAAATTTCCCCACGCCACCGCTTCTCCGCTCCGGCTCCACCGTCTTCCTCCCCACTCCCTCCTCTCCACTCGCCATCCCGTTTCCGGCCACCTTCACTTCGAGCTCGCACCCGAGTCGCCGATTTCGACCGGAACTCCGATTTTGCCCGCCGGAAAACCAAGCTAACCGTCGAGCGAACACGCCGTGACGCGACGACGAAAGTGACGACTCACTAGCGTTCCGGCTCGTCGCTTCTCTCGAAGTACTCTCTGCAGTTGAACTGTGAGCGCGCCGTGCTTGGCTTCGCGTTTTGACCTCTCCACAAGCTCCGCGATAGTTTCTGCCTTTTGCCTTTCCGGTTATTGGGGGCGGCAGGCCGTCTCCTAGGGTTTTCAGACTTCACTCCCCCGGTTTTTAATCGAAGTCGCCGGTCGATGATCGCGCGCGTCTTGCGTTGTTTTGCGAGTGTGATGATGATCGTCTTGC